>OY728588.1:2957460-3537460 GCA_963422195.1 Carabus problematicus | reverse complement strand
TGTATGTATGTATGTATGTATGTATGTATGTATGTATGTATGTATGTATGTATGTATGTATGTATGTATGTATGTATGTATGTATGTATGTATGTATGTATGTATGTATGTATGTATGTATGTATGTATGTATGTATGTATGTATGTATGTATGTATGTATGTATGTATGTATGTATGTATGTATGTATGTATGTATGTATGTATGTATGTATGTATGTATGTATGTATGTATGTATGTATGTATGTATGTATGTATGTATGTATGTATGTATGTATGTATGTATGTATGTATGTATGTATGTATGTATGTATGTATGTATGTATGTATGTATGTATGTATGTATGTATGTATGTATGTATGTATGTGTGGCCGTATGTTCATTATCTCAAAAACGAAGAAAGCTAGAGTAATGAAACTTCATATTTAACAGTTTTTTGGGATTAGTGAAGAGCTGATTAGATTTTGGGTATAATTAGAAAACCGAACGAGGAAGTTTGCTGAACACAAAAATTGTAAATTTCAAATTATTTTAATAACAAAAAACGATACGTAAAAATTTGTCAAATAAAAGTTATAGCGAATATTATTATGAAGAAAAAATGTTCTATAAATTTTTCGTCTATCTTTATACAATTTTGAGTAAAATGTATTTATATTTTGGCATGTATTTAAAATATCATATATGTTATGAAAACAAGACAAAATATTTACAGAAATACTCATTTTAAATGTCAAATATGTGCCAATTTAAACTGAGTATAAGAAAGTAGTGTGGTGACCACACCAGATTTTTTCTTCATAATAATATACGCTTCAACTTTTATTTGAAAAATTTTTACGTATCGTTTTTTGTTTTTAAAATAATTTGAAATATACCCAGCTTTATTCGTTTTTGTGATAATGAACATACGGCCACATATACATGTACATACATCCATACCACGATCTTCTAGATTTGTACCGACCTGCGATATTAGCGATAGAACAATAATTTTTTTGAGCTGACAGCTCGGCCAAATATTGAAGTATTGGCGCTAGTTACAGTACAGTGACTATATTAAAGAACGTGTGGACAGACGTCAAAACGCCGCCATGCTCCTGCGAATGTCATTAGTAACAAAAGACGGATATTATCTTTATAGCTGGCTTTGCTCATGTTATCAACAAAGAATAAGCGTTTTGACGAAATTAAAGTAATATATTATTTAATATTATACATATATTAGATGAATTAAAATATCAATTCACATTATAACAATTATTTATTAGCCATAGATTTGAAGTTTTTAAGCACAAAATACACGAAAATATCTCAGAAAACAACAGAACAGATCACAGCTGTCTTTCGATTCAAAACAATTTGGCAGAAATATGGCGGACAATTTCATCGACCAATCAACATGAATACACTGGTGTCCACACTGTCTTTTATATAGTCACTGTAGTAGCGACTTGTCACTGTCAAAAAATGACAGCTGATGTTGTAAAAGGTTGTTTCATAAGAATTATTAATTATACATGCAAAATTAATCGTGAAATACAAATACAATACAAATTAATATTATCAATGATTTTTAAAGAAATTTGATTTTATAAAAGTTAAAAATTAAATATACAACATAACATAGGTATACATTTACTGCAAAAGATATCTCTTCTATTATCTGATCCGCGATTTAACATTGGAAAAAAACTAATATTTAATAATCTACTAGTACCAGTGTGTAAATTTATACTTTCAAGCCACTTATGCGTCATATTCATGTCTGAGGGGAATTCATGTAGTACATTTGTTCCTCGTGGACTGCAGCTTGGTATATAACACATCTTACATTGAACCAAATTACAATAATTCGTTATTAATTATAACACACCGAACTATGTATGCTGCAGTTGAAACTATTGCTGTAAAAACACCCAATAATTTCTAGTAAAATGAATAATAATACCTGTGAATAATAACGATGCAAATATTACACAAATAATTAATATGTATTTGTACCAGATACACAGTTTATATATAAATTTTATATAAAATATTAAACCGAATGACAACTGAATTCTGTAGTTTGTTGATTAACAACTGTCAAAATCGTATTTTGTTCAAATGTTTTCCTACGGCTGTTAGCGCCAGCGGCGGCACGCTGAAACTGGGCCTAGTCATGGGCCGGTATAGTATACTTTTAATCGAGAAGGTCGTGATCCATACATACACACAGACGTCATTGAGAAAATAGTCAAGACGTATTCGGGGGACCACAAAACGTGTATTTCCACCAAAATCTCGCAATCGAAAAGAAAACGAATGGAAGTATTCTATTCAATGTTGCCAAGAACAATTTATACAGAACTACCCTACAGTACTACCAGTGTTGCCAACTATTGAATTTATCAAACCGCTAGATAGTAGTTTACAATATGCGCTAATTATTTTTTAATTTTACTTAGATAGAGATTTGTTTACCAAAACCCCAATTTTGCATTATAAAATAAATATAGAAAATACAGCATTACTAAACTAAATAAAAACAACTAATTATTAATTCTCATCATTATATTAAATTCAACTTTACTGTTTTTTATTTACACAAATATTAAATCATAAATGTAAATATAAACAAAATAATGTAGAATGAAACGAAAACAGTAAATTACATATCAAATTCAACTATTTCATCGACTTGTTCATATGTGTAGGTTTCATTGGATTTAATCTGTTGTCTTATATCTGGACTTAATGTATAATTAAGACAACATTTATTAATTCTTTTCAAATCGCTACGGATAGGTAATATAGAGTTAAGCATTGGCAACTGCAATCTGTTTCGAACCTTAATTTTTACAATATTCATCTGACTAAACAAACGTTCTATTTCCGCATTTGAATGAGGTAAAGTTAATAATGATATGGCCATATATGCCAATTCTTTAATAATCATTATATTCTGATAATCCTTATAATTAAAAACTTCTGTCCAACATTTACATGTATTATTTACATTAGTCCAGGGTATTAAATGTAATTTATTCCACTGATTTTGGATTGTTTCAATTTCTTCAGCATCTTTATGCAGAAATTGAAGTAATTCAATTAAATTGAGTTTGTTGTGTCTCAGAGCATTTGACATAGAAAAAAGTGACATTTTTCGTAAAATATTATTATAATTTCCTTTACTAATACAACTAAAAATGAAATGCACCTGTTTCGTAAAAATTTCTCGTCTTTAACTGCGGATGCTTTAATTTGTTTTAAATTGTTTTTAAAAAGATAGCCGAAATAACAATTATTGTCAACAAATTCGTTAATATTATGTATAAGAAAATTAAAATTCGAATTTCGGATAGTTATTTTAGATATTAAAGTTTTTAATAAATGTAAAAGATCATCTAAGAGTTTCATTGGATCTGCACTATTGGATTCGAATCCTTTATTGACATGATTTACCTCTGTCAAAATCGGTTTGATAAAACATATATATGCATAATTAAAGTCATCCGCATACATCTGGTACAATAAATGAGCTGTATAGCATTTCTCATCAACACGTGACATGTAAAAGAGAGATTTTAATTCGAGCCACTGGGTGTGTATTCTATTAACTGCTGGTTCAATAGATAGCCAACGAGTAGCACAAGCTCTTACAATTTTTAATGGATCAGCTCCATCATTAATTGTATTATACAGAGATTTGTATTGTATTTGTCTACTAGAAGATTTGAAAAACCAATCGTAAGTTTCACGAATAAAAAATTCTAAATTTCTAGGTAACTCTTTCGTAGCCGCCGAGGCAGCTAATTGTAAGGAATGCCACACACAACGAATCAGTATTAAATCAGAATTGTATTCTTTCTGTTTTTTATAAACGCCATTATTTACCCCAACCATTACTGATGCGTTATCTGTGCCAATACCTTGCATTTTTTAATATCTAATTTGAACTTTTTTAGTAATTTTAGGAGCACTGTTACAATGTACATTTTGTTCTGTGCATTTGTAAATAATCAGCATCTTTTCCTACAAAATAACAAATTTTTGTAGTTATTATTTATTAAAATATATGCAACAAAATTATGAATCAGTGTACCTTTGAAACTGGATTTGAAAAGTGGAACTAAGTGGTCTGTTGTAGAAATTGCCGTGTGACATGCAGCATACATCGCAATTTTACATTCCGCAGCTTTTGATCCTTCTAGAGCAGTTTCTTTTTCAAACACAAATTTTTGTTGTTTCTTTCCTAATATTATATTGGAATTGTTCTTATGTCTCTTAGACTCGGCATGATTTTTTATGTCTGAATATTTATTGGACAAAGTACAAATGCAAAACTTGCATTTAGCTGTTTTCCCAACTGTGCTCTCTACAGTAATAAGCCAATCTTTCAATGTTGGATCCTTCAGCCACGCATCTCTAAATTGTTGAGTATACTGGAGCTTTTGCAATTTTTAATATTAAATCTGAAAACGTAATGTAATTGATATTTCGTTAATATCAACATAATAAAAATATTAAAACATACTTTTCATCTAGTAAATAGCAGCTCAAATGAAACAATATCTGGTAGTACAGGAAATAGATCACACACTTGACGAAACGTAAATTGATATGTAAACAATACACTAATTTTGTTGGAAGGCTGGAATTCACTAGCAAGAAACAAGTAACCTAACATGACAGTTATCTGTGACAGGTATAACCAAGGAATATACCATGGATATAACGTCGATGTGACGAATTCTAACGATGAAACACGAGAATAATTTTGCCGCGAATACCGCCATCTACAGAAGACACTCCAAAGCTACAGACAAGCAAAATGTTTATACAAATGGATTCATGTTACAAAAAGTCAGATATGTCATTGAAAATTCATTAAATAAGCTAGAATTTCCGCTAGCCGCTAGATTAAGATTTTTCATCGCTATTTTTATATCAAATTAGTCAAATTTAGCAGAAAATCCGCTGTATTGGTAACACTGAGTACTACTTCTTGGGTGATTTGGAAATGTACTGATCTCATAAATAATGTTATAATGTAACGTAAATATTCTAAATACATAAAAATAAAAAATATTTTCCTTTCATGGTATAAAATTATTTCCAACTTTAACTGATCTAAATTATTTTTATTATAAAAGTATTATATGTCAAGCTGCGTCCAGACCAAGCGCGCCTAACTGAACAGACTGCACAGCGCGGCGCAGAACGTTCGCGAACGTACACAAACTGAAATTCGTTCACCGTCCACACTGGCTGTATCATTCTGTTGTTCGTTTGCGTTCAACAAGGTTCCGAATATTTCGCGCGTACAGTTGTAACATTCTAGCAGTATGAGTGAACTTGGAATAGCATGTGCAGCATTTATAATTCTGCATGATGCACTAGCGAAGAAGAAGCAAAGAAACAATTCTTTAGCAATGAATTTACATTCATCATACCTGCTATTCTTCAAGTGATATTTTTTGTCTTTCGGGTTTCATAATTTGGTTTTTTTCTCATATAATTCAGTCGAATAAATAATTTTTTCATGGTCCCATTGTTTTGTAGTGTCATTTGCATTTTCCAATATTCTGGAACAATAACAACTGAAACATCTATTAATTTGAGAAAAGTAATCATAAATAACCTTAAAAATGCTTCTTTTATTTACTGTGATATTTGCGCGCGTATGTTCGCTGTTCAAATACTGTATGTGCACGTATGTGAGCACGAATGCGCGTTTGTTTGACGAGTAGTGTAACGTTCGCGAACGTTCAACGCGGCTCGGCGCGCTTAGTCTGGACCAGGGGGCTGACACCTAGTGTTAAATTTTGTGACTCTAGTCCGCAACTCATCTTACATGAATGTGATGCATATTTCATAGTTCTGAAAGAAAAAGTTAGATGTCACTAACACTATTCTTGCTAGGTCAGCGAATACAGCGGTATATTTAAATTGATCTAAATTTTGTATTTAGGGAATTATTAACAAAAATTTAATTTTTGTGTAGAGATTTTTTATTTACTAATTGCTAATAATAATTTACTATTGACAACATTAATAAAATAAAAAAAACTAAACATTGTGACGCTTCCTGGTAGTGCCGGTGTCGGGTTGTTCGGACGCCAATCGGATTCGTGCCAGGATAGTTCAAGGGAGATTAGGGTAACAGAAATAACTTAGCTTGCACAGAAAGTTTGGTGTTTTATTAACGTTGTGCTGTTGTACTGTAGTACAAACTGTAGAATACACTAGCTTGCGCCACGCAACGTGGTGCAACAAAATAGCAACAGTGATCCACGAATCACTCAGATGAACAATACACGTTATTCCAATAGTTATTCCATAAATCATAGCCATACATAGAAATGCACAATGGTCGTTATAACGGGATACTTTAGTAGCGGGACGGAGACTGATCTTGGCAACAGGTCGGGTCGCAGTGCCAAGTAACAGTGGAGGACAGCCGCCCAGGTCGGGTCGCAGTGCGGCTGATACGGGGAAGGAACTGATATCTTGACAACAGTTCGGATCGCAGTGTCAAGCAACAGTGTGGGACAGCCACCCAGGTCGGATCGCAGTGCGGCTGATACGGAACAGAAACTGACGACTTGACAACAGGTCGGGTCGCAGTGTCAAGCAATAGTTGAAAAATACAAGTCAAAAAATGCGGCTACTTCTGCAACAGTGCAGAGCAACACTCAACAATACAAAGAATATACACTGCCGCACAAGGGGGTACAATAAATCAGAATACGGAAAACTTTCTTACGGTTCGGTTGTAGCCGGAGTCACCTCGGAGAGCGGAACACTAACTGACTATCATGAATTTTGGTGGGCTATTTATACCCCCGAGATACACACATGTTTCAACCCCGAGTTAAACCAGTCAGTTCAACGAATAGTATTTCAATCCGTCCGGAACTCGAGCGCAGACCGCGTTAATTGGTTCGCTAACGGTCATTGCTCTGTGCATAAGTAATTTTTAACACAAAAAATACACTTTGTCACAACATATATACAATATTTACAATAGTTGGTATTTCTACAAATTCCTCTAACTCTGCAGTTTCAATTACTGCTGTAGGTACCGTTAAATCTGGAGATTCATCTAATCCCGTTCACAGAACGTTCGATATATTTGTGGATATAATCTTCTTTAAATCGAATGCCTGGCTTGTTCCTGGCAATTCTGAAATTTAAAAATGGAAAGGTGTTAGCAACATAATTCTATTCTACCATGTCACGTAATTAAGTATATATATATATATATATATATATATATATATATATATATATATATATATATATATATATATATATATATATATATAGTAAAGTCGCGATTTAGTGAACTCTCGATGAAATGAACAACCCGATGGAGTGAACACTTAAATTTTATCATTGCGTCCCGATATACAACTGTAAATCCCACTAAATATGAATCTAGATGGAGCGTAAACGAAAATACTTGAATTTAAAACAAAAAAAAATTAAATACTGTCTGGGTAAAGGAGAATGTGTGACCGTGTTTGCTAGTAGAATATTGCAGTTTGCTCGTGTTACATGATTTGCGACAAAAATTAGTACAAATTGACCTGAAAAAAAGCGTAAACAATCCAATATTACTTAATTTTTTTCGCTTCTGCAATAAATAACCTTTTATATGTACCTTCCCATTACATAATACACGTATACATAATATTGTGTAATACGTACATGTATTTTTTTTTAATTATTTTATTGTAGATTTTCTTTTGTCAATTGTAGATCTTGAGAAGAAGAAATATTGAATCCAAAATGATTGGAATAAATAACTATAGTTCAAGATGATAACAGATATGCGACGTTTCGATCAGATGTTTTTTGGTCATTTTCAAGCAAATAACAAAATTCTAGAGGAAAGAAACATAAACAAAAATATTCTCTAATATTTTTCAAAATATTTTTGTACTTTTTGAGTGTAATTCTCAAGAGATTTTGTTTATGTATGTTTGAACTAGAATTTTGTTTTTTGCTTCAAAATGACCAAAAACCATATGGTCGAAACGTCGTATATCTGTTAATATCTTGAACTATAGTCATTTATTCCAATCATTTTGCATTCAATATTTCTCCTTCTCCAAAATCTACAATAGACTAAAGAAAATCTACAATAAAATAATAAAAAATCATCTTTATGTTTAAGTTTTGAAACAAACAGTTCACATTACCTTTAACTAACCATTTTGGATTCAATATTTTTCCTTCGCTTTTATTTTTTTACATATACATACATAATTCTGTTGATTTAGGTATCTAGAATATAAGTTGTTTCTCAAAATATCTGAGTGAGACCAGAACCCCGAAAATGTAAACACCCCTAAAAAGTGAACAGGCTTGGCCGGAATTAGTTCACTAAATCGCGACTCTACTGTGTATATATATATATATATATATATATATATATATATATATATATATATATATATATATATATATATATATATATACCGGGTGTCCCAAGAAATCTGGGACATAGGGAATTAACATGTAAAATTTAAAAAGTTGCGATTACTTCTGTATTATATATTTTAGAGCTCTGAAATCTGGTACAGGTGTAGGAATAGGTTATTCGCATTGATTGGTATTAATTAAAATGATATTAATGCTCACATTTCTAATAAAAATGCTTTTAAAGACTAATAATTAAAAGATGTAGCTTATATAATATTTTTGCAAAAACTTATTTACGGCGTTGCTAGCACAACGGTAAGAAGCTTATTTGGTAATTTAAATAATTTATAAATGTTATGGTTCGATTCTGCAATACACATTAGCGTTTTTTTTTTTTATTTTAAAATAATTTACATAGAATTTCATTTATTTTATTATATTTGTTATTTTATTTATACACATAAAAATAACCTATCCCTACACCTGTACCAAATTTCAGAGCTCTAAAATATATAATACAGAAGTAATCGCAACTTTTTCAATTTTACATGTTAATTCCCTATGTCCCAGATTTCTTGGGACACCCGGTATATATATATATATATATATATATATATATATATATATATATATATATATATATATATATATATATATATACATATTTCTTAGAGATGTACCGACTACGGTATTGGCCGACTATTCGGCCATTTTAAAAGCCGATTAGTCTGTTTCGGCCAACTAATTTCAAACATCACTAAAAGTCGCGGTAAAGTTCTAAATTAATAATCATTGGTATACATGTGTATTCGTACGTATGTGCGAGTGTAAATCTTTATTATAAATTATAAATAATATTCACATGCTTCACTATATACATTATGTTTTATTTATTCTAAACAACACATTAAGATTTGTTAAATACATTATGATTTATTAAATATGATTTAATCTTTTTTAAGCTATAATGTCCCCGTGGTAGCGTATCTGTTTCATTAGGTTTTATACAGCGTTTGTTTTCATGGGGACTTAGAGCTATTTTGGTCTGACTTGCACTATATACATTATGTTTTTTAAATGTAATATTATTTTGTACAATTGTATGCTCAATATTACTAAATAGACATGAGTGATAATCTTGAAAAGTGATCTTATTCTTAAGTTTTAAACTTTTTTGTTTCAGTTTCATTTTCTACTTTATAGTATACATTTTTGCTCGTAATCCAATAAATTCAATCATAATTTTACCATTGTTTTCATCTTTCATTAGGCCAGGAATTTTTTTATTAATCAAAGGAATATTAAAAATGTTATTATTAGGATAATCACTAGTGTCAAATTTATGTATATCACGTTTCATTATAGCATAAATGTCATCACAATTTATAGAATAAATTAAACTATCAGTATCTGTATACAATAACTTGCATTGATTTCCTAAAGTTTCTAACATATAGTTATAATGAAAATCATAAACGCATACTTTAGATATATCTAAAATACACATTCCAACATAAATTGGTTTATTAAAGTAAATATCAGTTTTTAATATTTCTGCAGCTACAGAATTTGTGGTAAAAATTGTTATTTTTTCAAATTTGGTCTTGCAATTAATTTTTTTAGACCCCACCTTCCTTTCCATTTGGACACTAATCGAATATGAACTTGCTTTTGAACATTTTCCATAGTTTTCCCAAAAACTGCATTATCCATTAATTTATATAAATTTTTATCAAACTCATTTGATTTCCGTATTTAAATTAATATATTCTTTTAGCCATGGAGATTGTTCAAATGATAGTACTCGATGAATTTTATTTAAAATTAGTCCTTGAGCCAAACATTGTTTTAGATTTCTATAATGAATGATATAATTATTTTTATTTTCTAAGGTAGTTAATAATTTTTCAGTTTTTGAGCTAGACTCTGGTGGTATTTTTTGCTCAGGACATATTGGAAAATCTTTATGTTTATCATGTAAATTATTAGGATAAATAATATCTACTTCTAAGATATAACCAGTAGGCGAATTATCATCAATATTTTCTAAATTTAAATTCGAAATTTCGTTTTCTGAAAGCCATCTAAAATTTTCTTGCGGTAGATATTGGGACATAGCCCAACCATATAAATTGTTAACATCGAAATATTGTAGTGTATATCTACAGGTTTTTCAGTCATATATTGATTATTTGCTTTTGCATATCTATTCGAGCAGTGACTTACGCCGCCACGAATGCCTCTTTTTATAAACATCAACATGTCTATGTCCGTCAGCAATTCCAGTTCCACTCTGGTGAATTTTAACATTGCGTAAACCTGATGTTGTTACGTAATGTAGTGGATCTAAGTCTTAAGCAATTTTACATTTTTTTCTAAAATTTTCAAATATATCTGCTAAAAGCAGTACATCAATTTTAAGATAGAGATTAGAATATTCTCCCAAATTTTTACATTTGAATTGACTTCAAACTTTTTTTGCATGTTCATAATCTGTTTCGCATATATCAGTATCATTTAATTGATTATAAAATTGGTCTTTTGTCGGTAATTCTGTTTCTTCCAATTTATCAGCATTATCTAAATAATCACAACGAAAAACACCTTTCCTCGAAATTAAATTTAAGTTTGATTCGGATAAATCGGGAAATTCAGACTGTAATATTATTTTGTCATTCTTTTCCAGATTTGCGGCTAACTTATCTAAACTGGTATTCAAAAACCGGAATAAATCGATAAATTTAAATGAAATATTACTGTCTGCAATAAATTTTGTAAATGATATATATCTTTCTTTATTAATAAGCAAAATACTTATTCTACCCTCAATTATGTTCGATAGTTCCTTTATAAAAAAATGTGCATCATATCCTGACAAGTTATGGAAAATTACCGGTATGGACATGGGTATCCTATATAATAAATTACATAATTGATGAGCAGGCCTCCTAAATTTTCCAGTTAAATGACAGTGATCTCTAACATGAGTATCATTAGGTGCAAATTCCTTTTCACATATATGACACATCCTAGGGTTTACGAAGTCTAATTGTTCCTGATTTGTTAAATTATCCATTGGCACACAAACCGAAAATACCGGTTCTACATTTTCCACAATTTTTTTTGTAATTCATTTATAAACCAAGTTTGGCAATCAGAACCTGTGTAAGATTTGTAATATGATAATGAACTATCATAGAAACAATTAAAATAGTATCCAATACTGAATGGTACATGTTCTTGAAATGTTTGCGTCTTTGTTCGCATTTCCGTATTAGTTACCCTTTGAAGAATAGCTTCAAAATCAGCATAAATACAAGAAGCTACCATTTCCTTGTAAAATTTTTTAAAGCTTAATATATTTTCACCGGGTCTTGGAAACTTAATTTAACAATTATTCATCTTATTGCAAATCTGTTCATGTTCTTCTAATGAATATTTTGATTTAAAATAATTCAAGCATCTGTCGCAAATATGTATCTTTCCATGATGTTTCACGATTCTTGTGTGCACTAAACGAGACAAGTCCTTTATCCAGCAATAATGAAACTTTTTTTCGAATAATTCATTGTTCATATTTTCATCATCACTATCACTGTATTCTTCTTCTTCTTCTTTTTTATTAATCTCTTCTTCAACTTCATTTTCGCAGTAATACGTTTCTTCCACAATTAGTAAGTTCACATGATTTATTTTCTTCTCATTCGTTAAATACACAGGCACTGTATTAAAATATTCCCGTTTCCATAACTTAGATTTATATTTTTTTAATATGAAAACATTTATAGATATATCTATGTTTTGTTTCTCAAATTTTGAATTTTGATTTAAAGTTACGGGAAGGCTAATATTTTGTAAATTAAAATTTTTCACATTAACAATGGCTTTCTTATATTTCATTTCTACTGGTAAGTCAATGTAAGACGCGGCGCATAACGGTGCATATTTATTTATATTCACAACTAAGTTTATTATCTTATTTAGCGCCCAACCACTGTATCTCGAGACTCTTCAATCTTCTTTAGAGCACTTCTCTCACATTGTTTTCAAACCATACCTTTAAATCAGTAGATTGTAGTATAACTGAGTTTTTATTGTTGAAGTATTTATCTTCTATTATGTCTTTCGTTACAAATTCTGCACATAATATTAAATTCAGTTTCAATGACACATGTTTTCTTTTGACGCATTTTTAATTCTTGATTTCAATAAATAAAATGCGTCATCTAGAAACTTATTAATGTCTTTATGCACGACAATAATTATCGCGCCTGTTTTTAAGCGGCTGGAAAAAGCAGAATCTACGGCTTCCTACGATACACGATCACTTCTCTTTTCTATCCGATTCGTGAGTGATCCTCCATATATTGATTTCTTTTTCTTCTTACATAATAAATTTTTAATTCTCTTATTCGGCATATATTATTTTCTAAATGTTTCTTCGCACCAAAACTTAACTTTTATTTTATCTAAAGCACTTCCAATTAATTTTACATTTTTATTAGAATTATTAATCCAAGTAGTAAATTCGGCAGATTTATTTATTAAGTCCGTAAGCAGAGGGGAATCCCAGAAATATTGCAGCGTTGCTAAAAATGACGCAATAGTTGCGCAATATTGCGAAACCAATTCCAGGAATTATGAAACAAGTTTGAACGGGTTCGTTATCATATCAATTCCAGGAAACGGGGGATTCATAGAAATAGCTATGATATAATCAATTCCAGGAAACAGGTATGAACAAGTTCGTAGTGTGTCCGCGTTGCTCATGCGCCACCAGGTCTGTACTCTACCTAAAGAAAAACCTCCAAGTACGGCCTAGCTCACTGGACCACGTAACCCTTGATCCAGACCCTGTGACTTCTCGAGTTCAACCCCTGAAGAAGACCTCCAGGCGCATGACCTTGAAAGAAGATCCTGCCGGAAGAAGACCTCCGGTACGGCCTGGCTCACTGGACCACGTAACCCTTGATCCAGATCCCGTGACTCCCCCGAGTTCACCCTCTGACCTCCAGGTACATGACCTTGAAAGAAGACCCATTCTGCCTCAAGAATACCTCCAAGTCTATGAAAGAAGAGGCCATACACGCAACCTCGAAAATCTGCGTAGCCACTTGAAAAGGTCTAAGGGCAGGTATATGATATGTGAACCAGATGTGACCTTGGGTTTGATCCGACACATGTGAGTACAGTTTCCTCCAAAATTCATAACGAACTTGTGTGATGAAATACCATGGCATAGTAACAATAATCGCATAAACTTTATCCCGAAAGTATTCACGATTAAACTAACCAGCAAACAAGTTGAATCGAAGCCAGGTACTTACACCCTACTTCGGGTCAATTTATGACTCCATTCGCACCAGGAGGTTACTAGTGTCCGGACGGTGGTGGTTTATGACAGTGTTGTGATGCAATTACGCGTTTTCTTTAACCATTGTAATTGGATTTAAGTTAACAAACTAATTGTTGCTATTTGTAACTATTGGAAACCGAGGTAGCAGTAGCAAGCGTCGCTAGAAAGTAGCAGGAGTTAAAATTACAGAGGTTGTCCTTATCCTAGAGGGACCATATGTGTGACACATCTCTCTCTAAAAATCCCCGTGCGTAACCGTTAGGTAGGCCAAGATGACTGGCGGGGAGGTGTGAGATACCTCCACCAGTCACAGGGCAAGACGGGGTGTGGAATGTTTAGAGAATCATTAAACGTTATATATGTCTTTCTTTGTCTTACTGATTAGTGCAGCTACACTACACAGGTTCAAGGGAGTGTAGTGTGAGTTCGGATGGTGACATCCCCATGCCTCACGTGAGTAGGGAGAGTGGGATAAATGGGGGCGCACAGCCACAGTTCGAGGTTCAATCTTTTTGAACCGAAGAACACGGTCCACATCGAAGAAGGTAGTCCAGCCAACTACAACCAGGTCTAGTCCTGCTTCCTTCAGGACCAACCACCGATACGTGCCCTGGTGCCAAATCCGTACGTTGCAAGTGTGTCCACCCGAGTTCAGCTGGTAAAGATAATCCTTGTGGTTGTCGCTTACTAGGCCACGGCACTCACTGGTCCAGCTCTCTGCGCTCTCAGTTGAAGTTCTAATCGACGTAGCTCGCCCTTTCGCACTGGTCTTGATCAAGCCACGCGGGTTGGGGTCCACGCCGTGCTGGCTCTTCCTGTCTGTCGTATGTGAGTCCATAGAGTCCGCCGAAGGCAACAGGCGATGAGGGACTCCGCTGCAGAACAGTCAGAGTGTCTAAAGTGGAGTGGGATTCTGCTTGTCGCGCCGGACCTGGACGTCTTGTTTACCTGGCCTACGTTGCCGTAGTGCGCGAGTGGCTGGCTCTGAACTAGACGTGGGGTAGGGCCACGCAGCCTTTGACCAAAGGATTCGCTCTCGATCGGTGTCCTCGGGTCACGAAGGCCTCTGCAGTAGTTCGCGCGTGTCCAGAAACTTCAACCTCGGCCCTGATGGTGACTCCGCAGCCTATGGACGTGGCGCGTTGTACCACCAGGTGTCTCAGCTCGGACAAAATCTGCAGCACAGGATGTGCCATGCCGTTCTGGGGAGGTGGATTTCTTGGTCCGTTCCTTCTTCTACTGACACTAACACTCAGGCAGTCGCGCGGTATGAAAGCTTAATTAATATAATTGTTCCAGAGATATCTACAAGTGCTTGTGAGCATGGTGTATCGTCTAATGGTAGGACATCCACCTTCGCGGTCGGAAACCCGGGTTCGATTCTCAGTGCCAAGTGATTTACTCGTCCATATACGCGGTACACAGTGCCTCACTTACTACCGGACAAGCTAACAGCTGTTGACGAACAGTTGTATTTATTTATTGTCATCTGTCACTTACGAGTGATCATCCTAATATGCAATCAATGCTTATGAGCAATTACAAATTCCTATCAGTGTGCTCTGAGCAGCTGAATAGATGAACACTATTATTACTGCTTATAAACGAATGCTTACGAGCAATGTTAAATTCCTATCGATGTGCCATGAGCAATCGAATAGATGAACATGTATGCAGTGCAGTACAATAGCTCGGTCATCAGCGTAGTGGAGTGGCGGTCCGTACCTGCAGGACGTCGTCGAAGCACACGGTTATCATCAATATCCTAACTTCAATCAGTTCACAGTAAAGTCAGTCGGGCTGCCAGAACATCGAACTAACATATACCTTCTGTCTATGTCCAGAGTTAGTTACGTTTACTTATTGTTTGTACGAATCTGTTTACAGGAAATCTGTCATTTTCGACCTAACTAGCGATCGGCTGCCATCCTAACCGTCGCAGTGCTCATTGGCCAGTGTCCAGCAATCTTACACAACGGGTCCCTGACCAAACAGCCTAATTACAATATTGTAACCGCTTGGTAGATTGTACTTGATACTCGATTGTGAAACCGTGTATAAAGCTGTTAATTTTGTGGTCCGAAATACTCTCGATTTGTTACATCGTGCTATACCTGCTACACCAAATCCGAACCCAACGCGGGTAGGGAAGTGACATGAACCCCTGTGACGTCAAAATCACAGCGTGTTACGTTACAATATATATATATATATATATATATATATATATATATATATATATATATATATATATATATATATAAGTAGTTAATAAGGGGGCTTTTTCAGACGGTGATTAGCGCGACTTTCTAATTAGGTCACTTTCTGTTTTTTCTAAGGTCACTTTCTGTTTTTCTAATTAGCCTTAGGCAAAAATTTGACTGTTAAAATTTTCCACAAAGTTGTTTATGTTTAGTATAAAGTGCTGTACGTGTTATGAATTATTACCAGTTGAATTTAGACGATCGAAATACAAGTAAGTATTCATATGTCTTATTAATTTAATCAGTATATTTAAATTGTTTGATTTGTTTAGAATGAACACTGAAAAGATGAATGTTATTGGTCGCTTGAACATCATCGACGGGGAGAAGCCTCTCATGAAAATCCAAGATCTTCAACGTGAAGAAAAATATCAGATATTAAGTATGAAGTATGTTACAACAGACCATGGTGATCGTATACTTGTCGAACTAGAAGACTCTGTTATCATTCTTCCCACACGGTACACCACTTATATTACCGAGAAGGAATGTGCGTATTTCAGCGACGAACATAAATATGCAATAGTGTATAGGGGAGAGAGGTTGAAGGCTGGTTCCAGCATTAATAAAACTGTTGATATAAAAATTATTTATTTCTATGATAGAGACAATAATTCGTATGTTAAACCATTGTCTTGCTAATTGTATGGAATTCGGTAATAAAGTTTGTGTTGTTGTTGTTATTATTACATGGAAAATTTTCTGTTTCAACTTTCACTTTAAATCATTAGGGATGGTCATTAGTGTATAATATATAAAGACGGTCTTGTACGTGTTAACTTTAGTTCACTTGTAAACTGTACAAAGTTTAGTTTAGTTTTGAATTCTAAGGTGACATTTTCAAAATGAGTGACAGTGCGGAAAATTTTAATGCTTTTTTCAATATTTGCGAAAATATAGTAGATGAATCATTAAATATGAACAATTATGATGAAAGTGAGAACTACAACTATTTTTTCAATACGTGTGACAATATCATAAGTGAGTCTCTGGCTGCCGGGTGTCAAGTGGGAAATGGTGCGGTGACAAGATTCGCGATAACTAGTGACGAAGAAAAAAATGTAAAGAAGTTCGGTATTGTCGGTAGACGACTATCTATTAGAATAACTGATCCACCGCAAGACGAAATCCCTGCATTATGGTTTAAAACGGGGATGGAAGAATTAATTAATCACCTTATTTCTACGATACCACCTGCGGATATGGTAGGGATGATATTGAGCACTCCTCGTTTGGAATTAGGACCGGCCTGGCTAAGTTTTCGTAGAGCGGATCAACTCGATGTAGATGTCGTGTGGGATGTCATCGCAAGAATTCTTCAAAGCAATGCAGAGTTATTTTCTTCAGGAGATTTTTGTATTGAAATAACACGCGTCACATTGCCTGTGGGATACGGAAGAAGACTTGGAAGTCAGGGATTGGCATATGCAGAATTTTGTAAAAGAAAACACGGAGTGATTGCTATTAATAATAACGATAATCTTTGTTTACCGCGCAGTTTAGTTGTGGCTATAGCGTATGTCACGAAAGACTCTAATTTCGACAATATGTACAAAGACGCTAACGGTATGCAGTGTGCTAAAGCGCGTGAACTTTTGGTAAAAGCGCGTGTTAATATACCGTTGGAGGGAGCCGGTATACCGGAGCTGGTTGAATTTCAGCGGTATCTAACGGAATATAGTATTGTAGTGTACGAGTATAATGGTAAGGGGACGGTAATTTTCGAAGGAGCTCGAAATAAAAACTTACCAAATTTAAATTTACTCCACTGTGATAATCATTTCAGCGTGATTAAGAGTCTGACATCAGCTTTCGCGTGCGATTATTTCTGTCAGCCATGCCATAAGCCCTATAATGCTTTAATTCATCATAGCTGTGCGAACACTTGCTCCGCATGTAAGCGCACACCCCCATGCTCGGTAAATTTGCCATCAGTGCAGTGTGATAAGTGTAAGCGTAGCTTTCGCGGTCAGCAGTGCTTATTGAATCATGAAGGTTCAGTGTGTAACAACATTAAAATGTGTGCAAAGTGTTTGAAGACGTATTCTCTACAGCGACAATTTAAACATGAGTGCGGTGAAGTTTATTGCAAATTATGTCAATGTCATCGAAAACCGGAGCATAAATGCTATATACGGGTGAACAAAAAGACTGTAGACAATTCAGCGTTACATTTACGCCTATATTACGACTTTGAAACAAGGCAGGAGAAAGTTGTAGGAAATGCTAATCTTCATGAAGTCAATTTATGCGTTGTACAACAAACATGTTCAAAGTGTACCGACGATATTAACGTGTTGTGTGCCATGTGCGGAATTCGTCAGCATGTATTTGTTAATGACCCCGTAGCTAATTTCGTCCAGTATGTGTTGTTGCCGCGTACTTCATTTTCGACAATTACGTGTATAGCGCACAACGGTAAAAGTTTTGATATGCAGTTTGTTTTAAAATACATGGTAGAAATACTACACCTAAAGCCGCGGTTAATAATGAATGGGACAAAAATTTTACTTTTAGAAATTAATACCACAATTAGATTTATAGACTCACTAAATTACATGCCAATGTCGTTAGCTTCGCTACCAAAAGCAATGGATTTACCCGTATCCCTTAAAAAAGGTTATTTCCCCCATTATTTTAATACACAGGACAATTTAAATTATGTAGGCCCCATACCGGCGATCGAGTTTTATGGGGCAGACAATATGCATACGGAAACACGTGATCGTTTCTTAATTTGGCACGCTAAGCAAGTCGAGGATAAGGTGGAATTCGAAATGAAGAAAGAATTGCGCGAATATTGCATTTCCGACGTGGATATTCTGCGCCGCGCGTGTGAAAAATTTCGGATAACCTTTATCCAAGATTGTAATGTCTGCCCGTTCACGGAAGTAGTTACAATAGCGTCGGCATGCAACCGCGTATTTCGGAGAACTTATCTGAAGCCCCAGAGTATAGGAATAATCCCCCATAGAGGCTACCGGTTTAGGGATAATCAATCCAGAATAGCGGTGCAATGGTTGTTACACGAAGAATTGTCGCGAGGAATTCACATTCAACATGCCGGTCACGGTAAAGAAGCGGTGTTGGAACACTCATTACAAGTAGACGGATATTATGAAACAGACCGCTTAGTTTTTGAATTTCTAGGCTGCTTTTATCACGGTCATGACTTATGTTTCCGTACAAATCGCGATCAACCTATTTACTCGAATTCGAAAGAAAGTCTAGAGGATAGATACCAAAAAACAAATGAAAAAATGCAAAAATTGCGAGCGCTTGGTTATACGGTAATAGAAATGTGGGAGTGTGAATTTCGAAAAATCTTAAAGCAAGATAAAAATTTAAAGTCTCGTTTAGAAAATCACGCTTTATTAAAGAATTTACCAATACAGCCTCGTGACGCACTTTTCGGGGGTCGTACGGGGAACATAAGTCAGTACTATAAAGCAGATGGTGAGGAGAAAATTAAATATGTCGACGTATGTTCATTATATCCGTATATATGTAAATATGGGAAGTTTCCAGTCGGGCACCCTATTGTATACGTTGGCGATGAATGTAACGCACTATTAAACGGATTCAATGATATAGATCGCGTAGAAGGGTTGATCAAATGTACTGTTTTACCTCCCGACCATTTATTTCACCCCGTTTTACCGCGAAGAGTGCATAATAAACTAATGTTTGCGCTATGCCGTACTTGTTGCGATGACCTATCTAGTGTAGACTGTACACATACGGACGAGGAGAGAATGTTTACGGGAACATGGGTTGCTGACGAAGTTCGTTTAGCCGTACAACATGGCTATAAAATTGTTAATATTCAGGAAATTTGGCAATATAAAGTAACACAGTACAACAAACAAAACAATACGGAGGGTTTGTTTGTAGAATACATAAATTACTTCTTGAAGATGAAGCAAGAAGCATCAGGCTATCCTGCAGAGTGTTTGAATGAACACACTAAACAGGAATATCGTAATGCTTATCAGAAGCAAGAAGGGATTACTCTGGACCCCAACTTTATAGAAAAGAACGCTGGAAAAAGATCGCTGGCTAAATTAATGCTTAATTCATTCTGGGGTTATTATATTTAATATTATTATTATTATTATTGTTTCTAATATTAACGATTGTATTTTCTTAGGAAAATTTGCCCAGCTAGAGAATATGCGACGTACGTCTGTGGTGTCCAGTGCTGCGGAGCTGTACGAGCTCTTGGCGAACCCCGCTGTCTCAGTGAACAACATTCTTACAGTGGGTGAAACAATGGCGTATGTGAACTGGGAGTTCCTAGAGGAAGCAATGGAGCAATTACCAACGGTGAACGTCGTTATTGCAGCGTACACTACAGCACAGGCACGAATGAAGTTGCACGAGTTTTTAGTTCCATTGGGGCCGAGAGTATTGTACTACGATACAGATTCAATAATATATCGCTATCTTCCAGGACAATATGAGCCGCTTGTAGGTAATTTCTTAGGCGATCTCACGGATGAGTTAACTTGCTATGGAGAAGATAGTTATATTACTGAATTTGTATGTGGCGGTCCTAAAAATTACGCATACAATGTATATAGTACGACTACGAACAGTATTAAGCAGATGTGTAAAGTTAAGGGGTTTACTTTAAATTATAAAAATGCTCAAGTCATTAACTTTGACTGTTTAAAAAGCATTATACTGAGTTATGGACAGAATAAACATACCCCGGTGATAGTTAGTTCTAACAATATACGAACAAATTTAGATCATAGTGTAGTGAGTAAAACGGAGAACAAAGTGTTTCAAGTGCGATTTATGAAACGGCGGAAAATAGACAATGTGATTTCGCTACCATATGGGTACAAACGTCCTAGAATAAGTTAGATATAATTATGTATTTATTAATTTGATGTACAAATATGTGTTTATTTTAGATGTATATATTG
Organism: Carabus problematicus; assembly: GCA_963422195.1. NCBI lineage: Eukaryota > Metazoa > Arthropoda > Insecta > Coleoptera > Carabidae > Carabus > Carabus problematicus. Next base: position 3,516,491 of record OY728588.1, on the reverse strand, counting down.
TATAGAAGTGTGTGTGTGTGAGAGAGAGAGAGAGAGAGAGAGAGGGAGAGAGAGAGAGAGAGAGAGAGAGGGGGGGAGAGAGAAACATGCAGTATAAATACAGATAAATTTTTACAATTACTATCATTTGTTGTTATTATTATTTCCCCCCAAAAATATAATGGATATAATAAAATTTAAACATCCATTCTCGGCACTAGTGGCCGGTCCTTCCGGCTGCGGTAAATCATATTTTGTTACGAACTTTATTCAAAATTTAAATAAAACGAGTGATACAAGTTTTTCGCGTATTACATGGTTCTATGGAGCGTGGCAAGAATTATATGATACAATACGCGGTGTTAAATTTGAACAAGGTCTTCCTGATATAGAAAATTTTAACGGGAGAGAGCCCGAGTTGATAATAATAGATGATCTGATGAGAGAAGCAGATTCCCGCGTAGTTGACTTATTTACCAAGGGCAGTCATCATAAAAATTTATCTGTGTTTTTTATAACACAAAATTTATTTCATCAGGGTAAGGGGAGTCGCGATATATCGTTAAATGCAAACTACATTATTTGTTTCAAAAATCCCCGGGACAAGGCACAAATACTGTATCTGTCACGGCAAGTTTGTCCTGAAAATATCAAATTCATTCAAGATGCGTATAATGATGCTACATCGGAACCACATGGATATCTAATCTTTGATCTTAAACAAACTACCCCCGATTGGGCTCGCTTTAGATCATCACGTGATGGTCAAACATATGTTTACATACCGCGAAAAAACTATAAATATACGAGTACTGATGCACCGAGCATTATTAGTTAAACATGTCTAGATCCGTAATCACTAATGCCGATTTTTTAAAAGCACTGCATAATTTAAAACCTAGTCATCGAGTTGTTCTGTTAAAAAACGCCGATTGCAGTAACGTACAGTGTATTTGTGAATGTGCGTATAACATACTGAACGGGAAGGTTCCCCTGAATAAAAATCAACGTAGTCGTCTAGGTCGTTATAAAACAATTCTACGAAAATTAATAAAACGAGGGGAAAATTGGAAGAGAAAGAAGAAGATTCTAGTTCAATCAGGCGGTGCATTTCTGCCTCTGTTATTAGCACCCCTATTGTCGGGCGTGCTGAGTAGTTTATTAAAAAATTAAAAATGGAACATGCTAAAAAAATGCTTCTAATATCTCCTGATGTTCTAGAACGTCTACGAGCCAATACTCGAGATGATAGTAAAAATATAACTACAACTCTTGATTTAGAAATGAAAAAAATTTTAGACACTAAACATAGTGACGAAGAGAAATGGCCCCTATATCGCGAGATATTACAGCGGTATTTACATTTTCAAAATCAAGCACGTAGCGCCATTAAAATTCCCATTACAGAAGATAACTCGGTAATAAACAATGATACATCCGACGAAATATTAGATGCAATACCAAAAACGTATAGACATAGTGCTGGTCTACTATTACAAAAAATTAAATCGGGAAAACATATCAGCTGGGATGATAGGGGCGTTGTTAGTATTCACAATGAGTTAATTCCTGATTCAAATATCATTGATTTGATTAGTGATATTGTACGACCACGGAAACATACTAACCCCGAGGGGTGGGCTAAATTTGCAGAAGCGTTAAAAAATGACAACATCCCCCACGAATTTATAGGTAATCCCCGTAGGAGGGAATTTATTCTAAGAAATAAGGGGCCCTCTAGAAATGTAAAGAAAATTAAAGAAGTTAGCCAGTACAACGCCAGCCGTAACGAAAGCACAACATACGACGCCGACACCGAAGCTTATCTTCCCCCCATTTCTTGGTCACCTTTCAAATTATGAATCGAGATTTGAGCAGAATTTATCATGACCCCTCGAACTCGGCGGGGTATGCAGGTGCTGATAGTCTTATAAACAAAGTGAAAGGAAAATATAATTCGAAATCTGTTAAAGAATGGCTAGCAAGTCAGGACGCGTACACATTACATAAGCCAGCACGAAGAAGGTTCCCTCGTAATAGATATATAGTATCAAATATTAACGACTTGTTTCAAGCGGATCTTAATGATATGCGAAGTCTTAGTCGTCATAATGACAATTTCAAATATATTCTAACAGTGATAGATATATTTAGCCGCTATGCTTGGGCGAAAGCCCTCAAGGACAAGAAACCCCGCGGGGTTATTGAGGCCTTCGAAGAAATATTTAGAGAAAGTAAACGCATACCGGTTTCACTGCAAACGGATAAGGGCTCGGAGTTTATTGCAAAATCTGTAAAAACATATCTGAAAAAAAATAATATCAAATTTTACGTCACACAAAATCCTGATGTGAAAGCGTGTTTTGTTGAAAGATTTAATAGAACTCTGAAAACCAAAATGTATAGATACTTTACGCATAACAATACATACCGATACATAGATGTTCTACCACAGCTTGTTTAATCATACAATAGTGCAAAACATTCCTCTATAAAAATGGCGCCTAAAGATGTGAATAATGAAAATATTTTACAAGTTTATAGAACTCAGTATGGGGATAGCAGAAAAGAGATTATAGATATTAAGGCTAAATTCAATGTAGGAGATACCGTTCGAATATCTAGGGAGAAACAGCTGTTTGAAAAAGGTTATGCTAACAATTGGTCTGAAGAAATATTTACAATTTATAAAGTAATAAAAAGAAATCCACATGTATACCGAATACACGATTTAAATGAAGAGAAAATTGAAGGTGTTTTCTACGGTACCGAACTTCAGAAAGTAACTGTAAAACCTGATGATACATTCAAAATAGATAAAGTGATTGAGACAAGGGGTACAGGCATCAGAAAGCAACTGCTTGTCAAGTGGCGCGGTTATAGCAGCAAATTTAATAGTTGGATACCGGCACGTAACATAAAACTTATCTAATCATGCATAGAAATGAATTCTACTTGACGCTGCCTAGTAATAGTTCGATGAAATATTTCCCTGACAATAAAATAACGAAATTTACAACTCAACTGCCCCAGCATATCAAATTAAACGGAGAATGGGAAGTGGCTCTCGTGGAAATTCAGTATCCGTATTCATTTTATACTATCAATGTGCACGACAATAATGTATATTACAAACAAAAGAAAATTGAAACAGTTACTCAGTTTGTATTATTAGACGGAATGCAGATTGCACCGGTGAAGAAAAATGTAAAAATTAAGTTGAATAAAACTCATATTATACCTGGAAATTATTTGGACATCGATGAAGTGTTACAAGCATTAAATCAAAATCCCTCACTAAATAAACATGTAGTCTTTAACCACGATGCAACAAGTAAACATGTATCTGTGGAATTTAAAGACGAAAACATCACTTCACTGCAATTATCCCCGAAACTTTCTCTTCAGTTAGGCTACGGACCGTATACAGATATTTATCAGAAGCCAATATCCTGTAGCCCCTCTAACATTCTTCTGGGAATTCCGTCACAACTGTTTGTATATTGCGATGTCATTGAACCGCAATTTGTAGGGGATGTAATTTCACAACTTTTAAGAATAGTTCATGTGAATACACAGAAACATGTATACGGGATGAATAAAATGATCTCCTATTCACCGCCACACTACATACCTGTATTACGACGCGAATTTCAAAATATCGAAATAGATATAAGAACTGTGGAGGGACACTCTGTGCCATTCCAGTTTGGAACGTTGTGTGCGAAGCTACATTTTAGAAAGCGACAGATTTAATTATGAGACCGTGTCCATATCAAGCATATTATAATTTGCAAGCGGGGTCCGGGGTTGGGTCTGTAGTATACAGAGGATCACCGTATCAGAGGGGGCATGGACTCGGTAGCTTTTTCAGCAGTTTATTTAGAAGTATATTACCTATAATAAGAAAAGGGGCGGGGGCCGTTGGAAAAGAGGCTGTTAAGACGGGGATAGATTTTTTAGGTGACCTTAGTCAGAATCGCCCCGTTAAAGAATCTTTCAGAAATCGTTTATCCGAGGCGGGGGCTAATTTAAAACGTAAGGCCGAATCTAAAATTGACACGTTGACAGGTTCGGGCTATAAAAAGAGACGTAAAGCCGTCAAACGCAATCATTCCCAGAAAGTTGCTAAGCGTGTTAAGAACAAAGTTAGAAAAGACATATTTGACTAGAAAAAAAAAAAAAAAAAAAATGGCTTTTCTTCATGCTCAGTCATGTGAATGTATTAAAACTGAATTAGACTTATTCGCTCTACCCCCTACACAAACGAGTATTGAAGAAGGTGATTGGATTAATTATAAACCGTTATCTTCGCTTACGGATGACGCCCCTATTGAATTTGTCGTCCCCGGTCATGGGGATGAATACCTGGATTTATCCCAAACAATGCTATATTTAAAAGCAAAAATTGTTAAATCCGATAATAACACCCTGGGAAACACGGATAATGCGGCGCCTGTTAATAACTGGCTTCATTCCCTCTTTAGTCAAGTTGATGTATATTTTAACCAGAAACTTGTCTCTCCACCTAACAATACCTATGCGTATCGATCATATATTGAAAGTTTACTCAATTATGGTGCAGACGCTAAAAAATCACATCTTTCATCATCTTTATGGTTCACTGATACCGCCGGAAAAATGGATTCTACGGATGCAGAGGGTAATGAGGGATTTGATAAGCGTAAAAAATTTGCCTCTGCTAGCAACGACATTGATATGATAGGACATCTCCATGTGGATTTATTTAATCAAGAAAAGTTTCTTATCAATGGAGTTGAAATGAGAGTTCGGCTAGTGCGTTCGCGAGACAGTTTCAGTATAATGTCTTCTACAGGCGATGTTAAAGTTCATATCAGTGAGGCGACATTACTTGTAAGACGTATGAAATTAAATCCCAGTGTTTTACTAGCACATAATAAGGCATTAGAAGTGTCAACTGCTAAATACCCTGTTACGCGTGCTGAATGTAAGGCGATTACAATCCCTGCGGGTATCCAGGGTAAATCTCTGGATAATATATTTCTTGGACAATTACCGAAAAGATGTATTATCGGGTTTGTGACTAATCAGGCGTTTAACGGAGATTTTAAAGCTAACCCCTTCAATTTCCAACACTGTAAAATTAATTTTCTGTCGTTGTACGTAAATGGCCGTCAAACACCCTCAAAGCCGTTTCAACCAAATTTTACCTCGAAAAAGTCATATATTCAGATGTACAACACGCTTTTCACGGGAACAGGTATTCAGTTTTCCAATAACGGTAATCAGATAAGTAGAGATGATTACCCTGAAGGATTTTGTTTATCGGCGTTCGATCTTACACCTGATCTTTCTGCAAATATGATGTCACACTGGAATTTAACACGTCATGGGTCATTACGTCTGGAAGTCGGTTTTGAAGAGGCACTTTCGCAAACAATTAACTGTGTAATTTATGCAGAATTTGACAATATTATAGAAATAGATAAAAATAGAAATATTATTGTTGATTATGGTAGTAGTTAGAGATATTGTATATAAATAAATAAATAAAAGCAATGTATTACACGTAATTCAGTTAGTCTTTATTTCATCGTTCTCAATGGGGTGTCTGTAAAATGGACGCTTCCTATATTAACTCTGCATTTCGTCGTTATTTTCCCCATGTCCAGCACTACGGTGTATATGCGGCAAACACTTTACCAATACGTGTAAATTATCCATGCGCCATTATTGTGAACACTGATCCTCATACACAGCCTGGTACACACTGGGTGGCTGTGTTTATAGATCGTAACGGGCATGGAGAATTCTTTGATAGTTACGGAAGATCACCGCAAGTTAGTCATCATTTGAATTTTATGACAAGAAATACAAGAATCTGGACTTACAACCCAACTTTGCTACAGGATTATTTCTCTGATGTGTGTGGAAAATATTGTTTATTGTATTTATTATTTAGAGTTAACGGATATACATTACATGAATTTTTGAAAATGTTTAATAAAAAAAATCAATTGTACAATGATTTGTATGTAAATATGTTATTTAATTATTATTTTAAAAATATATGATTTTAAAAATAAATATTATATTTTATTATTCTATTAAACAATCGCCTTTCTTACGGGAAATAAATAAAATCAGTGTAATTATTGTTTAACAATTAATTTATTTGAGCTTTTAATTAGATTGTACACATATTCTATATTATAATTAAACTTCTTTGTGTAATATGTTGAATATTCCCAGAAAATACGGTTATGTACGTTATCTACGTCTTTCAACATATACTCGAAAACATACTCTAATACATTGTTATTATCATTTCTTATAGCTAATAAACTTACATTTTGCAAAAACGTATAATAAGAATAATTTATATTACTTTCTTTAATAAATTTTTCTAGCATGTCATATTTATTTAATACAAAATCGGCTGTCTTTAAAATGTTTTGGATTTGATTTTCATCAAAGGCCATGAAGGTCGCTCCTGTTTTTCGCGATATGCATATTTTCTTCTTGGGAAGAAATTTGAAAGCGATATTACCCGCATCGGGGATACTTGTTTTGCACGTGTAATTGTCTAACATACGCGCAATACGATTTAGTCGACTCACAAATAATTTAAAATCACTTATGTATATTGAAACGTTGCTTCTACAACTTTCGAATATTCTCACCTCGACTCTGAAACTGTAATTCACGTTCAGTCCTATTGCTAGGAATTTTGTTTTTTTCGCGTCAATGTTAACAAAATGGCACTCTAACATTCGATCATTGTTATCGTCCTTAAAGGTTTTACTCGATAAGAAATAGTTATTGAACACTGGGGCTAAACCCAGGAGTAGATCTAGCGGAGAAAATTCCTCACTTGTAAATTCTTCCTCCTCCTCCAGCTCTTCAAAACTCTGTACTTGCGCGTCTGGTTCGCCATATACATCGTCCGGGTGGATTTCGGGTGTACGTAGCCGATACTGTGACCGAATATCCGGTGTCACAATTATGACGTCCTCGTCCTCGTCCGATGAAATAAAGAGGTCTTCGGTGATGGTATCGGATACAGCCTCCAACTCTTCTTTATCCGATGACCGACTTACGACATCCTCGGGAGGGCTGCCCTGGGGCTCCATATTTACCGACCTTGACTGTGGACTCACGAGAGGTGTCGCTTCATGCTGACTTACATCCATCGCCGAGGTGTCGACAGGCAGAGCTGCTGCGGTAGTCTTCTGCTTCTTCGATTTGGTCGGAACCTCTGGGGTAGTCTTCTGCTTCTTCGAGCTGCGCCTTCTCTTGACTGATGGTAGTGAACTCATGTTGACCGTAGAAAAATTAGTAGCAAACTGCACTGAAGAAGCTCTCTACCGCTAAGGTATATATACACCCTAATGTGGGGGATTTCTTAGAATTAACAATGTGAAATCGCCTATGGAAAATTTTGACACTCGTGATTACGGGAAAAGGCGAATAACTATTCACATTAAACTTAACAAATTACTAGCAAACTGCACTGAAGAAGCTCTCTCTCTCTACAACTAAAGTATATATATATATATATATATATATATATATATATATATATATATATACACCCTAATGTAGGGGATTTCTTAGAATTAGCAATGTGAAATCGACACTCATGATTACGGGAAAAGGCGAATACCTATTCACATTAAACTTAAATTGACTATGGAGAATAGTGAGAATGGTAAAACAGGATTGATGTAATAACTAAAATTATTATTATTAATTAATATTTTATAACTATACTTTATTACAGAATTCAGTACAAATAGTAGGTAATGGTTTACCACACGGATTATCGCCTTTATACATATACACAATAGCCAGTACATATATATACCTATATTTATAATTATACTGTATTACAGAGGTACAAATTCAATGCATTTAGCAGGTAATGGTTTACCACACGGTTTATCACCCTTGTATAGTGTATCCATAGATATAAGAACTTGACTAAACGCAGCATGCTATTAACAGAGGATTATCCCAAATTATACGACACAGTAAATGAATAAAAAGCAGAGCTGTATTCAGAAATTTATAAATACATTTTGAAAAATAACAACAAAAATATGATATACATCTTAACAATAATAATACAAATTAACATAAATAAATGTAATATTCAATAAATTATTATTACGTCTTAATTATAGACAAAATGTCTCTTGTCTTTCCCGCTAAGAGCATTACAAATGTACCTGAATACCGCCACTACTAGTAGTTTATGGCCTCTCCTGCTGTGAAGGGTACCACCCTACCTATTAAGGAATCATGTCAAGTTCTTATATCTATGGATAGACTATATACCATAGCAACTTTATTCTTATCTATATTTTCATTCATTTCTTTTACTTCGTCGTCCGACAATCGAGAAAATCGGGTCGGCAGAAATACAATGTTTTCCGATAATTCAGCTATTATTTTTCTACCGAATTTCGTTTCCATTGCTCTAACAGAGATAACTTCATGTTTCTCGTCAATTTTAAAATCGACTAGTTTCTTGATTGGCTTGAAATCCTCAAAGTGGCCAATAACATTCATCTTTTCAGGGTTCATTCTAAAACAAATCAAACAATTAAAATATACCCCTATTAAATTATTAAGACATATGAATACTTACTTGAATTAGTGCCTCGATCGTCCAAGTTCGAATGGTAATAATTCACATCACGTATCACACTTTATACTAAACCGAAGCGTAAACAACACATTCTTGATTTGATGGAAAATTTCGAATCGCCATTTTTTTTTTTTGCCTAAGGCTAATTAGAAAAACAGAAAGTGACCCTAGAAAAACAGAAAGTGACCTTAGAAAAAACAGAAAGTGACCTAATTAGAAAGTCGCGCTAATCACCGTCTGAAAAAGCCCCCTTATTAACTACTTATATATATATATATATAAATATTTATATGCAACTGACGGGTTTATTGACGCCCAGTACGCTACAGCGGACGGCCTGTGGAGGTCAAAGGTCAACCTTTAGTACAGTGGGGTGGCTCGGTTGACATCTGGGTTGGTGCAGATTTTAACCACGCCCATTCGGTCACATTCAGTAGCGTTGTTTATCTAATTTTTAATGGGGCATATAAGTTACTGTAATTTCCGTTGGTGAGGAGTTCGCAGATGACGGGCGGATTTAAATAAAAGAAGAACAATGCTTGCATTAGTATATACTAGATATAAAATTTTGGTGTATAGTCCCGGACTATACTATACACCGGCTTAGCACCGGTATCAACAGAAATACAATGTTTTGACAGTTAATTATGTTAAACATTTATATCTCACATTTTGAATGCACAAGAACGATTTAGTTAATAATATAACAAAAGCGATTGCAATAATAGTACATTAAACACCAAGGGAGAGAAACGTCTTATTTTTCCTGAGGTGTAATTTGAAGCCTGAGGGCGAAGCTAGAAGCACAGGCAAACTATTCAGATCCTCAGCCTTATAGGGTTATATGTGCTACACTTTTTGACATAGTTCGTGAGATTGTTGTAGATGGTAACAGGGTAGAAAGCAGATCAGATATGCCCATATAATTACTGTAAATTAGCTTCGTCTGGTCGGCTGTAATCTGCTTTCTGCTGCGCATCACTGGCTGCGCACTGCTACGTAGATGCAGATTGAAATATTCGAACGTATCTCGTATCTTTTGACAAACTGCAGGCATAATTTAACTAATACAATTAGTAAATAATATTCAAAGGACAAATAGATGCGTAATCGATGTAGTTTATGATTCAGCACAATATTTATATTATAAATTTTGTTGTAAATAAAATAGGGAACGAAAGAACGCCTAGCTTAGGACGACAAATCTTAGTGAAACACATTTTTACTTGGAGGTCATTTGATCTTACTTCGAAACATAAGTAAGGAAGTAATAAACAATTGCTTGACAGAGGGTCAAGCTTAAAAATACACAAAAAAAAGAACAAACTAATTCTAAGAACGAGTGATACTACAACAGTAAATGCAAAATCGGCAGTGTACTGAATATCAATTTAAAACATTTAGAATTAATTGAGAAACGACAAGAGATATGTGAAAATTTTCCAAATAAATGTTATAAAATTTATTTTCTATAAATCTCAAATTCAGAATTAATTTGACCATTATATATAGTATTTTGAATAATTTTTAAATCTCGAAAATTTATTATATTATAACTTTCATCACTATCTGAAAATGAATTATACTCGTATATGTGTATAAGATGGAACATACCAGATGTTTTGAAATCCGGAAGACAATCATTCGTCACAGTTTATGGGGCAACAAAAAAGGCAAAATCATAAATTCATCCCTTAGTCGAACATATGTTTGCAATTATCTGATAGTTTGCGGTTGACCCTAAAGTGGCTCTGACTTCTACGTAAGAAAACAGTACTTCTATGTAAGAAAACAGTCCTAGCAATTTTTCGCGCGAACGAAAACCTTAACACGCATTCGGTGGTACAACCCGCCCGAATACGCATCCAATTCTACTTGGTGCTTTGGTTAAACGCTATTTAGTCTGTTTCTATAATTTCAGTGATATTGTGTATTAAATTTGATTTATATTGTAAGGAATGTTTGCTTGTTGATCCTTACTTATTGTATTGGGCCCGACCTTTGAGTGTAAGGTGGATGGTTTTTAAAAGAGAATTAGACTTGGATGATGCACAATTTAATATAACACAATTTATTATGATTACGGAAATTACAATTCATAAATAGTCACTTACGTTCGGATGATAAATGGTTGGCCGAACTGTGTCGAGCGGTAGACACAACTTACAGTCGAGGTTGGTAGCTAGTTGTCGAGCAGAATGCTAGACACAATTAATTACCGCTGTGAGGGTTGAGCACTTACACTAACACTGATCACTCCTCGCTGAGCCAACGCTGCAATTTGCACTGTACTAGAAGAACTGGTACCCTGTTGGAACTCTCCTCTCCAGGAACTCTCTTGACTCTCTCTGCTGGAACTCTCCTGACTCTCTCCTGGAACTCTCTTGACTCTCTGCTGGAACTCTAGAGGAACTCTCTTGGCTCTTTGCTGGAACTCTCCAGGAACTCTCTTGACTCTCTTCTGGAACTCTCCGGGAACTCTCTTGACTCCCTGCTGGAACTCTCCAGGAACTCTACTTCTGTGCTCATGTTGCTACCCTTTTTTAGCTAATTAATTGTGTCTCAGCATAATTACTCCTTGAGTAAGCAATTAGAGATAGCATTATCGCGGCCGATGGCGCATCATTGTTGCACCCTGCATTTCCCATGCTACGCCTCCGATATTGCTACGACGTGATCCCACACACGTGATATATTCGCAGAACGATTGGCCAATCTGCTGCTGCTGACTGGATTCGCGACAATAATACCGCCGTTGATCCCGTTTACGGCTCATGCAATATTCTTCTGCAAATAACCACGTGAATCTAGTGCTGACTTGTCTCCCGGCAACAATAGCACCTTATGCGCGTTTCCGGCTAATACAATATTTCTCTGAATCTGACCATATGAATCTATTGCTGATCAATAATATGAAACTTTGTAACGAATTTTTGTTCTCTTACAACATATTAATAATACCTATCACAATGATGTGCCAAGTGAAACAGTGCGGCAAATTAAATACTTGTTATCCGAATCTTAAATTTTTTTATTTCCCTAAAAACGTTGTTCGACGCAAGAAATGGATTGAATATACGAGTGATATTAATTTAGTGGATCTCTCTTATGAACAGTGTAGAAGTAAAGCAATCTGTGAAGAGCATTTTATTAATTCAATGTTTGCAATACAATGTAACACAGACAAAAAGAAAAAAATAATTGTAAACGCTTTTCCAACTATTAGTGCTTCTACGAGTTTTTTTGCAATGCAGGTAAGTATGGAACCTCCCATAAAATTAATATTACCCAGTAAAATCTATCCTCCTCAATGAGAAACATTCAACATATCACCTCGTACAACATCTATGACAACATCAAATAACCAGTGGAATTTAGAAATATCACCTTTTAATACTCCCAGTAAGTCAGGTTCACCATCCCAATTTGACATCTCCGATAACAATAGGAAATCCACAGTTCGCTTGCAATTATTTAGAAGAGATAAACCCAAAAAATCCACAAAACATCTACCAAAAAAATTAATAAATTGCTTGATATTTTAAATAGTAAAAATCAATATACAGCCAATCCCTTTTCATGTGCTTTTCATAAGTTCCCAAAATAATTTATACAATTTTTTACATGGACAGAAACCTGGAAATGTGTTCGCAAACAGGATGGTAAAACTAGATTTCTAGCATATCCTCCATATTTTGAAGGACTTTTACAAACCATTCAATCAGTAGTCGGTGTTTGGAAAATTATTGTTTTATTTTATCCCTATGGAGGAAATGCCTTACTTTTGTCACGATTTTGACGCCATAGAAACCGATTTCTACCCCGGACGTGAAAAAGAAATTTGTTATAATTGTGTTCGTGTTAGCGCATCTCATCGGTGTTAATTGCAACGAAAATTGGTGTTAATTAGTGGTAAATAAGACAAACTGACAGAAAATACAGCAAAATGACGCTATGCGCCTATGTGCCAGCTAGTAGTGTAGGAAATAAGAAATTGACGTACGTTATTGTAATAGTATCGAGCACAACGACTCTCATTTTGTTATGCTTGTCGTAGTATTGTTCGGATAATCTAAAGACAAACGTGTAATATCCATCCTTGTCGCTTGTGCTTCTTGACAATTTAAGAGATAGATAAATATATAACAATACGTTAATTCGTATATGATACAGATAACCTTGATGAGACATCTTTAAATAGTTGTAGTTGACTCAGAGGAAAGTGACGGTACGTACATGACGCGTGACGTGTGGCGAATCGTCGGTGTAAAATCGATTTAAGTGATAAATTAAGGGAGTAAGAAATATAGAAGACAGTGTAGGGGTATAAAGTGGAAAGAAAGAGACGTGTGAAAAGTAGGTGCAACGGAAGAGACCTGTGTTAGTGCGAATATAAGTGAAAATCATAACAACAAAGTGAACAATAAGGGCGAAAGTCGCTCGCACAACGAACAGTAAAGGCGAAAGTCGCTTGTGCGGACGCAAATGGCCACAGACACTAAATAGATGAGCTCAAACGGCAAACCTCGGCATATCAGTGTTGCCAAAAGTAGCGAAAATAAATATATAAAAATATATTGTATAAATCTAGGCACAAATAAACAAAAATACTAACTTAGACAATAAAATATAGTAGTGTAATCAGTAAAGAGAGGATAAAAAAACCAAAATAAAATAAAAGCGGAAGACAAGAAAATAAAATTAGGGAATAGGAGAGAATGAGCAAGAGACAAAGGGGAATGGAAGAAGTAAACAACGAGCAAGCATTCAATAAAAGCAAGAAGGTACTGAGATCACCAAAACGAAAGAAAAGGGAGGAAAAAAGTGAAAATAGACTTGAAATTGAGGAAAAGGGAAACGAAGAACAAAATAAAAAACAAAAAATGGACGAATTAAAGAAAATGATGCAATCAATGATGGAGAAAATGGAAGAAAATACACAGGAACTAAAACAAGAGATAAGAGAGATCAAAAACGAAATGGAAAAGAAAGAAGTTATATGGCAAAAAGAAAAGAAAATATTAGTAGAGAGAATAGAGACACTGGAATGGAAAGTCGAAAGAGAAGAAAAAAACAAGAAGAAGAATAACATAGTAATAAAAGGACTAAAGAGCAAAACGTGAGAAAACGTGGTTACAAAAATATTAGAGGAAAAATTAAGGGTCAAAACAAGTATTAAAAAGATAAACGTACTGAATAAGACAAAAAAACAGAGATCATAATAGCAGAGATGACAAACTGGGAAGAAAAACAAAAGATTATGACAGCAAATCATAAACTAATACACACAAATATTTACATAGAGAACGATCTAACGTGGGAGGAGAGAAAAATACAACGCGAAATCAGAAACATAGCAAAAGAAGAGAAGTTAAAGGGGAAAACGGTTAAAATAGGATACCAGAAACTCATAATAGACAAACAAGTATATAGATGGGATACACAAGAAAATGGGGTCAACATAGAGAACACCAATAAAGAAAGCACAAAGTCAAAAAACTACTAAAGAACGGAAAAGGAGAGACGAACAAAACCGAGACGGACAGGATAATGAATAGGACACTACAAAAGGAAGCAGGGAATATAAAAAGACAGAACGGAAAAAACAATATTATCAGAATAGGCACATGGAACATAAGAAGTATAAAGGGAAAGGAGGTAGAAATAGTGGAGGAAATGATAAAACATAACGTGGAAATATTAGGAGTCACAGAGACAACACTGAAAGGAAACGGAATGAAGAAAATACATAAAGGATACTGGCTGTACTGGTCAGGCATAGAAGAGAAAGAGAGGGCGAGAGCAGAAGTAGGAATAAGAATCGCACCGGACAAACAAAAAGCCATAATAAGAGAACGATTTATAAAGGAAGGAATTATGACGGTAGAAATGAAACTGAATGAAGATGATATATGGACAATGATAATCACATATGGAGAAAACGAAGATGCAAGAAAAGGCGAGAAAGATACATGCTTCGAAAATCTTCAGAGAGAGGTGGATGTAGGGCTAGAAAATGTTATAATCATGGGAGACCTAAACGGACGAGTGGGAAACAGGAATGAAGGAATAGAAGACATTATGGGAGAAGAAGGGGAAGAAAGCAGAAACGACAATGGAGAAAGAATAATAGATGTATGCAGGGAAAATGACTTAATTATAACTAATACTAAATTTAAACACAAAGACATACACAAATATACGAGGGCGCAACCGTCGAGAAACGAAAAATCAATAATAGATTACTTCATAATAAACAAAAATAAATGTAAAAGTACCAAGAGAAGCAGAAATAGGAAGCGATCATTTCCTGGTGAAGATGTATATAATGAAAAAGAAAGAAAACCAAATACAAGACAAAAGAAGAAAGAAGACAAAAGAAAAAATAAAAAGCTACAAACTCAAAGAGGAAGAATGCCAAGAGAGGTACAAAGAGATTGTAACAAGAAAATGTAATGAACAAAAATATAAAAGAGGAATAGAAGAGAACTGGGAAATTAAAAAAAAAATCATACTAGAAGCAGCTACAGAAAGCTGCGGAACTACAAAGATAGTGAACATGGATATAAAAAGAACAGCATGGTGGACAAAAGAACTGAACGATAAGATCCAAGAAAAGAAAGAGAAATGGAAAAAATACATAAGCTCAAATAAAGAATGCGATTATGAAGAATACAAGAAAAAAAGAAGGGAAGTAAAACCTGAAGTAAAGAAAGCAAAAAATGAATCATGGACAAAATTTGGAGAAAAGATGACGAGGAATTACAAAGAAAACCAAAAACTATTTTTTAGAACAATGAAACAACTGAGAGCGAAGAAAGAAAATACCATGATGAACATGAAAGACAAAGAAGGAAATATAATAATGGAAGAAGACAGAATAATGGAAAGATGGAAGCAATACTTTGAGGAATTGACCGAGGACCAGAGACAAGAAACAGAAGAGCAAAATGAAGCTGTAGAAACACAAGAAATACAGGTAATGCTGGAAAAGGAAGTAAGGGAAGCCATAAAAAAGCTGAAAGTAGGAAAATCCCCAGGCATAGACAACATAACACCAGAAATGATAAAATTCATGGGAGAAGAAGGAACATTACAATTTACGAAACTACTCAATGAGGTAGCAAAAGAAAAGAAAATACCAAAAGATTGGAACAAGGGAATAATAATACCGATCTATAAAAAAGGAATCAAGAGAAAGTGCAGCAACTATAGAGGAATAACATTAAATACCGTACCGGGGAAAATACTAGCAAGAATACTAGAAAAAAGAGTAAGAGACAAGATCGAATAAACCGTAGAAGAAACATAATGCGGATTAAGAAGAGGAAAAAGCACACAAGATCTAATCTTCACAATTAGACAAATAAGTGAGAAAATACTGAACAAGAACAGAGATATCCATATATGTTTTATAGACCTAGAAAAAGCATTCGACAGGGTGAAAAGAGATATTATATGGAAAACTTTAGAAAAAAGAGGAGTAGATAAACAAACAACAGAACTAATTAACGCAATGTATAAAGAGAACCAGAGCGTCGTGAGATTAAATAACGAAGAATCACGAGAGTGTGAAACAAAGATCGGAGTAAAACAAGGATGTATTATAAGCCCATTACTTTTCATACTAGTGCTAGATGAAGCGATGAAACGAACAAAGGAAAAAATGAAACCACTGAAGCTAGGATACTGGAAAATGAAGGAGACCCAGGTGGGAATACTGATGTTCGCGGATGATATGGCAATAGTGGCGGAGACCGAAGAATACCTACAACACAATATTACATTAGTAGACAGGGAACTCATGAAAATAAATATGAAAATTAACATAGAAAAAACAAAATCAATGATAATAACAAGAGGAAATAGAACACACAAGATAACCATACAGGGAAATCAGATAGAACAGGTTAAACAATACAAATACTTAGGAAGTATAATAGAAAGCAATGGGAAACTAGACAAAGAAATAAACGAAAGAGTAGGCAAAACAGGAAAAATATTTAACATGATGAAAAACACATTTTTTTGGAAGAAAAGAAATACCTAAGGAGATAAAAACAGACATTGTGAAGAAAGTAGTACGACCCAGAATGATGTATGCCAGCGAAACATGGACATGACCGGAAAAACACAAAACAAAAATAAACGCAACAGACATGAGATTCCTTAGAAAAATTGAAGATAAGACACGATTAGACAGAATAAGAAATGAAACACATAGACAAAACCTGAAAATAGAGCTGATTAACGCGAAAATAAGGGAAAATCAAATGAGATGGTTAGGACACGTATACAGAATGGAGGAGGGAAGGACCACAAGAAAAGTCTATGAAACAAAAACATCAGGGAAAAACTACTAAGGAAGACCAAGGAAGACATGGGAAGAAGGAATGAAGGAGGAAGTAGAGGAAAAAGGAATCAGATGGAAGGATATAAGAAAAGTGACACAGGACAGAAAACGATGGAGACAGCTATACACTTAAAAGTAAAATAGCTTAAGACTAAATAAAATAATAAAATAAAATAAAGATAAATATATAACAATACGTTAATTCGTATATGATACAGATAACCTTGTTGAAACATCTTTAAATAGTTGTCGTTGACTATACTCGACTATTTTTTCAAAATTAATCGTACTATAATAATATTTTAAAAAGCCGAATAGTCGATTTTCGACTTTTTAAACTTCTTAGACATTAGACATTTTACTCTTTTTAAACTTTTTACATTTTAGACTTTTTAGACTATAGATATTTTAGACTGTCATTCCTAATTTTAGAATCATTCCTAATTTCCAAGATAACGTATAGTGTCCTTGTCCATTTAGTGTACAGACAAGTAAGTTAATATTTTTTGTTGTTATTATTTAGAATCCAACTTAGATAACTTCGAAACCTGTTTTTATTGACAAGGCTGATTGACGTTCAAAGAAATTAAAATAAATGATTAAATAACAACCTCAACAAATAAAATTAATTAGAAACCATGCATGGACACAGTTCCTAGACGTAATAAAAATTAACCATATGTAAATGTTTGTATTTCTTTTTTTAAGTGCATTTTGTCGCACGTATGAGAACGATTCTAATTTATAAATAAGACAGACACGTACATTTTTGTTAAACAGCTCACTTCAGATATTTTGGCCCATTCGCATGACCACCCACAGTAAAGCGTGCATTACACGATGAAGTTTTTCTTTTCAAGTAACTAAAAAAGTGACGTAAAAAGTTGTCTCTCTCGCACAATGACGTAACTGTAAGAGAGATAGTAAAGTCGACTTATAACGAAAAACTTACAACGTAAAACTGCAACATGCACTACTTTTTCTTAAAAGTTCCTTCAAGATCTGCTCGTGAGCATGCGCATTACTACTTATACTGCATTACCAACTTAACGCGTGTTTAAAAGTAGCTTCCATTTATTTTCATGTCTGTTTGTTATTTATTTGTTTATATTGTTATTTTTAAACTGTAAAATGACACATTGGAGTAGAGAAGAAATTGAAATTTAATTATGTTAATTTATTAAATTAAGAAGATATTTAATTTATGTTGGTATGGCTGTTTGTTTGACACTTGGATATTTTAACTCACGTAAAACTTGATCGCGCAAATAAACTTGTAAGATCACTTATAAAGATGCTTTTAAAGTTCCTTGAAAAGAAAAACTTCATCGTGTAATGCACGCTTAATGCTCCCTGTCACTGTGCTCTTCTAGGCCGATCCACCCAGCTTTCCGTGAACTACGGATATCAATTAGCGTTTGTTTTGCGGTGAAGTAACATTATACAAACATTAATATTAATTTTGCTTAATAAGAAGCTACCAAAATTTACATCAATTATTATTATGCATAAGTATATTCATTTTTGCAGTCAGGTGAACAGTGGAGCTTGAGGCGTAATTGTAAATACAACATCAGCAGTATGTCCGGATCTGCTTATCCACTTTAAAATAGTATACAACAAAAGTACAACAGAGTTCCTTGCACAACTATAAATTGCTTGGAGAAAAATGCCAGACTAAATATACGAATGCGATTACAATGTTGTATAGAATTTATAAATGTATAAGTAAGTTGTGAATGTATTAGTTTAATAGGTACATGGGACATAACCGGAGAGTTATGCAACGTTGCTGGTAGGTGCCAGTGAGCTATGTGACATGAGAGAGCGTAAATGTACTGTGGTGCTGCTGATATCTTTACTGTAGGGGCAACGAGTATCAACAAGCAAGAGGGCATTCGCTGAGCGAAAACGAGGAGTTTAAACATTTAATTACTATATACTATACATACTATAGCACTTGAATACCAGTTACCATCTCGGAAAACAATCTCAGGCAAATCGATTTCAAACCTGTATGAAAATACTGTTGATTTAATTAAACTTTTATTACTGACACGTGAGAATTAAAAGCGTTTTGTTTAAATAGCAAACAAATGTCTGAAGATCATACAGCGCAAAATATTATATAAATATTATTGGACTGTGTTAATTACTTTCCAACAGAAAATCTAGCAGATTGAGGTGCTAACATTTTATCTGCCATGAAATTGTTATCATGGAATAATTTATATTGTTTCGGCCATGTTCTGAACACAAGTGTAAATAAAGCACTAGATTTAAATCTTTTAAAAAGTTTTGTTGACAAAATGAAATAACAACTTCTACTATTTTGCCCATTGTTACGATTATTTTGTTTTGCTACTGTGTTCCGTTTTCTTCTTGACGTTTTGTATTCTCGTATTTCGTATATGCCATTTTCGCCTTTGTCATTAATCTGAAATAATTTAGTTCCAGTGCATTTGATTATGTAGAATTATTTATATAGAGAATTTAAAGTCACATTTCAATAATTTTTATCTTACCGCTTAATTTCAATTCAGTATACTGTATATGTTTTCCATTCCTATCAATTTCAATATTATAGGATTAGCATCACACATTGATTTGGCAATACAATGAAGTTTTACTAGCTTGTACAATTGTAATAGTTAATGACAGACCTGTTTACACCGAATCGCTAGCGCAACGTATTTAATTTTATTTTTGTACATATTACATTGTTAATAATAACTTTCCTCGAAGCATTCATAATGTTTATTTCATTTGATTACGTTATTGATACCATTAATTTCTGGCAGTCCTGTATTTCAGATTATTCTTCCGTTCTTCCGTATAAATGTTCCTTATCATCACCTTGACTAGGTCATAGTTTTGGCGCGAGTTTTATGTATCTTTCCTCTTCTTTCTTACTTAACTACAATGTTCTCTCTTCATGAACGATCTGAAGGGCGTTGTTCTGGCTTTTTTTGCAAATTCATTTGTCCAAAAAGATAAGTCTAGTTCTAACTGTCAAGTGAGTCGCAGTTACGGGCGTTGACCGAATGCAGTTGCGGATTTGCAAATATTTTTTTATCACATATGGTTTGTGATTTACCATTGACGGAGATTATATTTTTCATTTTCCTCCGTACGGAGAATGAGTGTATTTCTCCGGCGGGCCACCCATTTTGGGTATTTATGACTTAGCCACGTGAGGACGTTTTCCGTTCCTTCCGAGGCTTTGGCCCGTCAGTCAGCCACTTCGAGGACGAGTCTAACATCATACCGTCGCGGCAGAAATAGCGTCACGAGGGAGAGCTAAGTGCTAAACTTTATTGTTACTATCTATTCCAGTTTTCTTCGTGTTTAGCCCCTTCCCCCTTCTACCGACGTATTCAGTAAAACTACGGACTATTTTAGTTACGATATTTATTTTCTTTGCTTTTGTTTCTTATATTTGTGTATTTTATATGCAGGCACGTGTATATATTTACTCTTAAGTGTATGCATGCATCCTTGTAGGCGCACGTTTTGGTATTTGCCTATTGTATCCGCTTTTTAAGCAGTTATACTTATTTTGTTAAAGCTTGTTGTTTTCAGTCATTCATTTTTGTTACTTTAAGTTTAGTTAGTTATTAGCTTTAAGCCCGTGTGGATGAGCCACGTGCTTTTCTTTTGTTCAGTTTTGGCTTTTTGTCTTTTGCGCCTATGCCATGTCACATTCGGTCCTCCCACCACCTGTTTCTGAACCGAAACTGATCAGCGTAGGGCCCCTACGGTTTATACTACGACGTGGCCGAGCGCATGCGCTTGCACCTTCGGCGACTGTCGACAATTTTCGGACATCCACGCGTTTTATGTTTACGATTTACCATTTTGTTTAACTTTAGACTTGCCATTTGTATTTCGCCATATTTATGTGTTTATTATTACTACTTGCTATATGTTAGTAGTATCGAATTATATCTCATTTTGTTAATTTGCTTTTTATTTATTACCTTTTGCTTCACTTCAGTTCTGCTATACTTATATATATTACTTACATAATTACTTATTCATCTTGTTTACTTACTATCTTATTTTTCTAAAAATTACTCTTAATAATAAATTCAGTTTTCAATTCAAATTATCACTGTCGTATTTCTTTCAAACTTTACCCTTCTCCATTTTCGTTGGGATTCCAACTGCCGAACTGTTTCTTTGTTGTCTATTATTTATTTAGAACCACCCCGCCTCCACTGAGAGGCCGGCGACCTCACCTTTTGGCGAGGACAATTGTTCGTATCCCATCTGGGCACGTAAGACCATATGCAATCAAATTTTAAAGGAGTCTGTAGTAATATTGAATTAAAAATTCAAGAAACTATATGTGCTCGATATTATTCTGCTGCCATCTTTCCTTTAATAAAAACGTGTATGATTTTGAATCTCCGTTTTCAAACTGATTGTGAAAATGATACAGGAAAAAATTAATTATATGAGAAAATATTATTAGAAATTGAGAACTTAAAAATTGATGACAATGTAGTGCCTGATAAAAAACAGAAAATGCAAACTGGACTGGCAGCAATTTTAAAAATAAAAATCTGGTGTGGTCACCACACTACTTTCTTATACTCAATTTAAATTGGCAGATATTTGACATTTCAAATGCGCATTTCTGTAAATATTTTGTCTTTGTTTTGTTTTCATAGCATATATGATATTTTAAATACATGCCAATATATAAATACATTTTACTCAAAATCGGATAAAGATAGAACAAAAATGCATAGAACATTTTTTCTTAAGCTTATTGTTTTCTATAACTTTTATTTCAAAACTTTTTCCATATCCCTTTCAGTTTCTCTAATAATTCACAATGTTCGATTTTGATCTTCAGTAAACTTCCTCTTCCGGTTGTGCGATTATGCTAGAAATCTAATCAGCTCTTCATATAATCAAAAAACTTTTAAATACGAAGTTTCATTGTCCTGTCTTTGCTCGTTTTGAAGATAATGAACATACAGTCACACATCCACACATCCACACATCCACACATCCACACATCCACACCTCCACACATCCAAACATCCACACATCCACACATCCACACACACAGACGTCATGGCGAAAATAGTCAAAACGTATTCAGGGGACCTCAAAACATGTATTTCCATCAAAATCTCGCAATCCAAATTTTTCATGATTCCTATACTTTCTTTATACTATGTATAAGAAAGTAAAAATTAGTGCAGTAAATGATGGTGTACAATCGAAAGCAAAATTGGAATTCGAAAAATATTTGAAAACCGCAGCGCCGGACATTGAAGAAAATGTACTTGATTGGTGGAAGAGGAATGAGAGAACATTTCCAAGACTGGCACAACTGGCAAAAAAATATTCCGTCAGAAAGAGTATTTGGTCGCGCTGGTTTAGTTGTATCGGACAGAAAAACATGTTTATCGACAGGGCATATAGAACAACTGGTATTTTTATCGATGAATAAAAGAAATATCCTAAAATATTTTTTATTGTAAAATAGATTTATTAGTTATAGATTATTTAGTAATTAACATTTGCTTGTGTACTCGTACATTTTACTTTTGTATGTTTTTTGATTATTTATTATTAAAATAATATATAATAGATAGATTGACTAAGAAGATTTATTTGGGTGAAATTGAAGGAACACGAATGCGAGGAAGACCGAGGAATAAATGGATGAATATGACAGAAAATGTTTTTAGTGAACGTAAAATAATAAGTTCATTGTGCGTTGTTATTAAGCCAATAGTTGATGAATAAATTTTGATCTTGGAGTTAGGCTTAGGGTGAAATCAATTGCTGGTATTGAATTCTTAGTGGTTTTAATAAAAAACGACGTTTCGCCACTAAATTTAGGGCATCATCAGGTACAACTGGAAATTACAAAGTATCCTTAAATATATAACAATATGTTTAACAATGTAAAAGTACTTACTGTATAAATTTTTTTTTTTTTAAAAGAATTAACAATTCTTATTTTTAACATGTTTCACAGAGGTTATATTTGATTACAAACAATTGTTAATGTATTAAATTTTATATTGTAGTTACATTGTCACTATTAAATAATAGAAAAATGAAGTTAAGTTAACATTTAAAAAATTACAAGTTTTTCCACGTTGGGAAGCACATGTTGTAATGAAAGGTTGTAACTAATTGCAAGATTATGAAAAATACAACGGATGTACTGCCACCTAATAAAGAAAAGTTTAACTACGGAAAATAAACAAAAGGTAACTGTAACGAAACTAAGGTTTAGAAAGTGCACGAAAGATAGAGGCAAAGGCAGCAAGGTTGTTATGATTCATAGTATTGTTTATCTCTAACTGTATGTAGCAACTCTCTAACATTAAGCGTTTGTATTTATTAGCTTCGAAATGTAAAATGTTATAATTATTATAATTAATGCTATGTTTTTCGTTGATGCTATGTTCTACTAAAGCACTGTGGCTGGTGTTAAAGATTCTAGAATTGTATTTGTGTTGTTTCAATCTTTTGTCTACATATTGTGTAGTTTCACCTATATATTTTAAATTGCAATCTGTACACTGTATTGTATAAATCAAATTACTTAGTTGTTCTTTAATGTGATATATTTGCTGACCATCTAGCGAATGTATTTATACCAAACGACACAAATGCAAATGAAGACTGGACATATGAAATCGAAGAATTTATCAGATCAAACATGCCCGAACATGCTACAGGACTTAATTACACGACATCTGAAGAAATCAAATCCCACATAAACAATCTGGCAATCAAAAAAACACCCGGACATGATCTAATACCCAATATAGTCTTAAAATACCTCACAGAATGCGCACTTGAAAATTTAACAAAAATATTTAATGCCTGTTTAAAAATTGGATACTTTCCTCAATACTGGAAACATGCCGAAATCATCCTTTTTCACAAGCCAGGTAAAGCCCCTAAAAATCCCTCAAGTTATAGACCTATCAGCTTACTGCCCACTCTAGCCAAGCTCCTAGAAAAAACTATCCAGTTACGACTAAACAACATTCTTGATGAGAAGAAAATCATACCTCCTCAACAGTTTGGATTTCGAAGCAACCACTCCACTACTCATCAGGTACTTCGAATAGTAGAAATTATAACAAAAGGATTCGAAAACAAAGCACACACACTGGCAGCTTTCTTAGATGTACAACAAGCATTCGACAAAGTATGGATAAACGGCCTTATATATAAACTATTACAACATCAAATACCGGACTACCTAACCCGAATTCTAACTTCATTTCTTATAAATAGAACATTTGCAGTTAAAATTAATACAGAGTTATCAGATGTCAGAAATATCAATGCCGGAGTACCCCAGGGCTCAATCCTTGGACCAACGCTCTTCAACATATACATGTCAGATATACCTCTTAATAACAATGCAGAAATAGCAATATACGCAGACGACACTGCCGTGCTTGTACAAGACAAGACGATCGAAGAAGGAGCAGAAAAACTACAAGAAGCAGTGAACGTTATCAAGTCCTGGTGCGACTCCTGGAAAATTTGCCTAAACCCAACCAAATGCGAAACGAAAATATTTACATTACGAAGACCAACTATTCCACCAGACATACTTATTAATGGACACGAAATACAGTGGAATCCGTCAAACGGGGCTATAAAATACTTAGGGGTATACCTAGATAAACGACTAACCTGGGGACATCATGTAGACAAAAAACTGAAAGACTGTCACAAGCGGTTAGGCATGCTTTACCCAATACTAAGTAGGAAATCGGAAAATAAAGTGTGCCCTGCTAATATACAAAGCAATAATAAGACCAATAATAACTTATGCATCGCCAGTCTGGTGCACAACAAGTAAATCACACATACAACGGATTCAAACTCTCCAAAATAAAATTCTTCGAATGGCCGCCAACGCGCCATGGTTCATACGAAATAGCCAACTGCATGAAGAACTGCAAATCCCAACCGTTAATGAATTTACAAAAAAGCTAGGGAAACATTTTTTACAAAACATCAGCGAGTGCTCAGGGGCAGTGCATTTTAAGCTAGGAATAAAAACGCAAAACAGACGCCTCAAAAAGCGACTACCTCAAGACCTTCTGCTTACTTCAGAAAGTGAATAAACTCTAACCACTCAAAATACAATAAAATAAGTGTGAATTAATGTCATTAACGTGATTAATCTGAGAAACACTACTGCTACTAACAATACCATGAAATAGCAAGCATCTGCTGAACTGGTAAAAATAAAAATAAAAGAAAAAAAAGTTGTTCTTTTTTAGTTTTAGTTTTTAAAGTAGTGAAAAGCGCCTTAGTGCTACATAAGACTGTGTTGACTATTGTAATATTGTACTGTTTTAATAAATTAATGATCAAATTGTTTGTGTCTTTATGGTAAGGGATAGAAAGATAGCTAAATTGTGTTGTTGGAGGATTGTTATTGGAATTATTATTAATTATGTTATTATTATTGTTTGAATTATATGATTTTAGTCTGTGTGATATTGTTGTAGAGATAAGTTTTATAGGGTAATTATTGTTTTTTAGTGTGGTTTTAATTAATTTTAGGTTTTTATTGTGGAATTCATTATCAGAAAGTTTAATGGCTCTATCAGTTAGTCCGATTATTACTGCAATTTTATATTTCATGGGAAAATATTCTAAAAAGTTGATATATCTGCCTGACCAAGTTGGTTTGTGGTACCAATCTGTCTTGAAGTGATCTGTGTCTCTGATTATCGTTATGTCTAAAAAATTAATAGTATTATTGGTTTCTGTTTCTAAAGTAAACTGTATGTCGGCATTGTATTTATTAAAAGTCTCTAATATTGTGTTAATATGTGAGTTATGTAAACAAATGAGTATATCGTCAACGTATCTATAGTAGAATAAGGGGTTAAAATTGTTTTGTGCTAATACTGTTGTTTCTAATTCGTACAATACTATTTCTGCTAAAATGGGACTAAAAGAGTTACTCATGGGACTACCTTTAATTTGTAAATAGAATTTATTGTCAAAAGCAAAATATGTTGAGTAAACCTCTTCGCGATGCTGTAAAGGAAGGTTCTACACATCACCAATTTTGGCCTGAAGCCATGCAAGTACTGGCAACAATGTTTTTTATTGACCGGGCAAATCCTCAAATCCGCACTCCAGCCACCATCAATAAAAAAATTTCCAGACAACCCTGCAAGGTTCTCAATTAATTTGGAAATCAATGAAGAAATGTTTTGGTGTAATATATGTGTTTCCCAGGAATTTCAATCAAGATCCGCTTGAGAATTATTTAGGAATGATTCGAAGTCAAGGTGCCGGGAACATCAACCCAAGCTGTACAGCCTTTATATCTAGTTTTAAGACATTGACAATAAACATTTTTATGTCCACTCACTCGATAGGATAAAATTGTGAGGATGATTATAGTGAAGGGGCTCTTTCATCTATGAAAGCATTGTTGACAGATGACAGATGGATGTTGAAGCAGAAATCATTGAGACGTATCAACCGACTGAGATACCGAACGTGAACCATGGAGACATTGCACTTAATAATTCTAATTACTGTGCAGGATATGTACTAAAATATTTAAAAAAATATATTGGTAAATGTGTGGACTGTAAATCCGATTTGGAAGCTGTTAAGACGAGCATTCAGCACGGTATCATCACAGCACGCGAGTATGATAGTACTGCACGATTAGTGTATTCCTCCATATCGAGCGTAACCACATTCATAGCAATAAAAAAAATAACTTTTAATGTCCTTCAAAACAACGAGGAATTCAAAAATATATAGTAAGTGAAGTGAAAGATAAATTAGATTTCTCTTTTGTCACCTGTGATGCACATAAAAACATTATAGTAGAAACATTCATAGCAAAAACAATTTCTTTGATTGTATTCCGCTGGATTACGGAAATCAATAAAATTCTATCGGGTAGAACCCAAATAACTTTACCGTTGCGTGACGCAATGAAAATAAAGGCACATGAACGGCAACAAAAATAATATAAGAAATGTACGCATTCAACATTGAAATATACCGCGCAATGCTGGGTAAACTAGGATATGATAAGTTGGCAACGGAGAGACAGTGAGAGAGTGGAGACTGTAATGGTAGGTGATGTGTGTCTATGTAGAACAAAGAACAGTGAAATAAAGAATAACGAAATAGAACAAGTGGTGTTTTATTTTGTTTTGAGATTCATGTGAGCTATCTGCTTGTATGTTGATAACAAATTCAGAAGTTCACAGTTACAAAATCAAGGAAAGATGGACCCTGATGCGCATAACGAAGGTAATGAATCAGTGAACAGTCTTGAGTGTGCTTTTGCAACGACTGAAAGAGATCAACTAAGTACGAATGAACTTCTACGAATCGTAATGGAAGCAAATCGACGTCGAGATGAATTATTGCTGACAATGATAAATAGGTTAAGCGCATCAAGTAGCGCACAATCGAGTGTTCAACCGACGTCATCGTTCCATATCATGCCAGATCTGACAAAAACGATCAAAACATTCAACGGTGAAGGGGATGGTGATCAAGCTAAAGAATGGATTGATAACAAATCAAGTATGGAGACATTACATAGTTGGCCCGATTCATTTGCATTGGAGACGGCGCGAACACATTTAGTTGGAGGCGCAAAACACTGGTACACGGCTAGGGCTCAAGAATTACAAGATTGGGCTGAATTCAAGGGCAAATTCAAGAAGACATTCGTGGGAGAGATTAGTATGACTAGTAAATGGCAAAGAATGGTCAAACGTACACAAGAAAAATGAAACTATTAGCAAGTATTATCATGAGAAAGTTAAGTACTGCCAAGATCTACATTTATGCATAGCTTATATCAAAGAACAAGTGCTCATTGGTCTGTGGTCGCGTGAACTGTGTAATATGGTAGCGGGAAAACAACACATTGATCAAGATGCTTTGTTACATGGCAGTTTGATGAACTCAATCGAGTGCGAAGAGAGAGATTCAAGACGTAACGACCAAATGAGATTAGTAACATGCAAAAACCTCAAGAACAGAACTCTACGACACAGTCAGTCCGTGAGAGCAATTCTGGCAGCAAGCAAAAGTCAGGAATGAAAAGCGAGAAGCTATATGTTGTTATGTAATCCGCTACTTTTACTACGTTAAATACATATATTTAATTTTTAAGCATATATGTGTTTTAACATATATGTGTACTTTAGTCATATCATTTTTTTTTCTTTTGCTTGTTGGACACTTTCCGCTCAGAGAAGCTCCGTGGGATAGTTCTGATAAAAACTGCTTTTATCTATGTTACGCGCACTGTGCAAAATATATATATAGTTTAGTCGTACATCAGCTTCGCTATAATAAAGACATATTTATTATTTCATCATAAGCACAAACTCTTTTTATTTCAATATTCCCGAACCCCTAACAAGTGGTGTCAGAAGTGAGAATAGATAATTGAAAATATCAACATCAGTCGAAGATTTCAATCATCGCGTGTTGTAATTTTTTATCACAAGTGAGAAATGAGAATAGAAAATATCAACATCAACCGAAGATATCAATCATCGCGTGTTGCGATTGTACATCAGAAGTTAAATAGAAAATATCAACATCAGCCGAAGATTTCAATCATCGTGTGTTGTGATTCTTCATCAAAGAAGAAGAACGAACGAGTATCCATTATCAACTACGTCATCAATTTCTCTACACCGAAATCTCAACTATTTCGTCATCAAAATCATCTCGCAGTGTTCTTCAATATGCTACTGTCAATATTTTTGTAAGTATTGCACATATTTCTCTACGATTCTTTGTTTAAAATAATTAAAAAATAATAATTTATAATCCCGTCTAATATCCTAATATCTTAAATACAAAATGCCAGAATCATCTAACGAAGTTAATTCAACAAGTGTAAATCTGTCTGATTTATTTAAATTCATTCCCGAGTTTGATGGTAAACGCGAGGAATTAATCACTTTCATTCACGACTCAAATTTAGCAATATCTCTTGCTACCGACAATCAAAGACCAATTTTGTTAAAATATATGATTTCACAAATCAAAGGTAATGCAAAAGCAGCTATTTGTAATCGAAAATTCGAAAATTGGGGACAATTAAAAGATTATCTTAAATTACTTTATCAAGATAAAAAACATCATTATCAATTACTCAATGAACTAACAGATATTTCACAAAAACAAAGTGAATCAATCTCAAATTTTGTGCAAAGATTAGAAACTTTAATAAAAAGAACATCTACAAGTATTGAACAAAATACTGAACAACACAATCTTTTAGAAGGAAAATTATGTTTAATGAATGAAATTGCTCTTAATCGTTTTATTGACTTTACATATCCAAAAATCTCTGATCGCCTTCGTACTACAAATCCAGAATATTTAAATGAAGCCATAACCATTGCAATGGCCGAAGAATCTGCTTTACGTATGCAAAATTACAATGGCATTAAAAATAATAAAATTGTTCAAAAACATTGCTCAACTTGTAATAACAATACACACTTTACTAAAGATTGTTTTAAAAATAAAAATAAAACTCATGTTCATCACGTTAATGAAACTCAATCTCCATCATCAGCAAATTCTACGCAAAATCAAAACGAAATCAAACAATGTCGATATTGTAAAAAATTTGGACATTTAATCAATGAATGTCGAAAACGGGAATTTAATAATAAAAATAAACAAAAATCAACCCAAAAAATCAATTCTTTAAACGCTGTACAATCCTCGATGGATGCCAGTCTCGAGGAGAATTAAATAGCGAATCTGGTATTAATTCTGTAAAATCAACTAACTCAAATCTAACTCAAATTGCAGATATCAATGCATCTAAATCAAATCCAACTCAAATTACAGATATCAACGCATCTAAATCAAATCTAACTCAAATTGCAGATGTCAATGCATCTAAATCAAATCCAACTCAAATTGCAGATATCAATTCATCTAAATCAAATCCAACTCAAATTGCTGATATCAATAAACAAAGTCGTAACAAGCTCGTTATTTGCAATTAAAAATCATCTCAAATCCAAATAAAAACCAAATCGAAACATTTTTATTGGACACAGGTTCTAATATTTCATTAATAAAACATAATTCTCCAAATTCACAAACTCAAATTAATTTACAAAATCAAATCCAATTCAATGGAATCAATTCAACATCTGTTACTAATACACTAGGAACGTGTACTCTCAAATTCCAAATCAATTCCCAAACAATCGAACATGAATTTCAAGTCATACCAAATCACATAAATCTATCATATGACGGCCTCATAGGCAATGATTTCTTAAAGAAAACCGAAGCGATAATTTCATATCAAAAAGAACACGTACAATTACTTAATTCATTGATACCAATATATAATTATTCAAAATCACCTAAAATAAAATCAACTTACGTTATCAAAGCAAGAACTGAAGTTTATGTAACATTTCAAGTTGTAAATCCAGAAATAATGGAAGGTATCATTCCAAATATTGAAGTACCTAAAGGTATTTATCCCTCGAAAGCTATCGTTCAAGTTCGAAATAAACAATGTGTAGCTTCTATCTTAAATACAACATCTAACGATTATACATATACACTATCTCTAATAAAATTAGATCCTTTACCTCAGGAAATATACACTCTAAATATTCCTAATAATGAGAACACACAAGATTCGGATCGATTAAAAATTCTTGATCAAAATTTACGTATTGATCATCTCAATTGTGAAGAAAGAAAATCATTAACTTCAATTTGTCACGAATACAATGACATATTTAAATTACCCAATGATAAACTATCTAATACTAATTTAATATCACATGAAATCACTACTTCTTCAAACAAACCAATAAATACCAAAACTTATCGATTTCCAGAAATTCATAAACAAGAGGTACAAAATCAAATCAAAAACATGTTAGATTCACAAATAATTCGTCCATCATTATCTCCATGGTCCGCTCCTTTATGGGTCGTACCGAAAAAAATAGATGCGTCCGAAAAAACAAAATGGCGCGTGGTAGTCGATTATCGAAAGTTAAACGAAATTACAATTGGTGATGCTTATCCTGTTCCAAATATCGAAGAAATTTTAGATCAGATAGGTCAGTCACAATATTTTACTACTTTGGATTTAGCGTCAGGTTTTCATCAAGTACCTATAAAAGAATCTGATATTTCAAAAACAGCTTTTAATTCTCCACAAGGTCATTTTGAGTTCACTAGAATGCCCTTTGGTCTGAAAAAATGCACCTGCAATATTTTCTCGTCTTATGAATTTAGCTTTAACCGGTTTACAGGGTTTACATTGTTTTACATATCTCGATGATATAGTAATATATGCTTCAAATTTACAAGATCACGAAATCAAATTAAAATCAATCTTTGACCGATTGCGACAACATAATCTAAAACTTCAACCAGATAAATGTGAATTTTTAAGAAAAGAAGTCACATATTTAGGACATATTATAACATCAAATGGTGTAAAACCTAATCCAGACAAAATAAAAGTAATTCAAAATTTTCCTATTCCAAAAACTCCCACTGAAGTCAAATCATTTTTAGGTCTTATAGGATATTATCGAAAATTCATAAAAGATTTTTCAAAACTTTCGAAACCTTTAACTATTCTATTGCATAAAAACAATACATTTTTATGGGAAGAAGAACAACAAAATTCATTTAATTTATTGAAAAATTATTTAACAAATAAATTAATATTACAATATCCAGACTTTACAAAAGAATTTGTGTTAGCGACAGATGCAAGCAATTTCGCAATAGGCGCTGTTTTATCACAAGGCGAAATTAACAAAGATTTGCCTATTTCATTTGCATCTCGAACATTAAATACTACTGAACAAAAATATTCTACCACCGAAAAAGAACTCTTAGCTATAATTTGGGCAATCAATCATTATCGTCCATACCTTTATGGCACTAAATTCAAAATCGTGACCGATCACAGACCCTTAACATGGCTGAAAACGTGTAAAAATCCTAGTGCAAAACTATTGCGTTGGCGTTTATTATTAGAAGAATATAAATACGAAATTATATACAAACCAGGAAAAATCAATTCAAACGCAGATGCACTTTCGCGAATTCAAATTAATACGCTTACTTCAAGTAACAAATTTAATAAATTTTTACAATCTTTAAACTCTGATCAGTTAAATAAAAATATAACCGTGTTAAACGATCATTTATCCAAATCAGAAGAACTTAAAATTGCATTTTTACCATAATTTTATACTACAGAAACATTTACTTTAATTAATAACGAAAACGTAAAAGAAAAACTTCCTAGAAATCTAGAATTAGACCAAATTTATTGGATCGATGATTATCTCATATTACCTTATAAAACCAATTCTTATGATAAAATATCTTATATTAAATTTTACACCCTCTTTTTTCATTTAAAACAAATTTTAAAATTGAGTCAAATTACTACATTTTCTATATCAATACCTAATGATCCTTATAATAATCTCAATTTAACTTATATCAAACAAATGCTTCAGTATCTTTTCGCCAAATCAAAATATAATATTTGTCTATATCTGAATAAAACAATATTAGAAACTACAGAAGAAATTAATAAAATTTTACACGAAAATCACAATTCTCCATTAGCAGGACATCCCGAATTTCATAAAACTTTAAAACGAATTCAATTAAATTATACTTTTCCAAACATGTCAAAAATAATTAAGCAATATGTAAAATCTTGCGAAGAATGTCAGAAAAACAAATGTGATCGACAAAAACGAAAACAGCCTATGGAAATAAAAACTACTAGTTCTAAACCTTTTGAGCGTATATCTCTAGATATAGTAGGTCCGTTACCTATTACAGAAAAGGAAAATAAATATATATTGACAATACAGGACGATTTAACCAAGTATTTATATGCACAACTTTTGCAAAATCATACTTCAGAAAACGTAGCATCTGAATTTTTAAGATATATTTCTTTATTTGGATTTCCAAAATAAATTCTTACCGATCAAGGAACAGAATTTCAATCAGAATTATTCAAAAATCTTAATAAATTATTAAAGATAAATCAAAAATTTACCACAGCATATCATCCACAAACTAATGGGATGCTGGAAAGATCACATTCCACACTTAAAGAATATTTAAAACATTACATAAATCAAAATCAAAACGATTGGGATCAATATCTCTCATTAGCTACTCTTGCATATAATTCTAATGTTCATTCAGTCACTCAATTTCAACCATATGAATTACTATTTTCAAATAAAATTGCACTTCCAAATATAAATCAATCAATAAAATATAATTACGATGATTACCTTATTAATTTACAGGAAAAATTAGCACATATTAATAATATTGCTAAAAATAATATAAACCAATCTAAAATAAAAAGTAAAGACAATTATGACAAACAAACAAAAGAATATAAATTCCATATTAACCAAATGGTATTATTAACTAATAAACAAGCAAAATTGAATAAAAAAACTATCTCCTTTGTATACAGGTCCTTATAAAATCCTTGAATTAACTAAAACAAACGCTGTTATATTAAAAAATAAGAAATATATCAAAGAACATCTAAATAGATTAAAACCTTTCATTGCGGATTAATTCTTTACAGAAATCATTTCAAAGTTAAACTTAGACATATTAATCACTCTCGAGCAAGTAGATACATTGCTAAATTCAATCCTTTTTGAAAAACAGAATATACTTCATCCGCAAGTGTTAAAATCATCAAAACCAAATTAATATTCATCATTATAATTCCTTTAACCGAAATTCTTACATTTTATATATTTCACTTATACCCTTTACTTATACCTATAGATGAAAATCAATATCAACTCATATTACCAGATTATGAATATTTGTTAATTACAAAGAATCGAAGAACTTATGTTCAATATAAA
Organism: Carabus problematicus; assembly: GCA_963422195.1. Taxonomy (NCBI): domain Eukaryota; kingdom Metazoa; phylum Arthropoda; class Insecta; order Coleoptera; family Carabidae; genus Carabus; species Carabus problematicus. The sequence continues at coordinate 3,482,566 of OY728588.1, read as the reverse complement.
AAATGTAACGATAATTGTAAACAAATATTTCCTAAGGAATATCTTTGTACTGTTAAAAGTGTCTAGAGATAATTGTGAATTATTATTGTTACAAAATAATATTAAGTACATACCAAAAAAATTTAATGTGAAAATTGTAAATCAAGAAATATTTTTATGGCAAAATCTACCTAATAACAACTGGATACTAGCTACTTCTAGAAGTCAAGAAGTAACTTTAAATTGTAAAAATAAAAACGTACAATTATTTGTATTGAAAGATACGAACATTTTACATTTAGAAAAAAATTGTAAAGCTTATATATCATATATCCAATTGTTAACAGAAACTGTGGAAATGTATAATATAACTGATATAGTTCCAATCATTTCAATTCAAGAAGATTGTTGCGATAATGCAAACTTCAAAAATTCAAAAACTATACATTTTGACACACTTCAACCAATTAACTTAAAATTGGAAGAATTGCAATATGCTCAGCACCAATTACATAAATTATCGGAAAATCTCGATGATATAATATTGGCTAAGCACATTACTCGCTATTCTTCTTACTACGTTATCGGTATTATATTTGTTGTACTTATAACTATATGTTGTATTTGCAAATGTTGCAATTGTCCATGTTACAGATTCATTAGAAAATATTTTCCCAAAAATTGTACAAAGTGCAGAGAAATCTGTATTATCACTAATATTCACAATGAAGCTCGACGACCATCTCTTCAATTAGACGATATAGAAGAATTTCATGACAAACAACCTGCCAATCCATATCAACGAATTTCTTGCCGTCGATCTGCTTTCCGCATGGGACAGCCATTCCAATTGAAACTATCGTTTCAATCTTCCGGAGGGAGGTGTTATGTAATCCGCTACTTTTACTACGTTAAATATATATATTTAATTTTTAAGCCAACATATATGTGTACTTTAGTCATATCATTTTTTTTTCTTTTGCTTGTTGGACACTTTCCGCTCAGAGAAGCTCCGTGGGATAGTTCTGATAAAAACTGCTTTTATCTATGTTACGCGCACTGTGCAAAATGTATATATAGTTTAGTCGTACATCAGCTTCGCTATAATAAAGACATATTTATCATTTCATCATAAGCACAAACTCTTTTTAGCTCATCGACCTCCTGTCGAAGAGCTATAGTGTTCGGTACGATGTCTGTAGCATCTTCCGGTTTCAAAAATTTTTGCACAGAAATCCCGGACAGACCCCCCTGGATCACGAAATGACTATTACAACATATGTCCGTATGTATGTCGCTCGTCCGCTCGTACGAGATTTTTTGTTCCTCCCAGATCTCCTAAACTACCCAACGGATTTTTATGAAATATTTTCTGCAGATACGTGTTATGGTCTAGTTGTGCAAGGTACATTTTATTTTTTAATTAAAAATCGAACAAAAGAATATCAATGCATTTATAGTCGGCTTAGTTTGCTTTGCTTTTATTATGAGAAGAAAATGTATTCACAATTGCTTCAAATTTTTTGTTTAATTTGCGACTTAGGCACCTAGTGATTTTAGATAAATAATAATATGTGATATATTCAGACTTGGATATACGTCGATGAGCTGCAGGCATGTATGTCTGTATACATTCCTAGTTTTAAATAAATCATTGTTAATACAATTATTAGTTTTGTCTATTTCTTACACTTAAAATTGTTTAAAAACATTTGTTTACGTGATATTAGGTTTGTTCCAACACACAGTTTTTAACCGATTCACGTATCAGTTCATGAATTAGATAATATGCATGCGCTAACAGTGGACTGGTTTAAAACTAGTTTCAAATTGGTTTGTGTTAGAATGTCATACCGAAAAAATATTTAATTTCAGAATCATAAGTTCATATATTGTTTTAACTTATTTAACCCATGTGTATGTCGTGTCATCTGAAATGCATAGTTGTTTCTTTATTCTCACTCCATCAGAGATATCGTGATTAAAATATAAGATTTAGATTCAAGTTTGAAATAAATTTAGTTCACTCACCCGTTTAATTCCAGTATAATATATATATATATATATATATATATATATATATATATATATATATATATATATATATATATATATATATATATTAGCTCATCGACCTCCTGTCGAAGAGCTATAGTGTTCGGTACGATGTCTGTAGCATCTTCCGATTTCAAAAATTTTTGCACAGAAATCCCGGACAGATCCCCAGGATCACGAAATGACTATTACAACATATGTCCGTATGTATGTCGCTCGTCCGCTCGCTCGTACGAGATTTTTTGTTCCACCCAGATCTCCTAAACTACACAACGGATTTTTATGAAATTTTTTCTGCAGATACGTGTTATGGTCTAGTTGTGCAAGGTATATTTTATATTTCAAAATTTTCCTTCGTACTTGAGAAAAAAAATATTTTCCAATTTTTTTTCAGTTTTTATTTTTTTTGCGTTATTTTTTATTCAATTGTATTCAAAATTTTCATGCATATGCAGGAAATAAAACAATATTTTTCCATATTTTTTATTTTGAAAAATTATGTAAGACCATTGGAGAAAAAAATATTTTTTAATTAAAAATTGAACAAAAGAAGATCAATCCATTTATAGTCGGCTTAGTTTGCTTTGCTTTTGTCAAGAGAAGAAAATGTATTCACACTTTAAATTTGTTGTTTTATTTGCGACCTAGGCACCTAGGATTTTAAAAGTGAATCTAGATAAATAATAATTTGTGATATATTCAGACTTGCACATACGTCGATGAGCTGCAGGCATGTATGTCTGTATACATTCCTAGTTCTTTCAATATTCATCAAAGGTTAGCTTTAAATTTGACAAGCACAATAATGAAGTTGCCTAGCTTGTACGTGCAATTAGTATTTAATATCAGACCCGGTTATACCTAACCATTGCATAGTGTAGCGTATTTTCTATTGTTCTGTATAGACAAAAATAAATCATTTGAATAATTTAAGTATTTAAACTGTTTATTATCAATGTCCAAAGTATGTTCTTAAGTATTAAATAATTGTTAGTCCCTAGTATCATATCTTTGCCGTAACATGTATTTCCGATTACTCTTCTGTTGTTCACGTGTAATTGTTCCTTATTGTGACCTTGGCGACCGTTGTTTCAATTACTTATCTTTACCTCTCTTTCCTTGACTTAAAAAATCCGGAAAAGAAAAAAAAGACAGGAGAGTTGGTTCAACCTTGTACGTGTGTGGAAGTCAAGGGCCTAGTGCTAAGTCAAATTCGCGATTGAGCAGTTTTCGTTGATTTTATTTTCTGTTGGAGAATATTTAATTCTGCTCTATTAGAGGTATTTCTATGTTTTTCGTGAACTCCTGCACGAGGTTGGAGAGTTTTCCTCCCCGGCAGGATACCTGTTTTACTCAGGGATATTATTTGGTAACACGAGGCACCCTTGTCCGCTATACGTACTGGATCGACGCTGTACCCGTTTGGCTGACTACTACGACCAGGGATATCCGTTAGAGGTTTTTCTTCCTCGCTGAATCCCGCATTTCACGTTGCCGCGTCCAAGGTCATTCGACATCGCGGACCCGCAGAGACCAGCTGTGGAAGCACGTGGTCACAGCTAAGTGGACCTCCAACTCCTTTGTTCTTTGTTTTTAGCTCATCGACCTCCTGTCGAAGAGCTATAGTGTTCGGTACGATGTATGTAGCATCTTCCGATTTCAAAAATTTGTGCACAGAAATCCCGGACAGACCTCCTAGATCACGAAATGACTATGACAACGTATGTCCGTATGTATGTCGCTCGTCCGCTCGCTCGCTCGTACGAGATTTTTTCTTCCACCCAGATCTCCTAAACTACCCAACGGATTTTTATGAATTTTTTTCTGCCGATACGTGTTATGGTCTAGTTGTGCAAGGTACATTTTATTTTTCAAAATTTTTCTTCGTACTTGAGAAAAAAATATTTTCTATTTTTTTTCAGTTTTTATTTTTTTTTTCTGCGTTATTTTTTATTCAATTGTATTCAAAATTTTCTTGCATATGCAGGAAATGGAACAATATTTTTCCATATTTTTTATTTTGAAAAATTATGTAAGACCATTGGAGAAAAAAATCTTTTTAAAATAAAAATCGAACAAAAGAATATCAATGCATTTATATTTGGCTTAGTTTGCTTTGCTTTTGTTAAGAGAAGAAAATGTATTCACAATTGTTTTATTTGCAATCTAGGCACCTAGGATTTTAAAAGTGAATCTAGATAAATAATAATTTGTGATATATTCAGACTTGCACTTACGTCGATGAGCTGCTGGCATGTATGTCTGTATAATCGAGAGTTCACTAAATCGCGACTTTACTATATATATATATATATATATATATATATATATATATATATATATATATATATATATATATATATATATATATATATATATATATATTTGCTGAGCGTCATTATTGTCAGTACATTCATTCGTGCTGTTAATCTAATTAATTCCCGTATCTGTGCTATTTGTGTTTATAGCTGTATGTATTTAGTTTTTAAGATAATTACATTTTTCATATTAAGATTTTCGCGTCTCCCTTCAGGAAACGCAATTATTTAAATCGTGGGTACGGTTGTTTGCGATTCGAAATTTTGTATTTGGCGCAGTGTAATTGCGTTGTCCCCTCCTTAGCGTTTCGTGTCGTACCCAGAACTGTGAGCCGACGTTGATCAGCTGAAGACCCCCTCACCCCTTCAGTCATTGTACGACCGCGTCGTATCGACGCATGCGCATGACGGGCAATTCAATACGCGCAAGTCATTCAACATAGTTTCCCGATTTGACGTTTGTATGATTTTATAGAATTTGAAGCATCCCGTTTCCCGTTATTTATTTATTTATTTATGTTTATATTTGATTATCGAGTATATCTTGTCATTGGTTCATTTACTTTATTCATTGTTATATATATATATATATATATATATATATATATATATATATATATATATATATTTGTTTTGCGTATTCTAGTCTGTTCACAACGAAATAGAAGTCATTAATATTGTTTATTCTACATTAAATTTTGCTTTTTTACATTAAATTCATTTTACATACAGTTAATTGTTTTCTTTAGTACTGTCCCCTTTTCTGTGTCCGTACCCCTTTTCAGCTGTGCTTTCGGACGCGTTGCCGAGTATTTGTCTTCACTCCCATCGCAATTTGGCGTGGTGCAGGTAAACAATTAATTGCGTGGCGCCCAGAACACATTCGTTAACCCACCCTTCTCCACCGAGAAGCCGGCAACCTCACCCCTTTGGCGAGGACAATTGTTCGTGGCCCATCGCACGTAACACACCTGCAGGATTTTTCCTAGATTTCAACTCCAGAAACTAGACCTTCAAAATATCGTGTTAACATACTTTTGGGGCCTTAGATTGGCGGTACTGGAAGTGGCTTGCTGAAGATGACATCCACTAGGCCCTAGAGTGCAAACAGAACACCAATGTGGCAAACAATGTTATCATATTCATCGGTGATGGTATGAACTTGACGACACTCACCGCTTCTCGGATTTATAAACATGGCTAGACTAGGTTCTTCCTGTTTGAGAAGTTCAACAATATTAGCATGTTGAAGGTAAGGACAAAGAAGCCCTGAATATGTAGGCATTCGATCTATAATTTGAACTTCTGGCTTTGTAGACTGACTCTGCTAACAAACTAGTGCCAGACTACAGACTAATGTAGATCCTTTGATGAGCCTAAATGATTGCGAAGGCTCACTAAAGGACAAGATGCAGATGGATTCGACAGTTGACTGAGCTCAGAGAGCTGACAAGAGTACAGGTATAGGTTTAACTTAAACCTAAATGTCATTTAAGTGTGTTTAACATCTGTCAAACTTCATGAGAAGGAGCAGAGCAAGACCAACTCAAATAAATTTAGCTGCAGATTATATTTACATATTTTATTAACAACAAAATTGTGGATCGATCCTAGCGTCTCCATGGTAACGTGCGGGCATCTAATGTAAATTCGTGCAAGTTTGATTTGGGTTTTCTCTTGCGATTATTTCGGTCGTACTATGTACGGGCCATTTTGCAACATAAACAATTATACGTTAATTATTTTCTAATTATATAAAATAAAATTACGCGGTATCTCTTATTTAACATAACTAGTAGGCTTCGTGTGTCGCTGGAAATATTTCATTCGAAACACTTGAACGATACGGAACGGCTAGAAAATTATCAAATGTGGCGCCGGCCATGATGGATTTGATGTCAAATTTCTCTGAATTTTGCATTTTTCACTGACTTTTAAACGATTTAGGGGAAAAAGTGTTAAAAATTATATCGTTTTCATGTTCTCTCTACTTTCGTTTGTATCTAGTTTTGTATTCATAATTGGAAAATTATTTTAGATGGTCAATCTGGAACGACCATTATGGATTTTATACAAACCTGTTTCTCATACATTGCAACGCATTTGAATATGTTTTTAAGCAGATCACAGTGCAGCAGCCGTACGAGATATTTCACTGAAAATAATAAAAAATCGTAGTTAAATGTTATACGAATGCTGTATTATATAAATGATACTGTACTTTTCACGTAACACGCACCCATAACGCATATGATTGTACGGATTCTGATATAAGGTCTCAAAGTTGCCTGATAGACTATAGCTAATGAATTCAGCCCAATCACAACCAGTCCGTTGTTATCACTGATCTATAAAAAAACGTTACATCAATACTGGTTGCCAGTTGCCAGAACAATATCACATTAATTCTGAACAACTTTTTTATTTACATTTTTGTTCTAAAGTGTATTGTTCAGAAGTAATCACAATATCTCTATATTTACATGTTAGTTCTCAATGTCCCAGATTTATTGGGACACCCAGTATATGAAGATTAATATAAAATAATAACCATTTCATTCCATATCGCCATACAAATTAAACTGCACAACAAATCGTGTCTCATATTAGAATTAATAATTGAACATTAATATATTTCTGTACATATGAGAATATAACGGTTTTGTGCGAAAAGTAATACGACCTTGTTCATAAGAAAAAACTATTAAACACATTGGTAAAATCATTCAAATTCTTCAAAGTAGGATCCTTGGGCGTCAATATTTTATTTGTGAGATTTCCATGCTTGGTAAGCACTCTGGAAGGTCTATTCTGTAACTTCACGTAGGACCCTCGTCGAAGTCTCTTTTACGTCTGTATGTATGTGAAGCGAAAATATCGGCCAACGCTACCAGGTGCAAGGACATCGCCAAACAACTCGTCGAAGATGTACCGGGAAAGAATTCCAATGCAAGTATTTCGTGACATTTCATCAGGCATCATAATAAAGCCCTTCTTCTTCATCATAGTCTTCTTCATCTCTTACCACATCATCACCATCTTATACTGCATCATTATCTTCATCCAGTCCTTCAACTTCATCATATAGTCTTCTATCACATAATCTTCCGCTTCAATATATTCCTATATTCCTTGTGCTACCTGTCGTTAAACCTCTCCTTTTTTCCTACAGTTGATATTCAGTAGAGGTCGCCAATGCCTGGTGTCCGATGTCAAGGGCGACGCAAAGGACTCTGTGGGCAAATGGGCGTGTATCAGCAGGGGATGACACTCTTATGGGAAATTTTGTGATAGAAATTTAACTCAGTGGTATCGAACATAGATGGCATCAACGGTATTATAATCGGTTAATGTGTAGAAGGCGACCGCAATGGCGGCGATCGGCCATTTTCTGTACAAGGATCTGAATTCCCAAAACGTATAACACCAGGCCATGTAAATACAATACAATACCCTAGCTACCCTACCCTACCCTACCCTTCCCTATCCTACCCTACCCACCCAACATTGTACGCTATGAATTTTGCTTGTTCTATCGCTATTTAATGTATTTCCATTTATACGTTTGGGAGTTCAGATCCTTGTACAGATAATGGCCGGTCGCCGCCATTGCGGCCGCCTTCTACACATTAACCTTATAATCTAAACAATGTATAGTGTATCCATAGATATAAGAATTTGACACGATTCCTTAATAGGTAGGGGGGTACCCTTCACAGCAGGAGAGGCCATAAACTACTAGTAGTGGCGGTATTCAGGTAAATTTGTAGACTGACAAGTTTTACATTTTGTTTATAATTAAGACGTAATAATAATAATTTATTGAATATTACATTTATTTATGTTAATTTGTATTGTTATTGTTAAGATGTATACCATATTCATATTTTTGTTGTTTTTATTTTTCAAAATGTATTTATAAATTTCTGAATACATTTATGCATTTACTATGTCGTATAATCTGGGATAATCATCTGTTAATAGCATGCTGCGTTTAGTCAAATTCTTATATCTATGGATGAACTATAGTAACTCGTTTACTCACACCGCGCTGCAATCAAGATGAACGTTGTCGCTGACATTTTATACAACAGTTTAGTTGTCAGATTACTCCCAGTAACCGAGTTCGCACGATCATATAAGTCTGAAATTTACGGAATCGGGAAATCGTGGAACTGCATTAATTATTATTAATTATTATTACAGGCAGAGTAGGGTAGGGTAAGTTAGGGGAGAGTTAAGTAGAGTAGTGTAGGATAGGGTAGGGTAGAGTAGCACACAAGTTTAGCACAACGTTTCAAACTAAGAACAGAAGAGTCTAGTCATCAGACCAATTTATATTTCCGAACTCGGACGAACATGTAAGTCCGAGATGTACGGAAATGGGAAGTCGTGGAACTGCATTAATTATTATTACAGGTAGGATAGGGTGAGCGAAGACAAGAGACTAGTTTGCAGACCTCCGCAAGTACGAAGATACACGATGTCTGTTAACGAAATGATACGACATGTTACGAACATGCCTGTTCTTAGTTCGTAATCGGAGGCATCTGTCTGTGAGAATGCGTTGTCTTTTAAACTGTTGTACAATGTACTTATTTGTTTTTTTTTTTTTGTAAGAGTTCTACTTATTTTTGTAGTGTGCATTATATATACATAATAAACTTGGTTTCTTGTAAAGCATGTGAATTCAATGATTTTATATTGATTCAAATATCTATATACTCTTGTTAATATAATAAAAAATATGTTATTAATATATAGTAATAATAAGTAAATAGTAATAACAATAGCAGTTTATCATCCTCATTTTTTTAACTACGCATTAAATTATTATTATTGTCACGTTTCAAAATTAATTTTATGCGAGTTACGATAATTTCAATTTTTTTGTTTTCTTTCTTAGCTAATGATGGCGCCAGCGTTCAGAACAGTGAAATATTGAACAATTATTAATGACACTATTGGTGGGACACGATAAGTCAGTCCGCACAGAGTTTTGGTTGAGTTGTGTTGAATATTGCGACAAGAGTGTAGATAAGGTCACCGAACCAGTGGCGTGCCGATTAAGTTTTTCCTAATTTTTGTGTAATATTTCAAGTGCGGTTTATGTTTTAAAGTGTAAATTTTACGTTACGCCGTTATGTGCGGATCTCGCTTTAATTAATATACGCCATACACCGTCTCTACCCTACGAGAAGCTGATTCCAGAGGGCTAGACACCATCCTACTCATGGCGGGATCTTCGTTACGTTCGTGGACTGACCAACATCTCCAGCCTGTGCTCCTGATCTCTGTTGCGACTGTGATAAGTACCTTTTTTGTTAAATTCGAGTGCCAAACCATTGTAACGGTTAAAATTTAGTCAAACGTATATAATTCATAATTTTATTGTCAATTGTCTTCTACATTATATTTATTATTATATTTATTATTTCTCTTTACTTAATTTATAACTGCATTGTAACGAATATTGAAAAGTATAATATTTAAGTTTCTAATGTTACATGTGCCACGCCCATGTTAAATTTTTCTTTTGTTTAAAAATTGTAACGACTTGCAAGTTGGAATCTAGATCGAACTTGTAGCCTTAAGTTAATTTATATTTCTATATTTCTCTTGTTTATTTTTTTTTGTTAACACTACATGTTATTTTTTGCAATTTATTAATATTATTTATACTGTGTAAACTGTTCTGATCGAAATACGTAATTCGCCTCACGATCTGAGAATATAATTGTCGTAACTCAGACCGTCGTTTTATTTCACTTTTTCGTAATTTTCTCTAAAAAATTACGTGGCGCCCTATTAATAACCAAATAACTAAACTTCTTATTATATGGTTCTGATTGCGACGACCCCACGTTTGCACGCCTCGTACGTAGCCCTCACCACCGAGTCCTAGCCGAATGCAGCTTTGTGCCCACCACCGAAAACGCGTGTGGCATTATATTGAATTATTTTAATTATTATTGCCGAATAATAATAATTATTTTTATTCCATTTATTTTGTTTCTAGGTACATAGATCCTTACAAAAAACAAATGAATAATATATTTCATATTGTATAAAAACAAATAACTAACAATAATTAATGCAGATCCACGATTTCTCGATTCCGTAAATCTCAGACTTATATGTTCGTACGAGCTCGGTTACTTGCGGAGGTCTGCAAACTAGACTTTTGTCATTTTGTTTTTTCGTTTAACCTTGGTGCTTCTTGGGTCGCTCTGTTCTGTTCTGTTCTGTTCTGTTTATCCGTGGTACTTGTGGTTGTTAAAGACATTTGTTTACCTGTGTATATGTTATTTTGTGCTATTGACTAAGATATTTATTTTCGTCGTGAGTTTCCGCAAGTTGTAAAGTAAGCCTGCATTTTCAATTAATTATATCTGCATACTAATCATAATGGTTTGTATATTTTCTTTGCCAACAATGTGGAACAAATATAGCATCTGCTAATGACAGTGTTCAAGTTCCTGAAATATGTTTTCTTTTTTCAGACAATGCCCTCTACATAGTTCAAATGCATCATTCCTAGTTGTGGAAACAATGGCAAAATCAACTCGCAAGAGGTTTTTTTTGCAATTACCAAAAACAATGAACATTTTGGAAAAATGGGCCAGGAATATGAATCTTCCCGACGTTGTGCTCAAACCCACAAAGTTTGTAGGATGCACTTCGATGATTCGTGGTTCCAGACACTCGAAAAAACGAAATTGGATCGCAGGGTTGTCCCTACGATTTTTAATTTGGAACGTGGTATGTTTATATTGTAATTCTAAATATGTTATGTATGTCTACATTAAACAATGGTTTTATGTGCAGATCTCATCTTGCCAGAGAGCACTAGTCCTTACCAAGAAGCTATACCTGTTCGTTCGGACGAAATATCTCCTACAACGCAGGCTGACCTGGATCTTCGAAGAACCGAGTAACCTCAGGGCCTTCGTAAACTGCATTTGGTGATGAAATGGTTACTGTCCCTCTACGGACCCCCGCTAGTTCTAAGAACGCAGGTAAGTTTTATAAATTACTTAAACTGCCTCTAATCCTCAATCGCACTCGAAGGGTTGCAGCTGTCTCGGCCCCCAACAGAGTTTCGATGTTTATCATGTTGTTACGTGCCTAGACGGACCACGAACAATTGTCCTCACAAGGGTGAGTTTGCCGGCTTCTCAGTGAAGAAGGGTGGGGTTAAAGAACCTAATTTGGGGCGCCACGCAATTACTGCTTACCACCTGCACCCATCAAACTACGATGGTGGTGCGAACAATCATCGAACGTCTGATCACCGACCCGGAAACACCGCTAAAACGTAACAAGGCACGGGAGAGGGCACACACTACAAGAATAGTCTAAATTGATTGAAATTAATTTAATGTTAAGTTTGAAATCAGAAATTAATAATGTGTGACATAAAATAATAAACTGTAAAATTATGAGATACAAAATTAATCTTTAATTATTAAAAATGTAAAATAGCAATGCCTTAAGAACACAACAATATAACGGGGGAAACGGGGTGTTAAATAAATACTCAACAACAATGACAGTGTGTAAAATGATACAGACTGACGGCGCTGGTGTGTGATCGCCCGCCTACGCTTGCGCCTAATCCGCACAGGTAGAACAATAAAGTGTGGGGGGAAGGGGTCCTCTACTGATCAGTGTCGGCTCACAAGGTGGGGATAAGACACGTCGCCTAGCAGGAGAACACGGAAACACAATACGCTTAATTAATAATGCACACCCGTATCCGCGAAATGCAGAGTTTACAAATATGACTATAAAATTACAAATAAATGTGCGTGAAGAGCTTAATTCTAGTAACATAAATACAGAAGTAAAGATAACAATATGCGGTATCCCCAATACACGCCAATATATTCACAAAGAAAATAGATATCACAATAAAAGAAAGGATAATTACTCCGAAGGGCCTTGCCCTATCGGGAACAACAATTAAATATATATAAAAAAAAAGAGTCAACAAGGGCTAGGATACTTAGCTGTGTGACCACGTGTGTCCCGAACTGGTCTAAGCTGGTCCTAGGCGTTGAACGACCTCGGCTCGGCGGATTCGGTCGCGAACTGAACAGCGAAGAAAGATCTCGTCTGGTAGACACGGGCCAACACAGATCCACTCAGTTGGAGGAGTAGAGCGGACAAAAACACAGCTCGTATAGGAGTTTGAAACAAAATCCCTGCTCGCAGGTATCCCGTGGGAGAGCGAACCCTCGCAATCTCCACACAGCACTCAAGAAAGGCCGAAAATCCCTTACTGGGGGTGATTAATATTTATGCACTTCACAAATGTAAGAAAAAAATCACTGGCACGAACCAATCGTGATAAAACGATCAAAAACTATACGATGACCTTCAAAGGTGTGTCCTCGTGCTATCCCAAAACGACTCTCTCTTTACTTAAATTAAGTAAAGAAAAAAGAAAACTTCCGATAAGTCGGAAAACAAAGAAAGTAGGTCAAACGATTGCGCCAAGAAGACAAGTGACGCCAAGGTCGACATTGAGAAACATTTACACAAGACATCAAGGGAATAATCTGAAATACAGGAGAATAAACTATTACTATGAATTTAATTACGCATTTTATTTATGAAACAGAACCCCCATGAATTTATGAATATTATTAAAAATGTTAAAATTGAATATGAACGAAATTTTACATAAGCTACGTAAATGGGTAGGTGTAAACGGGTCTGACATAATAAGGGCGGTTACACACACAAGCGGTTTCTGCTGACTCGGCGGTCGAGTTTTCTGCCGAGTCGGCACTTATTTCTGTGTTTGCAAATGATACAGAACACATAGTGCTGCAAGCACTGCCTGGCGGCAAAGGAGCCGTCTGGACAGCTCATCTACGACAAGGAACGCGCGCGTTTTCATTGCTGATGCGGCGCTTGATAACGTTGTTTTGTATGAGCGCTTGCACACACATCGGGTTTACGCGCGTTTTGTGACGAAACATGGAGTTTAGAAACACATTATTTCAATTTGTTCTTTACCTTATTTTATTTTACATTTACTGTTTTATTTGTAGCGTACTGTTTAGGATTTTGAGAGTGAATAAGTAAATATTAATTCCTGGGATACGGTTGGGGGGGGGGGGTCAAGTGTCACCACAGTAAGATGATATAAAGAAATTATCTATTTAATTTGTGTTTATGTCAATATTTGGGAAATATGCTCGAGTGTAGTGGACTGTATAGTTTTGTAAATAGTGGAAACGATGTTCAGATAAAAATAACTAACACATGTGGTAGAATAAAATAATAACACTTTAATTGATAGAAAGTATATTAAAAACACTAATGAGAACAGCAAGAGAACACGAAAGGAACGTCTTGTTTATAACAAATCTCGTTGTTGAATAATAATAATGTTTTTTAAATGGTGCATAGCAACCACCCCGCGTCCGCAAGCCAGCGGCCGTTCGCGAATTGCAAAACTCAAACAGTCAAATATTTGTATTAATCGTCGGGCAAATATTACGATTTTACTATTATTAACTTCCTATTTATATGCATAAGTTAATTTTTTTATCATATATACATTTCAAAATCCTTGTACAAATTCCTTCTCCCCTAGAAATTCCCGGCTACTGCATTGATAAAAACCGCTGTATGTGTCATCATTGAGCGGAAGCCGAATCGACAAAATACGCTGTGTGTGTAATCGTCGAGCGGTATCCAAATCGGCCGACGATTCGGCAGAAACCGCTGTATATGTAACTGCCCTAACAATAGCATTATTATCGGCAAACGTCAAACTTGTTATTGTAACTAATTATAACCTAAAATTATCTTATTGCATGTAGCACGTGGGTTATTGAGGCAGGTAAGAAAGTTGAATCTAGTAAGTAAATTATTTTAAATCTATACATAACTATAATATGACTCTGAAGGAGTAACTAACAACAAACAGATATTTCGGATTAAACCAACAGAAACGAAAGCAACGGGTATCGAAAATAGACAAGGTACAAACTTTAACAATAAGAAAACACAAAGTTAACAAAATCGTAACAATGTTCCAAATAATTGCACACTGATCTGGCTTCGTAATAAGTACATAGAAAACAGGCTACATTTTTGCGATGTGTAAGTGTGTTTAATATCTATCGTTCTAATCACTAATGTGAAAAACGTCTAATTTATTTGTTTCTATCTTGAGTCACACAGCCCTTTATAATATTAATAGTGACATCCTATGTAAATATTATAAAAAAATATGACATGCACAAATAAATGATCCATTTTTAAATATAATTCGATTTATTCGTTTTATTAGAACGAAACTATCAATTAAACTCTATATTAAATGTTTTATTTCAGGAAAACATCCATATAGTATCCTGCAACTAATTGACGCGAAACGTGTAGGGATTTATCCCAAAAAAAAAAGAAAATATCACCGTGTGCTCCTCAAAGCAAGACATCTCTTTATAACAATGAGAAGAAGAGGAGCCACGTGTGTAAATAAATTATTCTAGGATCCATTTGACATCTTCACAAACCTGTTTATGAAAGCGATGGCGACAATTAAACAGTTGTACAGCTCTTCATTCGAAGTTAAGTGCGGAATGTACATAAAAAATCAACAGCACGCCGCTATACTGCCGATAAAAAGTCATTTTTCGTCGCTCTGCAAAAGAGCGGTCTGCGGGGATATACTCAACGGAGAAAGTTTTTCTCTTTATCATCTCCGCGCAGACTTAGCAGGGCGTTGGAAAATATTTCACTGAAATGAGGAATAAATGAAACACTATTCTCCTGCATGAATGAAAATTCAATACGGAGAAGTCAGCTAGACAGATATTGCACTTTATTATTTAACGAAGTGTCACTGCGACCACATTTGCAATTAAATAAAGATTCTCAACTCATAGACGGGTTAGAGACAGTGAGCGACAAGAGAAGTTATAAAATTGCAGATCATGCTTTAGTCTTCATGTTGCGTGGGTTGTACAATCATGTTTAAATCATATTGCGAGACGATCTGATGCTCTGAAGATGCTATCAAATATACCGAAACGTTAGCTTAACGTTTGAAAGTGTTTTATTTCTGACTTTCCTGTCCAAATTCCGACTATTGCTTCTTTAATACATTGACGTTGGACACGATCAATAAAATTATAAGAATTAAAGAAAAAACAGTACGCAAAATAAATGTGGCGACAATAGTTCGCAATTTACAGAATAAATACGTCGGTAGAAGAGAGGAAGGGGCTAAACATGAATAACACTGGAAATAAGAGCAAAAATAAACTATAGCACTTAGTTCTCCCACACGACGCTGATTCTGCCAGGACGGTATAGTGTCAAATTCGTCCTTGAAACAGCTCACTGCCTGCCCAGAACCTCGAAAAGAACGGGAAACGTCCAGCAGGTGGTCTACGTCCTCACATGGCTGAGTTAGAGGATCCTGACTTCCTCTGCCAACACGTGGTCACGGTTGTCCGTAGTGCACAAATCCTCAAAATGGGTATCCCGTCGGAAAAATTACTCACAATCTCCGTACGGAAGAAAATGGAAAATATAATCCCCAAAAAGGGTAAATCACAATACTATCTGTGATAAGGAAAAATCCAGATTCCGCAAACTGCACTCGGTCAACGCCCTTACGTGTAACACAGTTGAAGGTCAGAACTCGACTTATCTTTTTGAACAAAAGAATTGAAAACAACAAAAACCATGTTACGTGCCCGGATGGGCCACGAACAACTGTCCTCGCCAAAGGTGAGGGTGCCGGACTCTCAGTGGAGACGGGGTGGTTCTTAGAGAAAGATATGGGCGCCACGCAATTAAAATGTTCCCTACACCTCGCCAAATTGCGATGGTAGGCTGGACAAGAAGGAGACAGCTTGGCAATAAAGTCTCAACGAAGGGGTTGGAGCGGACAAGGCGTTAATAACAAAATTAATAATAATTAAAATCAACTAATTTAATAATGAATAACAAAAAAAAAAGAGAGAGAGATAGCAAATAAATAACAATAATGATAACAAGATGAACAAAAAAAAAAGATTAATTGAACAAAAAAAAATAAAATAAGAAATAATATAACAAAGCAAAATAAACCAAATTAAATAATTATTAAATAAATGACGGTGAACTAAATTATACAAAAATTATGACCCGGATGTTCCAGAGTTACAAATGGCCGCACAATAGTAGCGCTACAAAAATCAAATGGCGTACAACTATTTCCTGCGCTCGCGCCACATACCCGGATGGTAAAATAACATATGATACGTAGAGGCCCGAGATTGATCAACCAAGGTTCACACAAGGGTACGTTCGGATTCGCACACAGTAAATAGTACCAGCGCAAATTAACAAAATAATATTGGCAGAACATCCGCATTTACACAATAATAACAGATTTGAATAAATTAGCCAAATGCACAGAAGAAATAGAACATACTGAAACGAGCGTAACAAATTGCTCTGGAAACTTATATTGTACAACAGAATATTTAACTTGATTAACAATGGGGCAAAATACACAATAAATGTTTGGGGGGCCGGTGGGGGGGGGGGGGGGGGGGGGGTGGAGAAGAAGAAAAGATAATAACTCAGAGTTTGGCCCACTTAGCTCGCACGTGGTCGTAGAGCTGGTCCGGATTGGTCGGTGGTCTGCGGGACTCGTGGCGTATGAGGGTGTCTCTCGTCCTAGGGTGCGGAAATCACGCCTCAGGGCTGCTGAGCCAAGTCAAAATCCGTCACGACTCACAACGGCGGCGGAAGACGCTAGGCGGAGGTCGTTCTGGGCACCAGGGAAATACTGAATCCCCTTACGGGAGTCCGTCGAAGAGTTGTATCGCTTCAAGCAACGATCACACAAAAACACTTCGAAACGGTGATTTCGTTTTACTAAATCCCCTTTACGGGCAACTTCAGCACGAAGTTAAAAGACGTAAAACAAAAAAAGGAACGTAGTTCGCACAATGCCCTTGGCCTGTCTTTTCAAGTTTCAAAACCAAAATCTGACTGACTGTCAACCGGAAACAAGTTGACTTAAGTAAAGAAGAAAAAGGAAGGAAGAACATGTAAGAGAGAACAATAGATAGGAAGTTACTTAAATCAGCGCCAAAAATGTCTAGTTTGCCGTCAAGGTTACAGAAAACAAACGTTACACAGGGAAAATAACATATTTATCTGAAATGTAATTACCACGGTAATCAACGAGCAAAATAAATAAACTCAAGGGTTTCCTCGGAATGCGTATATAAATATCCTACAAAAATAATTACGGCCGTATATTATACCAATAAATTAACATATGAAAGTTGTGTTGACTGATTTAGTTATAGTGTAAGCGGGTCTCTACTCCTAATTGAATTGTACAAACAAGTAGACTTCATTGTTTTGATTGACAGTGTGTGCGGTAGATAACCTAAGAATGAATAAGTATGATATTGTTATAAATGAAAGAAACTGATAGGTGAGTAAAATTATGACTCTATATTTTATATTAAATCTACAGCAAGGTAAGATGGGATGGACTAATTTTATTTTCATTTCAAATAGTGAACGACAGCACACTATGACACGTGACGCAGAAGTAAGAACATAACACAAACAAAACGGAAAAGAGACAATAGTAGAGAAGACAAAAATAATCGTAACAACCAGCAACGACGCCCTTCAACTCGTTCCTGAAAAAAAGAACATTATAGTTAAGTAAAAAAGAAGAGGAAAGATAGATAAAAACTCGCGCCAAAACTATGACCTAGTTAAGGTGACGAGAAGGAACATCTACACGGAAGAACGGAAGAATAATCTGAAATACGAGACAAAATATGGGTCAGCCAAAAATAATGATATTAATTACACAACTAATGAAATAAAACTTTACGAATGTTTCGAGTAAAATTACTAGTGACAATATGAAACAATAAATAAAATACTTTACGCTAGTGACTAGGTGTAAACAGGTCTGCCATTAAACTAGCATAATTGGACAAGCTAGTCAAGTTCATTGTGTTGTCAAATTAACGAGTAATGCTAACCTTATAATATGGACTTGAAAAACATATATATATATATTGAATTAAATTAAAAGGTAAATAAATGAAAACTATGAAAATGTGACTCTAAATTATTTATAAATATTTCTACATAATCAAATGGACTGGTACTAAACAAAATGTATTTCAGATTAATAACAAAAGACGAAAATGACAGATACGAAAAATAACAAGAACACAAAGAGTCCAGAAAAAAGAAAAAAACAATAGCAACAAAATAATCGTAACACTGTTTCTTCTCGCTTTGAAATTCGTTCTCTCCGCTTCACCGCCCTCAGCATTACCACAAGTAATGAACCATTCCTCGCTGAACCAAATTCCGCAGACAGATCCCAGTCCACCAATCACTTATATGAGTTATCAATAAAAAACCGACTCAACACCAGCGCATATGTAGCAGGATTTATCGGCCGCAAAGTTCTGGCGCACGGCTGTCAGACATGTGTTGTCTTTTACACGACCAACACATGCACTAACAGCCATACCTTCATCAAACTGAAAGATTATGGAACGAACCGAAGGTTATTAGTATATTATTAAAAACAAGTAATATGTCCGTATTATGAACTCGTCAATTTGAGTTAAGATCACGACGCGTTTCGAACTCTCGTTCATTATCAAGTGATAAGCTGTGGTGTAATATTATGGCTTATATACCTGCCGTGTTCATTGGTGTGTGACTGTTCAATGATGCGTGTTTTTTGTGTAATATTTTGAGTGGTGTGAATATAGCATTAGATTGGCTGTTTATTTGTATGTTTATTATGGATTTTTTAAGTTTTTCTTTATACATCTCAAGGGTTTCGATGATGTTTAGTTTCCTACCTTTGGGGTGTTTTTTGATTACAGTAGAGTCGCGATTTAGTGAACTAATTCCGGCCAAGCCTGTTCACTTTTTAGGGGTGTTTACATTTTCGGGGTTCTGGTCTCACTCAGATATTTTGAGAAACAACTTATATTCTAGGTACCGAAATCAACAAAATTCTAGTTCAAACAAACATAAACAAAACCTCTTGAGAATTACACTCAAAAAGTACAAAAATATTTTGAAAAATATTAGAGAATATTTTTGTTTATGTTTCTTTCCTCTAGAATTTTGTGATTTGCTTGAAAATGACCAAAACACATCTGGTCGAAACGTCGCATATCTGTTATCATCTTGAACTATAGTCATTTATTCCAATCATTTTGGATTCAATATTTCTTCTTCTCAAGATCTACAATTGACAAAAGAAAATCTACAATAAAATAATTAAAAAAAAAAAATACATGTACCTATTACATAATATTATGTATACGTGTACATATTATGTAATGGGAAGGTACATATAAAAGGTTATTTATTTCAGAAGCAAAAAAAATTAAGTAATATTGGATTGTTTACGCTTTTTTTCATGTTAATTTGTACTAATTTTTGTCGTAAATCATGTAGCACGAGCAAACTGCAATATTCTACTAGCAAACACGGTCACATATTCTCCTTTACCCAGACATTAAGTATTTAATTTTTTTGTTTTAAATTCAAGTATTTTCGTTTACGCTCCATCTAGATTCATATTTCGTGGGATCCCCCAGAGAAGTATCGCGAATACCATAGTTTACTATATCGGAGTTTACAGTTGTTCACTATATCGGGACGCAATGATAAAATTTAAGTGTTCACTCTATCGGGTTGTTCATTTAATCGAGAGTTCACTAAATCGCGACTTTACTGTATTTTCATTATGTCTTTTATGTCGCCTGCTGCGTGTTTATTATCAAGTAGGTGGGCTGCGTAATTGGAGTCGATTTTAAGTTTTTTAAAGGAGTTTATGTGTTCTTTATACCTGTCTTTAAATTTTCTACCGGTTTGGCCTATGTAGTTTAGATTGCAAGTGTTGCATTTTAATTTGTATATTCCGCTATGGTTGTATTTATCTATGTTTCCTATGTTATTATTAATTTGATTTTTGAGGTTGTCTGTAGTTTTGTATGCTATGTTTATGTTGTGTTTCTTAAAAAGTTTAGTTATTCTGTAAGTTTGTTTTCCTATGAAGGTAAATATGGCCCATTGTTTAGGTTCTTGAATATTGTTATTGTCTTTGTTTTTGTGGTTTCTTTTAATATGTTGTTGTATTTTATTTACAGTATTAATGTTATATCCATTGTTGGTGGCTATTTGCTTAATAATGTTTAGTTCTTTGTTATAATCGCCTTTATTCATTGGTATGGTTTCTAGTCGGTGTATTATGCTTCTAAAAGCTGCTAGTTTATGTTGTTTAGGGTGTTCTGATTTTGCGTGTATGATGTTGTCAGTTTGTGTTGGTTTACGGTATATGTTATATTTCAGGCTTGTGCAATTTTTAATTATTGTTATGTCGAGGTAATTTATTTGGTTGTTAACTTCTTCTTCTATTGTGAATTTTATATTGGTGTGTATATTATTTATGTAATTTAGTATATCGGTGGTGTTTTCGCAATCGGTGATACACAATATGTCATCTACATATCTTACCCATTGTTTGATTTTATATTTTTCTTTTATCTTGTTCATGATGTTTTCTTCGAGATTTCGTAGGAATATTTCAGAGAGTATTCCGGATAATGGGCTGCCCATTGCGAGACCGTTGTTTTGTTTATAATATTGGTTGTTGAATTGGAAGTAATTTTGTGTTAATTTTTTGTTTTGGCTGGGATTCTGTAACTCTCTAACGGTCAGACTTAACGGAGGTTCCGTTTCGAAACGGTTAGAAACAAAGCTAGCGATTCTGTAACTATTGACGGCCGTTAGTTTTCGGTAGCAACCGTTAACGTTCAGCCGTATCGTAACGGTTGGTGTATGTGTCTCGTTAGGCTAACGTTTGATTGCGTTTTAGTATTGAAAGAAGTTAATACGTCAATAATATTGTATAAAAGTGTGAAAATTAGTGCGAAAATGTCTTAAGAAGAAGATAAATTCTTGCGGCTGCGTAAATATATTATAGATACGTATGTCAGTGAACCAGCGCTCGGTTGACATTTCGAATTGACTTATATATTATAGTTTTTTAAAAAGAACACAACTATTAATGAATTTGGTAGTATTTTCACCCATTAATTCATCTGTGTTTTGTATTTTTCTGTGTTTAGTATCAACATTGTGAATTATAAAATTGACAACTAGAATACTGCTTCTATTTGTAAATTACCACCTAAATGTCTCGAAAAGAAGGTAGAATCACGTAGAATTTGTTTATTATCAACATTGTGAATTAAATAATTCTATACTGTTTTCAATACCTGGAATTATAGCATAAATTTAATGAGAAATTTTGCGTTACTATCATTACTATATATTGCAAGGTATCAGCTGTCAATTCCGTACAGATGTACTTACATACAATTCCAGAAATATATATTGAAAATAAGAGTGCAACTTCTTACATTTTTATTCTAATTAAGATTTTAATACTAATTGGCAAATTATAATTAACTAATATAATTACAGTTATAGGTGTAATTGAGTATGACACTTCATTCGACTGTCAAATTTAAAAATATTGTATAAGTAACCATAGTTACGGCACAATGTGGCGATGTGACAAATTTGACAATCAAACTACTCCTGTTTCATAACGATAGCTGAAACGGGACCTGTTACAGAATGCCGAGGTTACGCTACTACCGTTTACTTGCTACCGTAAACTAACGATCACGGTATCTAACGGATGAGTTACAGAATCCCAGCCTATGGTGTTTAATATTTCAGTTAATTGTTTTATGTATGTTTTGTCAATATCTTTTTCTTTTAGCCTATTACTGATTATGTCAATGGTTTCGTTTACTGGGATGTTTGTGTAAAGATTAGTTATGTCAAAAGATATTATTTTTGTTTTTGGGGTTATTTCTATATCTTTAGTTTTTTCGATTAGTTCTTTGTTATATTTAATAGTGTATTTGTTATTTAACTCCATTTGGTTTTTTAATATGCGTGCAATTGTTTTTGATATTTTTTATGTTGGTGCTTGTGTGAAGTTTACTAGTGGTCGTATCGGGGTGTTTGGTTTGTGTATTTGGAAATATGTTTCGTTAGGTTTTATTATTAGTGGGGTTTTTTTGAAAATATTTTGTAACTGTAGTTGGTATTTATTGGTTGGATCTGTTTTAAGTTTTTCGCATTTGTTAGTTAGTTAAAATCTTCTGTTTTTTCTATATAAGATTCTTTCTTTATTATTACTATAGTGTTCCCTTTATCAGCTTTTGTTATTAAAGCATTATTTTCTTTTAGTTTATTATTAATGGATCTGGTAACATATTAGTGTGTTCTGTTGTTTAAATTATTATTATTTTTTGTTGTTAGTTTTTCGATTTCTTGTGCACATATATGTCTTGTTCTTTCTTGGTCTTCTATTGGTAGCCTTTGGATTGCCTCTTCTGTATCTATTATCAAGTTTTCGATGTTACGTATGTTGTTATATTGTTGTTATATTAGTATATCCCACAGAAGAGGTGATACATATGGTGGATTACATCAAACAGAAGATATTTTATAGTATTCCACAATTACTAAACCAACAGAACATTATCCAAACATTAATAGACGATAACATGGAATATTATAATATTCACTGTCCATGCGACGAGCATGCCACGACCCTGAAAGTCAACATACTGACAACATTATGTTATGTTATGTTAACATATTATATTAAAATTGTAAGTAAGAAATTTAAAAAAAAGGATTTGAGGCCGAATGCTGTGGCGGATTCATTCTTACGAATGTATGCAAAAATATAAATTGTATCTGAAACTATTTAATATTTAATTTATTTTGTATGCTGTGTGAATAAACATCTAAAACATTTTGTATTTTCAGGATTCATTCAGCAATGTAATAGAACGAAGTTAATATTTATATTCCATTTTTTATATTAATTTCGTTACATTTCAGTGCCTTGAATG
Source organism: Carabus problematicus (assembly GCA_963422195.1). Taxonomy (NCBI): domain Eukaryota; kingdom Metazoa; phylum Arthropoda; class Insecta; order Coleoptera; family Carabidae; genus Carabus; species Carabus problematicus. Next base: position 3,459,240 of record OY728588.1, on the reverse strand, counting down.
ATGCTTCTTCCTACTTTTATTTCATTTCATTACCGTATTCTTAAACCGTACTGTTCATATGGCCCGCGTTTCAATCCAAAATAATAGTTAGTTAGGAGGAATCAGAGCTGCTCAAAGTACCGGTCAAATGTACTTGAAGTACGAGCATCAAGTATTTTGTCTTTTTGAAATGTACTTCAAGTACAAGTACCTAATTTATAACAAGAAATACTTGAAATACCAAGTACTTTAACGGAGTACTTGACAATTGAGTGTAAGTATTTAATAAAAATACAGTGGAATCCACTCATAGTGATCTCGCATATAGTGGAAATTCGCTTATTGTAAACGTGTCACTGAGTCCCAGCTAAATACATAACATACTAAATACTTTTTTGAGAGCAAAACTGGAAATGGAAAGAACAAGAAATGGAAAAGGTCAAGACATACAAGTATCCAGGGTACTACTTCCAACAAAACAACGGGACGGACACACATATGAGACACCTAACAAGAAAGGCAATGATAGCAATGGCCCAGGTATGGGGGATAGGAGAAAGGAAGTTTGGAGGAAAATATAAAACAAGAATTATGATGTTTGACTCCCTCATAAAAGGAATCATAGTGTATGGTGCAAAAGTATGGGGGTGGAAAGAACAAGACGAGATAGAGAACATTCAAATAAAATATTTAAGGTGGATACTGGGACTAGACCGACAAACGCCAAAATATATAGTGACAGAGGAGACAAAAAGGAACAAGATGAAGATAGAAGCCGGAAACAGAGCCATGAAATACGAAGAGAAAATAAGCAGAGAGCAAGATAAATCGGTACTGCGACAATGCTGGAAAGAAATTAGTAAATAAGAAGAAAGAGGACTAGACATGACAAAGTGGAAAGTTAAAAGAAAGAAATATTATGAAAGGAATGGATACTCGCCACTAGAAGTAGAAAGAAGAAGAATGCAAGGAGAAGACATTAAATACACAATAACTATAAGAGACAACAATGTGCAGAAACAAGAACAAGAAAACAAAATAAGGAAGTCAACATATAACAAAATGTATAAAAACATAAAAACGGAAGGACTACCAAGATATTTAAAAACAGACGACAATAAAAAGGGCAAGATAAAAACAATAGCACGTTTTAGATGTGGAAATGAAAAAAAGGCGAACATATATTGGAAGGAAAATAAAAAATGCAGACTTTGTAGCAAGGCAGAAGAACCACTATGGCATATGCTATACGAGTGTGAAGAAGGGGAGAAAGAAGAAAGGACAAGAGAGACCATTCTCAGAGATAATGGAAGCGGACTTGAGTGGATGATGAAACTGCTGAAGACAAGGGAAACAAAAACTAAAGACAACTGAAGAAACAAAAATTAAATAACAATGTACAATTAGCAAGGCTGTTAATCTATTTCTAAGTATATGTATCTGTAAAATGTAATATTTAAGTGGGGAATGTCATAAATGGGAATGTGCAGACAACAAAATTTAAGGTTCAAAGCCGAAAGGCAGGAATAAAATATCTATCTATCTATCTATCTACTAAATGCTTTTGTTTTAGTGTACACTCACTTATAGTGAACCAAATTTCTGGTCCCTTCAAGTTCATTTGAAAATTTGTTAATACTTAAATTAGTAATTGATTTTATTTGCTTTAGCGCGTGTCATCTAGGTGCATTTGTATTACTATATCGCTTTCAATATATCGGTTACAAAAATACACTTATTCAATCTCCGTTACGGTGTATTTAGAGTGGTTAATTAAATAGTGGAATACTATGCACTCTCTACGGTTATTGGGATTAATTTTTGAGGCTAGTATTTAATAGGGTTAGAATTTTTTCACACAACGTGTATTGTTGGGATATAGCACCGGCATGAAAGTAATCATATCAATTCAAAAAGTAAAGAATATGAATTTGGAATAATAATAATAGTGATCACACGTTCATATTTATATGATTTAAAAATTACAGAATGTTTTTTTTTTATTTCAGCTACTTACCAATAATAGTAATTTTCCTTTTTATTTATTTGAATGTAATGAACCATACCAATTGCACTTTTCAAATTCCTGTTCAAACTAGTGTAAACTAGTTTCTTCAAATTCTTCAAGTACTTGAAGTAGTACTTCAAGTACTTTTATGTACTTGAAGCAATCTTAAAGTACTTCAAGCACTTTTAATGTACTTGAAGTACTGTAAACAAGTACCAAGTATTACACACCAGTAGTTGATGATGCAAGTACAAGTACCACATATTGAAAGTACTTGAAGTATTTACTGCAAGTACCGAATGTACTTGAAGTACATTTACTTGAAGTACTGAGCAGCTATGATGCCAAATGGGAAGACTTAAAATCCCGAACCACCCTAAATAAGAAACAATTTCCCACATATCTGGCAATAATAAAACAGGAAAATTGCTCGATTATCACCAACTGGGACCGAAAAGCAACACTCACGGGCAGGTATTTAAATTTTCTGTCTAACCACCCGACCGGGCACAAAATTAACTTACAATTAGTTAAAACTTGAAAACCCGAATGACGGCCTTAGCCCCCCACAATTCTTTGAAAACCATATTAGACTCATATACCAGGATCTTCGACAAAATAACTACCCCACCCGCATATTAAACGAAATGTTACACAACCACAACACAACCCCCATTTCAAACAATGCCACACGGTCATACATCTCACTACCCTACACACTACAGCTCTCAGAAAAAATTTCTAACACCCTACAACATTATCATCGCACAGAAACCACATCACCTCACACAACACATACAATAAACATAAAACCCAGATACACACTCTATTCAAATCAAACATCGTATACAAAATCAAATGCAACAACTGCCCTGCAACCTACATAGGATAAACCAAACAATGCCTGCACAAACGCATACAACAGCACAAATACACATGCAACAAATACCAAAATATAGCACACGATCTAACCCTTACCCACCAAACAGCCTTAACACAACACGCGGTCAACAACAACTACTCATTCGATTTTACAAACACGACCATCATGGACAATGAACCCACCTTCGAGAATAGGATCTTCCTTGAATCAACATACAGAAAATAACAGCATCAACTTAAGAATTGACACACAAAACCTCTCCATTACCTACAAAAATCTACTACAGAAAATTGCAATATAATCACAATTCATATTCCCGCCGCCATCCGCCATTTTACTCACATTTCCACACCACATGCACGCAGTACAACTCATTTACAAACAAGGACGTTTTTCTCTTAAACTCGTAGTCATTATGGCCGCTGCTACGTCTTATTTTATAATGTTTACAATTTCATGGACAATTTCTTTTATAATATAACCATGTAACATAACTATGTAAGTAATAACACATTTAACTGCCCCTGCACTAAATGTAACTGACATTGCCACTCTACTAATACCGCAGATCAAACAACTCATCGAAGATATTTTTAAGGCAAACTTCAGCTCTATTCTCAAAACCTCTACACCAACCCCTGTGACCATTTCTAAGCCTCCGATTAACAATACACCTGTCATTAATACGCTAACCAACAAACCAACAATTAGCAACGAAGCTTTGACACGCATCCCTTCAGTCAATCTTTTGCAAACCCCATCAAGACCAAGCACACTTACTGAAAACTTCTTAAAACCCCCTGCACCCCCCAAACCCGGTAACACAGTTACCAACATGGACACTGAGTCCAGCGATGCTGCTGTGGACGGAGATGCCGTCGCCAAAGCTCGTCTACCCAAGGACCGTCGAGGATGGCCTAAGGGCAAACCGCGTAAACCCGATCTGTCTGATCGATCCTCGTAGTATTCTCTTTTTCTTTATATCTACTTCTATCTATCACTTCATGTGTAATACCCAAATTTAACAAGTCAGCTATATTACATAGCACAATTTCATTTACTTTTTTCTAACATCTTTATCCAGTGGAACTGCAATGGAATAGTCAACCATTTAGCTGAACTCAAACTGCTGTTAGCTGACTATAATCCCTGCTGTGTATGCATCCAAGAAACGCATCTCAAGCCACTCGAGCCATTTCACCGCAACGGGTTCAATGTCATTCGTCATGATGTTGTGCCCGGTGCCCGTGTACACGGTGGCGTTGCAATATTGTTGGACTCTAGGACACCACATCTTCCTTGTGACCTTCAAACCAGGCTCCAAGCGGTCGCCGTTAAGATCTTTGCGCCTATGAAAATAACAATATGCAACGTCTACCTTCCGAATTTCATGTGGAATATGAATGACATCATGGGTTTGGTGCAACAACTTGAACCACCGTTTCTCCTTGTTGGTGACTTCAATGCGCACAGTACTTTGTGGGGCTCTTTGCAAACAGACGGCAGAAGACAGATTATTGAGAACCTTTTGGACAACAACAACAACATTGTTATCCTTAATACAGGACAGTCTACCTATTTTAATTCACGATCCAGAAGCTTCTCAGCTCTTGATCTTGCCTTTTGTTCGCCAGCTATTGCACCACAGCTTACATGGGAAGTTCTTGACGACCTCCATTTCAGAGACCACTTTCCTATTCTCATAAAATCTTCTATTTCTTCTATTCCCACGTGTTGAGCAGAAGGTGGCGAGTCGATTTAGCTGACTGGGACAGCTTTACAGCCAATGTAGTACCTCCGATTCCATCAAATGACATCAACGTCTCACTGTCTGATATCAATAAATCTATCTTATTGACTGCTACAGACACCATTTCTAGAACATCTTCTCGCCCCAGAAAGCGTACTGTACCTTGGTGGAATAATGACATCGCCATTGCCATCCAAAATAAAAGCGATTTTTAAGAATATTTCGACGGAACCCCACCGTTGAAAATCAAATCAATTTTAGAAAAGCACGTGCGCAAGCTCGGCGTACTATTATCCAAGCCAAGCGGAATTCTTGGCGAGAGTACGTGTCTTCAATAACGCCCGACGATCCTCCTAGCCTTCTGTGGAAGAAAATTAGGTACATGAACGGTCACCGGAAATACAACACAATTCCCTTGCTCCAGGTCGATAATGTCGAATGTACAGACCAGGTCAATATTGTTGAACACCTCGCTGATCACTTCGAATCTGTGTCAAGTTCGGATAACTATTGTCTCAATTCTTGCGCGCCAAAGTCACGGTTGAGGTCCTCCTCGATTTTGACACGCTGGACGAACACCAGTACAACCTAGCATTTACCATGGAGGAGTTTGAAAATGCACTTAAGCATACCGGCAACACCTCTGTTGGCCCGGACAACGTTTCTTATGCTATGTTACGACATCTCCCTATGGTAATGAAGGAACTAATACTGTGTTACCTCAATGAAATTTGGGATTCCTGCAAATATCCCGATATTTGGCGCGAAGCAATAGTTATCCCTGTACTGAAGCCAGGCAAGAACCCCTCTCTACCCACCAGCTATAGACCCATTTCTTTGACGTGTCACCTGTCAAAGGTCTATGAGCGTATGATCAGTCTGCGTTTAGTTTGGTTCCTTGAATCAAATCAGCTCATTGATCCGCGGCAATGTGGTTCACGCAAAATGCACTCAACAACTGACCTGCATGTGTATTTCACCAATGCCATTCAGAACAGCATTGTAGAACGCAAGCATCTCGTTGCTGTATTTTTTGATCTCGAGAAAGCGTTTGATACGACCTGGAGATGGCATTTTGAGAAAACTCCACGACTGGGGATTACGAGGTAATTTACCACGATTTATTGAGAACTTCTTGTGTGACCGTTCATTTAAAGTGCCTATTGATGATACGTACTCTGGCTCCCATCCTCTTGAAAATGGAATCCCTCAAGGTTCGACCATCAGTGTGACACTCTTCATGATCGCAATCAATGACATCGCCAGCAATCTTCCCAACTTTGTTGGCCATTGCTTATATGTCGATGACTCAACCATCTTCACTTCCGCATCTTCTGTTGATGTTTGTAAACGGCGTCTGCAAAATGCTGTTGACACAGTTACTCATGCAGCAACTGCGTGTGGCTTTTGCTTCTCAGCCGAGAAGACGAAAGTCGTTGATTTTTGTCGTCTACGGACTCCTCACGTGTGTCCCGATCTTACTATGTACGGTACTCAAATACAGAAAGATGCGGTTGTGAAATTCTTAGGCCTTTATTACGATAGTTATCTGACATGGCGACGACATATGAATGCGATCAAGTGTCTGTCAAGCACTAAATGGGGAGCCGATCGAGAATGTCTGCAACGTTTGTATACCGCTTTGGTTCAATCCAAGCTGGACTACGGGTGTATCGCTTTTTCTTCCGCCAAACGCTGCCACTTGCTAAAATTAAACACCATACTTAATGCTGGCATCAGAATGATCACAGGTGCATTTCGTACTAGTCCTGTCGAAAGTCTGTGCTGTGAGTCGGGCATTGCCCCACTGAAATTTCGATATATGCGCATTGGTATGAAATATACTGTCGGTATACTTACCAAACCACAGCATTTGAATAACACCTTGTTATTTCATAACCAACCTGCTATTGACGTCTATCATCACAGTACTAGTACGATGTGCCCTGTTGCCATCAAACTTGTACGGCAATTGGAAAACCTGCCGATGAGGCAAGAAAATGTGTTACCGTGTTTCGTGCCACGAACTCCACCCTGGTGCAATCCGATCGTCCATACCAATTTGAGTTTGACTAGTCTGTCAAAGAATACCACTCCTCACGCTATGTATGTCCAAGAATTCTACACTTATCTTGAGTACTATAGCATGGCACTACACGTCTACACTGATGGGTCGAAGACGACTAACGGAACTGGCTGTGCGTTCACCGTAAACGATGCTGTCTTCTCCTACCCGCTATCTCCAACATGCTCAGTATACACAGCTGAACTATATGCAATCTTCTTTGCACTGCAATATTGTCTGCTCTCCGCTGCGGGTAACAATTCTATTGTTATATTTACAGATTCTCTCAGTGCTATTTTGGGTATCTCCACCGAATTTAGTACAGACCCAATGATTCAGGCAATATACGAAATTATTAGCGACTTGCATAGCCAGCATATACGTGTCACATTTATGTGGATACCTGGGCATGTTGGAATTCCTGGAAATCATGACCCGGACCAAGCTGCATCTGAGGCTGCTAACAGTCAGTACGTTAACCGTTATGCTGTAAGACCCGATGACATGGTGTCTGCTATAAATCAGTTTTGCGGATCTGCATGGCAGGAGGAGTGGAATCTCTCCACTAGCAAACTCAAAGTTATAAAGCCTATCGTTGCTAAATGGTCATCTACTTGTTCTCTACTTACTTCTGGATGACCCTGTACCCATGTGTGACAGATGTAACGCAAGGCAGACAGTGCGGCACATTCTAGTTGATTGTCCGCTACATATCAATGCCCCATTAAACTGTGATGTACAAGGCACGCTGGCAGAAATATAGGCCAATGACAGCGCACGAATTAAAAATATATTAAAATTCTGTAAGACCACTGGTTCTTTTAGCGAGATCTAGAATCGCCCTCTTGTTTAACTTTTCTTGTGTCTCCTCTCTCTTTAAACTATGCCAATAGCGGCATATAGCCCTGGCAGCCGGTCCGCTTATTTAAAAAAAAATAAATAATAATAACACATTTTTAACTATTTATCTTTCCAGTATAATGTTTAATGCCCATGGCACACCTACCATACAGCATCATACACCGTCATAGAAAATATGTTAAAAAGAGAACGCACCCGTCCATGATGAAGGATGATTGCAAGGATCAACACCTGCTGATATATTAATCTTAAATAAAAATTAATCTTATTGCCTGTTTGTTTACGTAATTATCTGTCAAAAATAATTTTCTTGTACATTTCTATTGATTATATTTATATCATTTATTTAAAACTATAACAATTAAATAAAAAATAATTATTATTTGTTGTACTTTCCATCGAAATCCATAGTGAGACATCTGTGTGTGAAAAGCAAACCTGTGTGAAAGTAAAATATGCGTGTAATATAGCCTGTGTGATTCTGGCTACGGGCGTGGCGGTCGACCTGGCGAACCACCAGTGAAAAATAGTGTCGACGCATCGGTCCAGCAGTGTTGGAACGATAGAACAAAGTATTGAGAGCAATTTCGACGTGGCGAACCACTAGTGAAAAATTGTGTCGACGCATCGGCAAGTCGACGGCACGAGTTTTCGACCGCGTGCACCTCACTCGATTTCGTTACCTTGTTTTCTTCCGCAGATAATCCACCAGCCATGAAACTATTTATTTGTTCTCAGGGGCGTGCCAACGAAATTTGCCGTCCGGGTGCAAGAATTGCCGTCTCTATAATATGTCGACAATAAAACTCAATGCGCCAAATTCAGCTCTCGTTTCTAAAGTTAGGAACGTGTTCCTAAGTGATTTAGGTACGAGTTCCTAAATAATCATATTCAGCTTCCGTTCTTAACACTAAGTACGCGTACCTAAAGCTTAGGAACGGTCATATTTACGATCGATATTTACAAACGGTAGGGGCTTCTCTAAGACAGTACTTAGTGTATAAAAAATCAATAAAAAAATAATTTTTTTAAAAAAGCTTTTATTAAATTGCACTAAAAAGAAAAAAAAAACAATAAATAAAAGAGTGGGACGTAAATGATCTAATGTCCAATTTATATGCACTTTTTTTAATTATTTTTTTATTGATTTTATTTTATTCTTTTTAGTCTGTGGTAAGTGTATAATCGGATTAAAATTGAAGTTGATTTATTGTTTTGATATTCGGTAAATAGATACACTTTCAATAAATGTGAAAATGACGAAATGCTCTTAAATTGGTCGATAATTTTATTTTCGCTTTTTCTATCTACCATTTTTAAAGCCAGTAAGATTGGAATATTTTATGGACTGGCCCTGTGCTTTGTTAATGATCATAGCAAAGCAAACTTATTACATCGCAGAACTTCACACATTCTTTGCAATGAGATTGGGAGTTACACTAATTAATACTAATGTTATACAGTGATATAAACACAGTTATAATTATAATAAATCACTTTTATTGTAACCACTTTTATTTTATTAATATCTAAATCGTTGCTGTACATTCAGAATGCGTGACACAACTGTCAAAACACGTCGTATTTCTGTTGTTACCGGTGCTAAGCCGACTATTCTCCGAAAACATTATATCTAGTATATACCAATACATACATTGATCAGACAATGTCACAGACAGACAGACAGACAGACAGACAGACAGACAGACAGACAGACAGACAGACAGACAGACAGACAGACAGACAGACAGACAGACAGACAGACAGACAGACAGACAGACAGACAGACAGACAGACAGACAGACAGACAGACAGACAGACAGACAGACAGACAGACAGACAGACAGACAGACAGACAGACAGACAGACAGACAGACAGACAGACAGACAGACAGACAGACAGACAGACAGACAGACAGACAGACAGACAGACAGACAGACAGACAGACAGACAGACAGACAGACAGACAGACAGACAGACAGACAGACAGACAGACAGACAGACAGACAGACAGACAGACAGACAGACAGACAGACAGACAGACAGACAGACAGACAGACAGACAGACAGACAGACAGACAGACAGACAGACAGACAGACAGACAGACAGACAGACAGACAGACAGACAGACAGACAGACAGACAGACAGACAGACAGACAGACAGACAGACAGACAGACAGACAGACAGACAGACAGACAGACAGACAGACAGACAGACAGACAGACAGACAGACAGACAGTAATTTAAACAATCCGAGAAGAGTATATAAAAGAATTGATCCTTATGATTACTTGAACGACGTGCAATTCAGAAATCGCTATCGATTAACGAAAAAAGCATTTAATTTCGTTTTGGATTTGATGGTCGACGAAGTAGCACCAGTGTCAAATCAAAAGTGCAACATTTCCGCAAAAATTCAGTTATTAATAGCATTACGTTATTTTGCAAAAGGATGCTATCAAATAGAGTTGGGTAAGTATTCAACAATAAGCGCAGTGTTCAATATTAAAATTTAACTTACTATTTCAATGCAATTTTTTTTTAAATTATGCTTATTATTTATACCATTTAAGCTGATTTACATGGAGTAAGTCAGTCATCCGTGTCCAGAATTGTCAGCAAGATATCAAAAATAATTGCTCGAAAATTGCCAAATTTTGGTAAATTTGAAAGAACTGACAAGGTGAAAGAACATTTTTATAAGATAGCACGGTTCCCTGGAGTGATTGGCTGCATAGACAACACCCACATTAAAATCAAAATTCCTAATGGCGCGCAGCCACTCCTTTATTGCAATAGCAAAGGGTTTTATTCTATAAATGTGCTGGTTGTTTGTGATGCAAATACCAAAATCGAATATATTGTGGCCAGGTGGAGAGGCAGCTGCCATGATTCCAAAGTGTGGAATGGTTTGCAAATGAAAGCAAGATTTAGAGGTAACTGAAACATACTTACTTTGTTCTGTTTTAAATATCGTAATTTATTTTATTACCCAGGAATCTAGAATAAAAGGAATTCTGCTAGGCAACCGCGGGTTTCCATGTTCCAAACATTTATAAACACCTTTATTGCATCCAAGAAACGAAAGAGAGCAGGCTTACAATAACGCGCATAAAAAAACACGCGTGATTGTAGAATGTTGCTTTGGTCGGTGAAAAGGGATATTCAAAGCACTGGTTAATAACATGCAAGTCTCTCTTTCCACGGCGAAAGCATCAATTGCAGCAATGGCTGTGCTATATAACGTAAAATTAGAATATGACGAAAAGTGGAATTATGGTATCAAATCAAATTATCAAATAATTTATATTTTCTTACATTTTACTATTTTAATTCAGATGATTTTGAGACAGACGATTCTGATTCAGAAGATAATGAGAGTTCGGAATCTGAAATATCAGATTCAGAAGAACAACATACAAATACGTACAGAAAAGTTTTATTCAGAAACATTTTTGAAATGATAAGATTTTGCGAAAGCATAAGTATATATTAAATTTACTACTACCTGTTTCCAGATTATTAACTCCTACTATAATAAAGTATTAAGTACTTTTATCACTTTTTGATGATTTTAACATTGCTAATTTTAGTTTTCTATATTCTAATTTAACATCTAAAATTTCTATTTCTTTCTCATGTAATTTTCGCTCTTTTTCCATTTTTGATTCAATATGCCTTCTATTCATCTCTATTATTTCCAATTCATATGCATTCATTTGAGAATGTTTTTTTTTTAATTTTTTTTACTGCAATTATTTGAAGTGCTATGAGACGAGTCTATAGGTGGTGGCACAATTAGTTCAGGAAGGGGTTGTATGGTTGTGGATTCAGATAATGGAGTTTCACTAGAAATCAAATCAGGATAAATATTAATATGACATGTAATTAATTTTTCAGTGATTTATTATGTATGCTGAAATATAATAATTTAGACATATTACATATATGTAGGCCTCTATTTTAAAATAAAAAAATATATATAACTGAAAGAATTTTTTTTAGTATATACTTAATATTATAAAAAAAAACTTACTCAAATATTTGTATTTCTCCTGTAACGGGACCTATCACGCCAATGGTTTCACTTTGATTTTCGGGTAATATTACCTGAAAATCGCATTTTCCATCCGAATCAAATTCAGATACATCATCAGTGAAATCAACCGGACAAACGTCGGCAATTGCCCAATCTATATCACTTGGCTCGCTTACAGAAGATGTACCCCCACCGGTCTTTCTTTGTTCTCTTCTGTATCGTGAAATGCGCTCCTTTGCACTCTGCTTTAATCTGAAGTATAATTTTTTTTAAGCTTTTTGTCTCTCGCTCATATCCTCTTGCCTTAAACGTTTCAGAAATATTTTCCCACGTCTTCTGTTTCGTCCTTAAAAGATCTTCGGGTCCGTTTCTTTCGATTCAATAACTGTACGTTCTTTAATTAAATCTATTAACAATTCTTTCTCTTCCGAAGAAAAGTTGTCTGTTCTTTGCCTCTTGCAAGACATCTAGAGCAATGGGTAAACAGACAAAATTATATATATATATATATATATATATATATATATATATATATATATATACCGGAAGTCCCTAGAAATTTGGGACATAGGGAATAACATGTAAAATTGAAAAAGTTGCGATTACTTCTGTATTATTCATTTTAGAGCTCTGAAATTTGGTACCGGTGTAGGGATAGTTTATTAGCATTCATTGGTATCAATTAAAATGATACTTATACCCACATTTCTGATAAAAATGCTTTTAAAAAGTAATAATTACTAGATGTAGCTTAAATGCCATTTTTTTGCAAAAAGTAATCGCAACTTTTTCAATTTTACATGTTAATTCCCTATGTCACAGATTTCTTGGGACATCCTGTATATATATATATATATATATATATATATATATATATATATATATATATATATATATATATATATATTAGCACACTAGCTATTTCTTTACATACACTCAATAATAACACCTTTTATTATTGTGGATGGGGAATTATTACGGTTACAATTTGGTATTACACTGTAATTAGGTAAATTGGCTCATCTGCCAGTACAACACTTGTTTATCTCAGTACACAACACACTACTCTCTCAGACAGCCGCTCGCCATCTTGTCTCGTCGCCTCAGGTTGTAGCGGTAGACTAGTGGTGCCACCTGGTCGGCCTCGTCGTGGCGGGCATTTGAGTATTGGCTAACAGTCGGCCTTTCCTGACATCCAGATCCGACCTCAGATCCGGGATCCTCCTCGTCCCGTGAGGCTATGTTTACCTGTGAACAGAAAAGTTGTGGATCTCCCACACACGACTCTTCATCCGAATCTTGGTCATCAGGGTCTGCTTCCAGTAGGGCACACCAAGGCTTCATGCGATCAGATGCGAAGACAGAGTTGAAACTTCGCTGGGACCTCTGTGCACCGGAAACATCTCCTAATCGATATCTGTCATGGGGTAGTTCTTCGATTACCATATACAGGCCTCTGAATTTCGCGGCAAGCTTCTTTGGCTCGCCCGTGGCTGGGTTGTCTCGTTCCACTAAGACGAGTTCTCCGATTTTATACTTAAAGGGTTTCTTGTGTCGCTTGTCGAATCGAAATTTCTGTGCTCTCTGCGACCGTTCGATGTTTTTCAGGGCTTCATTGCGTAGTTGCTCAACATCACCGTCTTGTATTCGGTCATCTTGTAACGCTAACGTAACTACGTTTTGTAACGCATTTCGTGGGTCAAAATTGAATAGTTGTTTTGTTCTTCATGCTATTCATTGCATATTGGACGTCTCGAATGTTCTCATCCCATTCTCTCTCTTCTTGCGTCATTGTGTTCACGGCGGATGCAACCGTCGCATTGCTGCGTTCGACGTTGGCCATTTGCTCTGGGCGTTGCGGTTGCGTTTCGGATGTGGATGATATCATTCGTTTTGCACCAGTCTTCGAATCGTTTGGCAGTAAATGCCAATTTAATTAATTAATTAATTTTGTTTAAATTCCATGGCTATTCCCATATATTATGTGTTTTCATGAAAGTTTAAACTTCATTTTCTCAGTTAGGAAATGTCAAAAATTAAATCGGATTGCTCACTTAGATGCAGAATTTAATTCTCTACAACTTTTATTTAAAGTATTTTTCTCTAAAGTAATTTGGTAACTAATGCAGGAGGAAAAACTGATTTTACATGTTAAACGCCTATGGCCAGTTTTTTAATTAACACCCGGTATATATATATATATATATATATATATATATATGTATATATATATATATATATATATATATATATATATATATATATATATATATATATATAATATATTATATAAACTCATATTATTCATACTATAGCTATAATATTAAGAATAAAGAGAAAGAATACTTTAAGATAAGAAAATATAAAGCCGATATTATAATAAAATTTAATAACAATAATACAGTAATTAATATAACACACCGAACAACACTGCAGTAGAAAATGTTGCTATAAAAACAGCTAATAATATTCAGTAAAATGAATAATAATACCCAACGTAAATATTACACAAATAATTTATATGTAATTGCACTAAATGCACAGTTTATATATCAACTTTACATAGAAGATTTGTGTATTAAGAACTAAATACTGTAGTTTGTTGATTAACAACTGTCAAAATTGTATTTTGTTCAAATGTTTTCCTACAGTTATTAGCGACAGCGGCAGCACGCTGAAACTGGGCCTGTTAGCGAGCCGGAATAGTACACTTTTAATCGAGAAGGTCGTGAAATTGAGTATAAGAATGTAGTGTGGTGACAACACCAGATTTTTATCTTTAGAGATACAATCAGGCCTATTCTGTAACACACCTTGCTATCATAGCAATTGCTATGATAGCATGGTGTGTTACAGAATACGGGTGAATGTACTATGTTGCATGGTTTTTCAAAAATATCGTTAATTGTTTTTCTTATTTTAAATTTAGGTCTTATTCGTGATCGAGCGTCTGCATTACTATTTAATTTTCCTTTTTTTTTGTTCTATATCGAAATTATATTCGTCAAGTTTTAATTTCCATCTCATTAATTTACTATTAGGATCTTTCAAATTCTTTAACCACGTTAGTGGTTCGTGGTCAGTTCTAATTTTGAATTTTATACCATACAAATAGGGTCTAAAGTAGAGATGTATCGAAGCTTCGGTTTCGTTTCGTTATTCGGCCGATTCGGCGTATTTTTTTAATATCCGGCTTCGGCCGTAGCAGCAACAAGATTCGATATTCGGCCGGCCGAACTTATTGTTGGCATAAGGACAGGCTACCAGCTACCAGCATATATAGTGAAAGAGTTTTTTCAGAGGCTGGATATATTTATGAAGAGAAGAGAAGTAGGATGCTCCCAAAGAATGCCGAACAATTACTTTTCATACATCATAATTTAGCACAACTTGATTTCAATTATTAAATTTACTATAATTGTTCTTTATTATAAGGTATTCCATGTCATTTTATTTGGATAAAATAATTATATTTTTTATGTAATTTTCTTTAGTTAAAATAAGTACTTTTTTACATTTTCTTTGTTTGAAATTAATATATTTTGCATATTAATTTTCTTTGGTTCAAATAAATATATTTTTGAGTAAATTGTCCGGACTTTAAATTTTAATGTTTTACCTACAAAACGTTATATGCTCCAGCCGAATATTCGGCGCTTCGGCGAAAATGTAGGCCGAATATTCGGTATTCGATTATTCGGCCAAACAATGCTTCGGTGCATCTCTAGTCTAAAGTATTTTGTTGCCCATACGATTGCTAATAACTCTTTTTCGGTTGTACTATAATTAATTTCATGTGTATTTAATGTCCTACGAGCATATGCTAATAGTAAATCTTTGCCATTTATGTTTTGACTTAATACTGCGCCTAAAGCGTAATTGCTGGCGTCGGTAGTTAAAGTGAATTGTTTCGCAAAATCAGGGTATTGAAGGATTGGTGCGTTAATTAATAAAATTTTTCTATGTTCAAATGATTCTATATATTCTTTGTCTTCTATATTTATTTTATTTCCTTTTTTTAAACATTTAGTCATTGGTTTCGTCAATTTGGAAAAATCGGGAATAAATTTGCGGTAATATCCTAATAATCTTAAATAAGTTTTAATTTCTTTAGTAGTTTTTGGCATAGGAAAGTTTTTAACAGCTTGGATTTTCATACATTCTGATTTGTCAATTTGAACTTTCAAATTACATTCTTTTAATTCAGCAAATATTTTTCTAATGTTTTCGATATGTTCTTGTAATGAAGTTCCAAGAATTATTATATCATCTAAATATACCAAACATATTTCATTTATATAGTCCAGTAATGGGAAATTCATTAAACGTTGAAAGGTGGCTGGGGCATTTTTCAATCCAAAAGGCATTTCGAGGAATTCATAATGTCCTTTATCAGTATTGAATGCTGTTTTGGGGATACTGTTTTCATGCATTTGTAATTGATGGAACACTGAAGCTAAATCTAAAGTTGTGAAATAATTATTTTTGCCTAATTTATCTAATACCTCGGTAATATTAGGTATAGGGAATTTGTCGTCAATAGTTTTAGAATTTAGTTCACGATAATCTATAACCACTCTAAATTTTCGTTTCCCGGATGCATCTAATTTTTTTGAACCCATCCAAACAGGAAAGAACCAAGGGGAATGCGATTCTTGAATTATTTTTTCTTTTAAAAGTTTATCTATTTGATCATTGATTTCTTCTTTGTAACATTCTGGGTGACGATAAGATTTTGTGTAAACTGGTATTTCGTCTGTTGTCTTGATTTCGTGTTTTATAACACTTGTGTGTGATAAATTTTGGTTTTGTTTGGAAAAAAGTTATTCGTATTCTTTAATAATTTAGAATAATTCATTTTTTTTCTGTATTTAAATGATCTGTTCTAATTTCAATCTTGTCATTGTTCTGTACATTTATATTATTTTTTGAATCGAAATATTTAGGTTTATAATGTTTGTTTAAGAGTGTAATATAATTTTTCGCAAAGTTAATACTGATTTCCAAATCTACTAAAGCAGATATTCCCAACAAAACATTAAATTGTTTATGAAAATTATGTAGATAGCATTTAATATCTATTTTTTCAATTTTTAAAATAATATATTCGTGTCCTGTGTGTTTAGCAGTAGCTGTTGTGAATTTAATATTTTTATTATTGTAAACATAGTTTTTACTAATTAAATTGATTGATGAACCTGAATCTAATAATATTAAATAATCACGTACTTCCATGAATGGTCATTTAGAATTGCATATTATGTTTATTATTTCTCTTCTATATCTACTTGGCCTTCCTCTAAAAAATAATCATTGTAAATTTCAACATTTTCTGCTTCATTATGGTTAAATTCTACATTTTCAGTATTTTGTGAAAATTCGACATTATCGCTATCATTTGTTGGTTGAAATTCGGTATTATTAAGTTCTTCTAACACATAATTTGGTTGCCTATTATTCTGCTGTGTGAAATAATTCTTCGGTTGGTTGGTAGGTCTTTGTGGTTGCTAAGTTTTTCTAGTCTGAGTAGACATGGGTGTTGGTTTTATTCCTTGTGCATTTTTAATTTGCATTCGGGATGCAAAGTTTCGAATTGGTTGTTGGGTGGTTTTAAAATTAATCGGACCCGTAGGGAAGTTATTTTTAGGCAATTGTTTTTGTGTAGTGTTTTAGTTAGTGAATGTAGGTTTAGGTGAAAATTGGTTGTTTTTTAAGTATTGAAAGTAATTTTGTAATAAAGTTTCAATTCCAATTATATTTTCTGGATTTCGGGTGGCTAAATTATTTCTGTAAGGGTCTCCTACACTAGATATAAAATTATTTACTATTAATTTTTCAGTGAATTTAATGATAATCGTTCTTTCGTTGGCATTATTTTCTTCTATGCTTTAGCGGAATTAGTTCTGTCTTTAAAATTTTGAATCAAGTGTTCCTTGAGATGATTCCAGTTATTAATTTTTTTTTATCAGTTATCTTACTTTTAATATTTAGAAATGAAATTGATTTGTCAAAATCGTCGAGAGGTGGATTTAATGTTCCAAATAAATTTTGAACCGTATTGGCAGCATTTATAAAAATGCTTAATTTGTTTGCATCCCCATTATAAGTCGGCACTGACTTAAGAGCGAAATTAATTGTACTTGTACGGTCAGCCATTGCTAAACGTATTTGAGCTGTTATCCAGTTTGGATAATATATAAAAATATAATTACAGTGATTCGGCTTTTTCGTTAATATGTAATTTTTTATGACTTACAGTAAAATTATGTAGACTGCTGTGTTTGGTATTGCGACTTTCATTTGGTGACTTCTGCAATGATCTGCTTCTGATGCCCTGTTGATCACGGTGCTGGTACTCGCTTTGCGGACTCTTTGTGAACCGGAATTAGTAGCTCGGGGTTGTATAAATTTGGAGTTGTGAATGACCTTGGCACTAGCTGTTCGCTGGCTCTGGAGGTTATTCTTGGTGTTGTTTGAAGTTGTATATGACCTTGACACTAGCTGTTTGCTGGCTCTGCAGGTTCTTAGTATTGTTTACACTCAAGCTGGATTTATAGGTTGACATAGAACATAGCCCAGCACACAGCGCACAGAAATAACATAGCATAGAACATAGAACGCTTTGATCATACGGGAATCCGTATATGCATTTATACGCCGCATAGCACGGCACAGCGCACATAACATAATTTAGCATAGCATAGGAATTGACCAATGTTCATTTCTTGTGCGCTGTGTTCTATGTTCTTGTGCTTCGTGTATATTCGTTGATTTTCGTGACGGCGAATGACTGACAGCAGAACTAATGTATGACAGAGATAAATCTATCGACAGCTATTGTTTGTTGTTCTTTGCTTTTGGAAGGTGTTTGTATTTGATTGTTTCGTGGTTTCTTATAGTGCTTATAGACAATTGTAGTTATTAGGCAATATTTAAGCATTTTCAGATATTATTATTTCGTCATCAGTCATAATTGATATTACATATATTAATTAACCAAACGATTTACCAAACAAAACATGAAATCGAATATGTCAAAATTATTTTTGTTGGTTATATTTATAGACAGAGATAGACATATGTTTCTTCGTATTGCAATCTATGTTCTGTGCGTCTTTATAAATCCCCCAAACGTTCTATGTTATTTTATGTTATGCTATGTTATTCTCTGTGCGCTGTGTGCTGTGCTATGTTCTATGTCAACCTATAAATCCAGCTTCAGAATCAACGTTGAAGCGACCGTTTTTTGTTTAAACGAATTTGTCGCTTGTGCGTGATTTCGACAATAACACGTTTCTGATTATCCGCACGACTGCGCCAGTTATGTAATTTAACTCAAATTATTTGTTTTTAAAAAGATTTATTTATCTTCAATAAGAGAATACAATTATAACATGAACTACCTTCACAGGCTTACAGACCAGAAGTGAATCTTTCTCATTCATAAAGGAATATATCTATTTTATGCCGTTTCAGCATAGTTCGGAGAACTGGATGATAAGTGAGTTTATCATTGTGGATTTTATGAAGTCACCCAAATACTGATGGCTATAACTCATTCGAATTTCAACGTGAAATTTACGCTAATTGCGAGTTCAGCAGCAAATACACAGGTTTCTGATACAACATTCGCATTTCAGTGTGAAACTCGTATTTCATGTGAATTTCCGTATAATGCAAAATAATGCAGCTGAAAATCGTATTCAATGTGAAATTGACGTTGAATTCGAGTTTGGCAGAAAAAGCATTTATGTTTCTAACACATCATTAGCATTTCAATGTGAAATTTACGTTAATGGCGAGTTCTGCAGCAAATACACAGGTTTCTAACATGATATTCCCATTTCAATTTGAAACTAGTGTTTCGTACGAATTTCAGTATATTGCTCAAGAATGCACTTGAAATCGTATTTAATGTGATATTTACGTTGAATTCGAGTTTTGGCAGAAAATCGTATTCAGTGTGATGCGAATTCAGCAGGAAATACACTGGTTACTAATACAACATTCGCATTTCACAGTGCATATATTATTTCACACGATTTTCAGTATATTCCACAAAAATACAACTGAAAATCGTATTCAGTGTAAAATTTACGTAAACAACCTACCCTTACTTACCCTACCTTACCCTACCCTAACCTAACCTACCCTAACCTACCCTACCCTACCAGGAATTCGCGTTTCGGCAGCAAATGCATGGACATTTCAGACATAACATTCGGATTTCAATGTGAAATTTGCGTTAAATGCAAGTTCGGCAGCAAATACACAGGTTTCTAGCATAACATTCGCATTTCACTGTGAAACTTGTTTCACACCGTTTTCAGTATATTGCACAAAAATACATCTGAAAATTGTATTTAGTGTAAAATTTACGTTGAAATCGCATTTCGGCAGCAAATACACAGACATTTCAGACATAGCATTCGAATTTCTATGTGAAATTTACGCTAATTGCGAGTTCAGCAGCAAATACACAGGTTTCTGATATAACATTCGCATTTCAGTGTGAAACTCGTGTTTCATACGAATTTCCGTATAATGCAAAATAATGCAGCTGAAAATCGTATTCAATATGGAATTGACGTTGAATTTGAGTTTGGCAGAAAAAGCATTCATGTTTCTAACACATCATTCGCATTTCAATGTGAATTTTACGTTAATTGCGAATTCAGCAGCAAATGCCTACCCCGAATTATTTTGTTTCCCCCGTACCCTACTTTTCCTAGCCCGAATGCCAACCCCGAATTATTTTGTTTCCCCCGAACCCTACTTTTCTTAGCCCGAATGCCTACCCAGAATTATTTTGTTTCTCCCGAATTTTGCCATACTACAATACAGCTTTTTTACGGGCTTTCGTCCGCAATTTTGCCGTACTACAGTACGGCCTTTTTACGAGCTTTCGGCCGCCATTTTGCCGTACTACAGTACGGCTTTTTTCGAGCTTTCGGCCGCCATTTTACCGTACTACAGTACGGCATTTTTACGAGGTTTCGCCCACCATTTTGCCGTACTACAGTACGGCTTTTATCGGGCTTTCGGCCACCATTTTGCCGTACTGCAGTACGGCTTTTTTACAGGCTTTCGTCCGCCATTTTGCCATACTACAGTACGGATTTTTTACTGGCTTCCGTCCAACATTTTGCCGTACTGCAGTATGGCTTTTTTACGGGCTTTCGTCCGCCATTTTGCCATACTACAGTGTAAGAGAACAAAAATTCGTTACAAAGTTTCATATTATTGATAGTTTAAATTTAGTAAAGATTATTATTGTCGTGAGTCAAGTCAGCAATAGATTCACAGGGTCAGATTCAGAGAAATATTGCATCAGCCGGAAACGGGATCAAGGGCGGTATTATTGTCGCGAATCCAGTCAGCAGTAGATTGGTTAACTGTTCTACGAATATATCACGTGTGTGAGATCACGTCGTAGCAATATCGGTGGCGTAGCATGGGAAATGCAGGGTGCAACAATGATGCGCCATCGGCCGCGATAATATTATCTCTAACTGCTTACTCAAGGAGTAATTATGCTGAGACACAACTAATTAGCTATAAAAGGGTAGCAACATGAGCACAGTGGAGCGTTCTTCGAGAGAGTCTAGAGCATTCCGAAAGCGTTCTTGAAGCGTTCCAGGCGTTCCAAGAGAGTTACTAGTGTGTCCAAAGAGAGTCAAGAGAGTTCTTGAAGAGTTCCAACAGGAAGAAGTATAAAGTGAAGTACTGCTGGTTAATGCCTAAGGGTTACCTTCAGGTACCAGTTCTTCTAGTACAGTGCAAGTTGCAGCGTGCGTACAGCGAGAAGTGATCAGTGTTAGTGTAGGTGCTCAACCCTCACAGCATTAATTAATTGTGTCCAGCATTCTGCTCAGCTACCAACCCTGACTGTAAGTTGTGTCTACCGCTCGACACAGTTCGGCCAACCATTGACTTCAGAACGTAAGTGACCATTTATAAATTGTAGTTTTCGTAATCTTAAATAAATTGTGTTATATTAAATTGTGCATCATATAAATCTAATTCTCTTTTAAAAACCATCCACCTCACACTCAAAGGTCGGGCCCAATACAATAAGTAAGGATAACAAGTAACGATTCCTTACATTTGATGTCAGGTGTGTGGGGTTTATCATTTTGAGCATTTAGCAAGGCCTGTTACAAGTCCCCTTGTTAAGTGAGGTGGATTAACAAATTTAAAATAAATAAATTTAATATTAAACATTTTATCATATCGGACATAAAATATTACGATAATAAAGTTTCATTAAATATTCAAAATAAATAAAGGGATTTAAACAAAATCAATATGGAAAACCCGGTAAATATGGTGACCCATAATTTTATTAATCTGTCATTGGATACGGTACCTACGTTTGACGGGAGCACTAAAGTTAGCGATTTTCTCGATACGTTGGATAGTACGGCCAGTTTGGGTAACTGGACGGAACAGCAAAAATTATCAGTCGCGAGATTGAAATTGCAAGGGAGCGCGAAAGCGTTTTTAAATTCAGAGCCACGATTAAAAGAAGTAGGTATTACGTGAGAACATTTCAAAATTGCCTTGAAAGAAAGATTTAAAATTAAGAAATCCAGGGTAGCGCTGCAACAAGAGTTAGCACAGTGTCAACAACGAACTAATGAAACGGTCAAAGAATACATCGTAAGATTGAAAATTGCGGCTAATAAAACCGTTGAATATGGAGATGATGCAGCTAGAAACAATTTTCTTAAAGAGCAGCTCAGACGGGATACGTTAGAATATTTTCTAAACGGATTAGCAATGCCCGTACAGCAGAGAGTGATGTCAGCCAAACCAACAAATTTGGAGGCAGCAATCGAAAGGGCGATTGAAGTAGAAGAGATTGAGGAAAAGCTCAATAAAAATGCCAAAAACAGAGTACGAACAACAGAAGGGGCGCAACAAAGTACGTCGGCTCAGCCAAGATTGATTGAGCGTGTGGAAGATAACACGCGGCAACCAGCTTGGCAGACGCCAAGACGCCAAGAGCCGTTTATCGAGAGGAAGATAATACGCGGCAACCAGCATGGCAGACGCGACCAGGAGCCATTAATCGAGAGGAAGAAAATACGCCAAGACAAGCGTGGCAACCACGGCCAAGAGATAATGACCGTCGACATGCGTGTTACAGATGCGGAAGAGAAGGACATTATTTGAAGGATTGCAGATGGCCTATTTGTTCAAGATGTAACAGAAGAGGACATATAGCTAGCCAGTGCCGGACGTCTTTAAACTAGCGGGCAGTCATCCAGGAGCCCCAAGTGATGGCTGCCGTCAAAGGCCGCTGGTGGACGCAATGAAACCATCAACGTTGTTAGAAAACGGGGTCCAAGATATGGGTTGCATTCATAAAAATGTTTTCCGTGTTAAAATAAGAGGTGAATTCGTCAGAGTCCTGATTGACTCCGGTTCATCGGTATCATTAATCAAGGAGAGTAGTAGTAAAACGCCCGTAGATAAACTTAAGCCTGCAAAAGTAGCTTTGACGGATATACAAGGCAAAAGAGTGCCGGTAAAGGGCGAAGAGCGAATTAAATTATCACTTGGTCATAATATGTATGTAAAACATGGCTTTTTGGTTGTCCAAGCATTAGCAATGAACACTGCGTTGCTAATCGGGATGGATTTCTTAATAAAATTCAAAGTCAAAATAAATTTTAGTGATAATTCGATCACCATTAAAGGAGTACGATTACCTTTAGAAGTTGAGGGCCCATGGAAGGAGCCGATAGAAGAAAATAGAATGATAGCAGCGCGACACCAATATAGAAAGGAATCCAATGATCATAAAAAGAATGAAAGATACAATTGCGCGATAGGGCAACCAGAAACCCAATGTGGAAGAGTAGGAGTATGTGACCGCCAGAGAAACGAGAGTGTGAACTTGAAGGTTACTACGAACGCGAGTAAACAAGTTAATCAGTTTAGACCAGCTGAGTTGTGCGTACGACAAGAAAAACAAACATGAGAGTACGGCACCCAGACAGTAATTACACGATCATATGGTACACAAACCGATGATGATGCAACACTAATCATGCCGAACGATAACACAAACGAGATAGGTCAGGAGACTACAGAGAGAGAGAGATTAGCTACCCCCCTACTCCGTTGAATCGCGACCAAGAACTTCTCGCAACTAAGCACATTCCAGTGACAGAAGATACGGAAATTAGCTACTTCCCTGTCTATCTATCGCAGGAGGTTATTATTCCAGCAAGGAGTGAAGCATTGTCTACAGGAATGTTAAAAAATACACCAACGTATTCCGAAATGATAATAGAACCCGCAGACATACTTGTACAAGGAGCATCCGTGGCTCGTGTTGTCTGCCGAGGAAACAAACAAGTACCAGTCAGAGTAATGAACGTCACACAAGCAGCCGTAACTGTGAAAGCACGCACTATTATTGGATATGCGTATGAAGTAGACACTACGAAAACCAAAACATACGAAGAGAATGAGAGGAAACAAGAACAACATTCACGCGGGGTAATAGCGCAGGAATGTACTGAGGTCATCAAACAAATAAATGTGTCACATTTAGAGGGAGAAGTGAAAGAAAAATTACAAGAATTATTAATGGAATACGCGGATATATTCCGGCAACCAGATACCAAGTTAGGGTGTACCACCAGAGTAAAACATCGTATTATTACTGAAGATGTCATGCCAATTGCAAAAAGACCTTATAAAGTACCGTTTGCACAACGAGAAATATTAGAAAAAGAAATACAATCTTTATTGGACAACGATATTATCACCCCGAGTACGTCAACATGGAGTGCTCCGGTGGTGTTAAGAACCGGAAGTAAGAGTGTGCATCGATTATCGCGGATTAAACTCAGTAACAAAAACTGACTATTTTCCGTTGCCACACTTGCAGGATACGATTGATCAATTGTCCGGATCAAGTTTATTTTCGACTATGGATCTAGCCAGTGGATATTTTCAGGTCAAATTAGACGAAAAAGATAGAGAAAAGAGTGCTTTCAGCACTCCGTTTAATCTTTATGAATTTAATAGAATGCCAATGGGACTTAAAAATTCCCCAGCCACCTGGCAGAGGATGATGTACGCGGTATTATCAGGATTAACAGGTCAGCAGTGCTTAGTATACTTAGATGACATCATTGTATACAGTGGAAACAATGTAGACGAACATCTGTTACGATTGAGAGTCGTGTTCGAACGTTTGAGAGAAAATCATTTAACACCGAAGCCAACAAAATGCAATTTTTTGCAGCAAGAAGCGCATTATTTGGGTCATGTCATCACAAGTAAAGGATGTAAGACAGATCCAGAAAAGACAAGAGTTATCCAAAATTATCCGCAACCACGGAATGTAAAAGACATTCGAGCGTTCTTAGGCTTATGCGGGTTTTATAGGAAATTCGTACCAAAATTTTCTGAAATCGCACAACCTTTATCTCAGTTAACAAAGAAGAACGCACCATTTGTTTGGACAGAAGCACAGGAAAGCGCCTTAAGCGCATTAAAAACCGCATTGTCAACTCCACCGGTGTTAAAATATCCGGATTTTTCGAAACCATTCATCCTCGCAACCGACGCATCCGGAATTGCAATCAGTGGCATCTTAAGTCAGAAACACGATGGGTTTGAACATCCAATAGCGTATATGAGCCGCACACTTAATAGTGCAGAAACAAGAAATTCAACAACAGAACAGGAATTATTGGCTGTAGTCTATGCTATAAAACATTTTCGATGTTATTTAACAGGAACCCACTTTACGATAATTACAGACCACGCCCCATTGCGATATCTGCTTTCATTGAAAGATCCAAGCTCAAGGTTAGCAAGGTGGGCACTAACATTGATGGAATATGATTTTGATGTTCAACACCGACCTGGAAGATTAAATACAAATGCGGATGTGTTGTCACGAGTAGCCATTGAACCAACTGATAACCAGCATGAGAATAAACAAAGTATTCGCACGGTTAATCAGGAGGATGAAGATCGAAATAATATCGTAGAGCAAGTAGTGCCGCTGATTTGGGACCGCTCTACTATAATTGCAGCGCAGCATAAAGATAATCAAGTGCTTAAAATAATAAACAGTGTTAAACATGAAGGCAATGACACATATTATTTAGACGCCGATAACGTACTTTATAGAACCAGAGGAGGGGCTGACAGGCATGATAAGATAGTGGCACCACAAATAATGCGAACTAAAATAATGCATCTCTTCCACGATCCACCAACAGTGGCGCACGTGGGTTATGCAAAAACACTGGAGTTAATTCGACGACACTTTTATTGGAAGGGAATGACTAGTGATATTAAAAAGTATTGCGAGAGCTGTCATTCATGTAATTTACACAAACCCGGCCTTAAAACCAAGGCCACTTTACAAAAATTGCTCGTACCATCGGAAGTATTTGGACTTGTTGCAATTGACATTGTGGGACCACTGAACCGCACAAGAAATGGAAATAAATATATATTAACATGCATGGATTATTTAACACGATATCCAGAATGTATTCCGCTACCCGATATTCACGCCACTACGGTTGCAAAAGCATTTGCAACAAACATTATTGCCCGACATGGTGCCCCAAAGGCACTGTTATCCGATCGGGGTACACAGTTCGTATCAAAGTTATTTAAAGAATTGTGCAAATTACTCCAAATCGAGAAGCTTCAAACTACACCGTATCGGCCCGAATGCAACGGAATGATTGAACGAATGCATCGTAGCATGAAAACAATGCTCTCCCATTTCATCACGGAAGATGAAGATTCGTGGGACGAATGGTTACCTTTCATCATGATGGCGTACCGAAACGCAGTACATAAATCAAGTAACGAAACACCGTTTTTCTTAATGCACGGACGGGATATGGAATTGCCATTCCATACAGCGTTAACACCAATTAAAGTACCATACGATTTAGATGAGAATTGTAATGGACTGTCCAGGTTTATAAACGATGCAGAGAACCTTTGTGATGACGATATTTATTGAAATCAGGATCCTTGTTACAGTCGTGTGGTATCGTTTCTTACTGTCGAACTTATTCTATTACAAGGGAATATATACTAGTTCTTATCTACTAAGGCACAGAAAAACAAGTTGTCCATGACTACGGGTACAAAATTCAAGGCTATGGGATTTACAAATATTAGTGTTAATATGGACAGCGTAATCAGTATGTTAATAATCTTAATGCTAATACTTAATCTATTTATGAACTTGGTACTTTAGGACAAGGTCCGTAGGTTACATATTGTTTGAGAGGGTTGGTACATTACACCTTTCCCCTAAGAGAAAGAAGAGCTTACGGCTTTTCTTTTAATTTGGCAATCCGACTACTCCTTCTTAGTGAACTTGATTCACCAATTCCTTCGTTTGGTAATTCGTCGGTTAACTCGATGGTTACATCTCGTGGTTCCAATTTATTTGGACGTTTAAAATAATAGGTTAGAATCTGACAACAACCTTTAGATTTACAATATTTCCCTTTGATAAATTTGATTAGAAGATAAAGTGCATATAACGGAATCACCTTAATAATAGTACATAATACATATGAAAAATAATTATTGGTTAACAATGAATTAAAAGTTGACTTATGGTTTTTATTTAAATTTTCTGTCATTTTATTAATCTCGTCTAATTTATGACTTGCTATTTCCAAACTTTCCAAATTCACATTATTGTATAATTCTTGTAAGTGTGGTAGTGTTACATTGTGGGTCTTCATAGTTTTACAACAATCATCCTTGGTAATATCAAAATTAGGCAGTATTGACAAATGGACGCTCTCCTTTACGATTGAATACGTTGTTAAAACAGTGGTACTAGTATAGCCTCGGCAATGTTCGGCTAAAGTCAAAATACCTGTTTTGGTAATTTGGATGTCGAATGGGGGTATGTTTTGACAGTTTATGGTTACGGATATTAATTTTGGGGTAACATAAATCCAACGATTACTATTATGTAATCGGTACCAGATTTCATTATTTATAGATGAGATTCGCGTATCACAAGATTTAGGGATTGATGGTCCACTATGTAAAATTTCCGTCTCACAAATCGGCTTCACGTGGAATGAGAAGAGAGGTGCGTTAAGTTTACAAACTATCGTCATTTTGTTAAGGCTTTTACAATTGTGAAACCGAAAATTCGGTATATTGGACTTTGTTCTCGGAAAGAGCAATACCTTTGATAGATGGTAAGATGAATAGGTGAGAATGGTTATTAGTTAGTGTAGGAAGCGGAATTAGGTTATAAAGATCGAAATTTAATTCTTCCACTAAAGGATTTTCCATGACAAATATCAATCTATTATTGAATCGGACAACCTTTAGTTCCATCGCGTTTGCTAATAACACTAGTTTACAAATTTTTTGTTTCCGGCGAGTACCTAAAAGAAGAAGTGTTTTTTAGACTAATTTGGGGGCAGGGAAAACGAAAATGACAGTCATTTATTTTTCCAAAGAATCGTTTTCGAGATATTTGCAAAAAACCTGTTTTTTGGCTCTTTCTTCATATACTGGCATAAAACTTGATAACGGTTGATCCAATTAATACAAACTGTATATCGTTCGAAAGGTATGTTCTTCCGCTTTCCGACGGTATCTTATTTTTGTAAATCGGATTAAGATTCTTTGGGTTACAGGCGATGAAAGTCGGAAAAACATGGATTTTTCGACATTTTTTAAAATCACTCATTTTCAGTTGTTCCATTGAGATAGAAAAAAAATTATTTTACATACTTTTAAGATTTCATATGAAAGATAATTTTATAGCAAAAAAATGAAGCCTGAGTTTGCTCAAATCGGACAAAAAATACAGAAGTTATGACAGATTAAGTGATGTCAAACAACATTAGTTTTTCAGAAACAGGTTCATACTTTTGGTCGAAAATATGTTTTTTCATTTAAACTTCTCCGTTTATGTTGCATTGAATCGTCACGAAGTTGCATCCAGCAGTAGTCACTCATCATTCCTTCATCCCAAAAGCCTGTTTCGCTTTGTTCATTGCTCTCAGCCCCCAAATTCAGAGGAAAAGTCCAAATGTCTGTGCAGGAATTATATTTTATTTCATACATTTCATACTCACCAATGGCATGAAAGTTTTTCATCATTTTTTGGATTAATTGACGGATGTTCAGGTTTCTGTTGTTTCCCAGAAAATCCAGAACTACGTCCTGAAAAGCATTTCAAGCTTTCGTCTCGGTACTGTTCAAGCATTTTGTGAACTCGGTGTCATTGAATAATTTCTTGATGAAAAGAAATATGCCCGCTTCAATTTTTCCCGTTGACAGTTTTGGGACACGCTCTAACAAAATTTTTCCAAAAAATGATGAAAAAGTAAAATACAATTCCTGCACAGACATTTGGACTCTTTTCCTCCGAATTTGGGAGCTGAGAGCGATGAACAAGGCGAAACAGGCTTTTGGGATGAAGGAATGATGAGTGACTACTGCTGGATGCAACTTCGTGACGATTCAATGCAACATAAACGGAGAAGTTTAAATGAAAAAACATATTTTCGACCAAAAGTATGAACCTGTTTCTGAAAAACTAATGTTGTTTGACATCACTTAATCTGTCATAACTTCTGTATTTTTTGTCCGATTTGAGCAAACTCAGGCTTCGTTTATTTGCTATAAAATTATCTTTCATATGAAATCTTAAAAGTATGTAAAATAATTTTTTTTCTATCTCAATGGAACAACTGAAAATGAGTGATTTTAAAAAATGTCGAAAAATCCATGTTTTTCCGACTTTCATCGCCTGTAACCCAAAGAATCTTAATCCGATTTACAAAAATAAGATACCGTCGGAAAGCGGAAGAACATACCTTTCGAACGATATACAGTTTATATTAATTGGATCAACCGTTATCAAGTTTTATGCCAGTATATGAAGAAAGAGCCAAAAAATAGGTTTTTTGCAAATATCTCGAAAACGATTCTTTGAAAAAATAAATGACTGTCATTTTCGTTTTCCCTGACCTCAAATTAGTCTAAAAAACACTTTTTTTTCTTGGTTCATTTTTCGTGTAAACTAGTGTAATTGGTAATTCTCAATGTTAAGACGTGCGACGTAGCTGGTAAGTGCAGGGAGATGTGGTAGTGTGTGCTTTAATTCAGATATTACTTGTTTAGGACTAATAATACTAGGGTGTAGTATATTGTTACGACTTACTAGAATAGCATTGATTAAGTTTATAAGTTCTTTATCGAGTTCAGTAGCCATTAGTGTCAACAAGGCGATGTGTTCATCTATTTCTTGTTTTAAATCACTTCCGAAGAGTTTGGCATTTATGTCTTGTGCTAACAATTCAATGGTTCTTAAATTTTTATTGAAAACTTCTGTGTTTGCTTGTAAATGTGTTAGGGTACTGTTGAAATTAGTTATTGTTGATTTTACTATATGAGTCTGTTCGTTTAATAGTTTGATTTGTTCCTTCTCGTCTTCTGATAAGGAATTTATCGCGTTATTGTAATATTCTGCGTCGGTATGGTCCAAAACCCCGAACACGGCTGTAACGAAGTTACGAAGCGCACGATAGCATTTTGTTTTTCCCGCCCAGCCGCCTGCCAACAACACCGAACTGTGCGGAGAGGTACCGTGTGACGTCACGGTTATCTAGATCCAGTGTGTCGTTTCGTTCGTCTTTTGTCACAAGACAAATGCAGTTGCCTAGCCAGCCAATACAAACACTCGGTTGCCAAGCAACTTCCAATACAAACACACGGTTGCCTAGCAACTGCCAATACAAACACTCGGTTGCCTAGCCGGCCAATACAAACACACGATTTTTCAAACAAATGCCAAACAAACAAGCCCAAGCGGGGTATAAAAGACGGAGCATCGGCAGTGTTTTTTTCAGTGAGTGTTAGCCACTAGCCCAGGTAGAGTCTGTCCTAACTGGTGCCTAGAGCCGACCCTTGCTCAACCCCTCTGTCTCTGTACTGTTTGAGTGGCACGGTGTTGTCACGGGTTGCTCAGCGGTACTCAAACTCTTGCCATCTGAATAACACGGTGTTGTCACGGGTTATTTCAGTGGTGCTTTCTGTCTTTGTACTGTTTGAGTGGCACGGTGTTGTCACGGGTTGCTCAGCGGTACTCAAACTCTTACTATCTGAATAACACGGTGTTGTCACGGGTTATTTCAGTGGTGCTTTCTGTCTTTGTACTGTTTGAGTGGCACGGTGTTGTCACGGGTTGCTCAGCGGTACTCTAACTCTTGCCATCTGAATAACACGGTGTTGTCACGGGTTATTTCAGTGGTAATCTGTTCTTTACTACTCTTCTGGCAAACGACGGTGTGTCGCTAGCCATCCTACACCTTCCTGATTCCTCAGGCATACGGTACCAAGCACTAAAATACTACGTCTACGTTGGAGGCCAACGTGTCCAGGCCTACAGCCACTCTTCGCCGCCGACCGAACCAGGAGATCACCGGTCGGAAACATTCCATATTCAGCGTTTTACCATTGGAGACACGGTGTGTCACGGGCTGCACCAACCCCCGTTGTCAACCGAGCCGCCCTACTACATTCAAGGTCGACCTTTGACCCCCCAGACCGTCCGCTGAAGCGTACTGGGCGTCGACCAACCCCACTGTTGTATATAAATTTGTGTATGTTTATATTTTGTTAATTATCAAATGTAACAACAATACTCGTAATAACGCAATAAAGTAAGTTCTGTTAATAAACTGTTACAACCATCGAGAAGGAGAACTGTGTGTTTATTTGCGCCGACCCCTGGATTTTCCTGACCACTCCACTGAGTTTCCGAAGCCAACTCTGTAGTCAGGGGACTAGAGCAGAGTTGATTGTCTGATTGGCGCCCGAGAAAAACCGAGCAAAGAAAGAAAGAAAGTGCGTCACACGGCTTTAAAGATAGAACCTATTCCGTTGATTAATCCTCGCTTTACACGTGTACTACCTAATAGGTCACCGAATGATTCGTGCTTAGCGTATAAGGTTGGTAGGATTTGTTCTAGCATTTTTAATGATGCACCGCATGACGAAAAACCTTCGGCTTTATCGTTATTACATAATAGCTTAGTTTTTGCAATGGTATCATCCAGCAGTTTTAATTTTGATTCGAAAGAAGACACATCTAAGTGAACTACGAGTTTCCATGAGTATTGATAATATTTGATTTGAGTTATATGATCAAAGTATATTCCAGGCGAGTGATCTAGGATAGTGTTGTTGTATAGGTATTCAGCAGCGCAAATATTTGTTAATCTGAAACAAAATGATGTTTTAGTCGATTGGAGTGTACGCGGACTTCCTTGTTTTTTATCTTGATTGTACAATTTACTGGAGGATTGACTCTAACTATTTTGTAGGGTCCGGAATATTTTTTCGTTAATTTTTTTGATTTACCGAGAGCTATTTGTTGGTTTTCTAAATATACCATATCTCCTAATTGGAAGTCAATTGGTTTTGATTTCTTATCATAATATGTTTTGTTTCTATTTTTGGAATCGATAATATTATCTTTAGCGATTTCGTTAGATTTTTGTAATTTTAGTTTTAGATCGTCTAGATAGTTGTCATATGTATATTTATATTCTACAGGTTTAGTAATTGATGATGGAAGCTCGGGTTTATTTCCAAAAACAAGTTCGTGAGGCGAGTATTCCGTTGAAGAATGCGGAGTTGTATTATAAGAAAACATAGCAAAGTCAATCCAGGAATCCCAATCGGATTGATCTAGATTAACATAGTGAGTTAAATATTCGGATAGCGTATGGTGAGATCGTTCAAGAGCCCCATTAGATTGTGGGTGGTATGCTGTAATATTAATTTTCTTAATCTTGAATAATTTCGTCACTTCCTTTAATAAGTTTGACATGAAATCTCTACCTTGATCGGTTAGTATAGAATTAGGAACACCAAATTTGCAAATGAATTTTTGAACAAGGGTCTTTGCTATAGTTTCCGCATTATGGTTTGGGATAGGATATGCCTGAGAGTATTTTGTTAAATCATCTTGAAGGGTTAAGATATATTCGTTTCCGTTTACTGTTAGAGGAAGTTTTCCTACTACATCTAAACTGATCCTTTCAAATGGTTTAGTACAAGTTGTAGTGATTTCCATAGGTTTACGATGTTTACGTCGAACGAATTTATTTTGTTGACATGAAGTACATTCTTTTATGAATTTAGCTACGTCCTTTTTCATGTTGTGCCATTTATATCGTTCCTTGATTCGTTTATATGTTCTATGGAATCCAGAATGTCCAGAAGATGGATTCGAGTGGAATTCTCGGAGTACATCTTGGATTTGATCAGGGGTTGGGTTAACGATATTGTTGTGATAAATGTTAATAGTGATGTTCGTATTTCTAAATA
Organism: Carabus problematicus; assembly: GCA_963422195.1. Lineage (NCBI taxonomy): Eukaryota > Metazoa > Arthropoda > Insecta > Coleoptera > Carabidae > Carabus > Carabus problematicus. The sequence goes on along the minus strand of OY728588.1, from coordinate 3,426,267 downwards.
GGTATCTTAACATAGAGCAAATTTAATGCCATTTTAGATGTTGATTGTAGTCTTGTGAATTTAGATTCGGAATGCTAATCGTTTTTATTTTTAATTTATCCAAAATTTGCTTTAAGTTTTGTAAACATTTAAATATCTCTTCGTAGCTCGGTTGATCCCAAAAATAATTCTTGGTGAATATATAGAGTATGTTTTGCTCAGATATGGAGAAGTTCTTAACATCAAATAAATTGGTATTTTGTAAAGAATCTAGATTATTATATTTTTCGTTAAATATTTTAAATAACTTATTAGAGCTATCGAGATCGCATGAAATGAATATTGCTTTATTATCTTTGACGTCTATGTTATCACAATCACATTCATTAATAGAGTTATAATTTATAATTGAATTTTCAAGAGCATTTAGGAAGTTTAGATATGTTTCAGGTTTGGATTGAGAAGTCACTTGATTGATCGACACGTGATTATCATTTCTATCATCATTCAATTTAATTCTACTTAGTGCGTCGGCATTGGAGTTTAGTTTACCGGGTTTGTAAATTATTTCATAATCGTATTACTCTAATTTTAACCGCCAACGAACTAATCTGGAACCTGGATCCTTGACGTTAAACAGCCATGTTAATGGACGGTGGTCAGTTATGATTTTGAATTTCCTTCCATAGATGTACGGACGGAAATGGTTTACAGCCCAAACTATTGCTAAAAGTTCCTTTTCTATTGTGGAATAATTAGATTCGGCTCTATTTAGAGTGCGACTCGCGTAAGCTATAGGGAGGTCTTTTGAAATAGGACCTTGTGATAGCACAGCGCCTACTGCAAAATTACTTGCGTCAGTGGTTAGGTTGAAGTCTAGGGAAAAATCCGGGTATTTTAAAATCGGCTCGAAAGTTAGTGCTGCTTTAAGAGTTTCGAATGCTTGTTGTTGGCTGCTAGTCCAAATATAAGGTTCGTCCTTTCGGAGAAGTTTGGTCAAGGGTTGAGTGATTTTACTAAAATCTTTAATGAAACGCCTATAATAACCTGCTAAACCGAGGAAACCCTTAATCTCCTTAGGATTTTCTGGAACAGGAAATTCCTTTACGGCTTTAATTTTATTTGTGTCGGGTTTAACACCATCTTCTGTGATATTATGATCTAAATACATAACTTCTTTACGTAGGAACTCACACTTGTCTGGTTGTATTTTAAGATTGGTTTCTGCTAGTTTGGAGAAGATCGTTTTTAATTTTGCGCAGTGATTTTCTAGGTTATCTGAATATACCACGATATCATCGAGATATACGAAACATTTAGTGCCTTGTAAACCGAACAAAATTGTATTCATTAGTCGTTGGAACGTTGCGGGAGCGTTTTTTAATCCAAACGGCATTCTAGTGAATTCGTAGTGTCCTAAAGGGACGGTAAATGCTGTTTTCTCAATATCCATTGGATCGATTTTAATCTGGTGAAATCCGGATGCGAGATCTAACGTGGTGAAATACTTAGAATGACCTAGCTGATCTAATATCTCAGATATATTGGGTAGGGGATAGGAATCACCAATGCTCATTTCGTTAAGTTTCCTGTAATCTATTACGAGTCTCCATTTTTGTTTTCCCGAAGCGTCTTGTTTTTTAGGAACTACCCAAACGGGGGAATTCCAGGGGGAGTTAGAGGGTCTAATTATGTTTTGATCTAGCATATTCGTGATTTGTTGGTTTACTTCTTCCTTATGTGCTTCTGGGTAGCGATAAGTTTTTGTGTGAATAGGAGCGTTTGAGGTAGTAGGAATGTTATGTTGTATTGCATTTGTACAGGTTAGTTCGTCACCTTCAAGATAAAATATGTGATTGAATTCTATACAAGTCTCCATAATTTTCCCGTATTCTGCTTTATTTAGATGTGAAAGATTTAGTCTTTCGGAACTGCAATTTGTAAGTTTGTTGTTCCGTGGAGCGATTCTTTTTATATTACTCGTTTGGTTTAATGGTTCTAATTTAATTGAAAGGGCAGAGATTTTAGCGGGACGTTCTGTAGTATTAAGCACAGATGTTAAAGCAATTGAATTACTTTGGATTTGAACGATACTTGGACATAGATAAATTCCGTCTAGAATAGTCGCGTGTGGAACTATTCCTACCGAGATCTCAGGGTTAATGATTTTAATAGGAATTATAGATTCAGATCTAGGCTGAACTATTATCGGAAATGAATATGACATAGTTCCTTGATTATGTTGGTTTACGCGACCCTCATGGGTATTTGGGTTAATGTTAGTTAAAGGATTTTCGATGCAACAAAGTGGAAGACGTGTGTTATTTATATGCAGGATATCATTTTCGTAGTCGACGTGACACATGTGTTGTTTTAAAAGATCGTTCCCTACGATACCATCGAATTGTATAGGAAAATCATCTCGTATTACATGAAACAAATGAGTGATTTGTGTTTTTCCAATTAGGATATCAAGATGTAAATATCCTAATGTCTGAACAGAACTTGGGGAACTATTATCAATTCCGCGTAACAAAAATTTCGTATCTTCATATATTAAAGTGTCGTTTTTTAATTTGGAAATTTTGATTAGCGATATGTCCGCGCCTGTGTCTAGCAAGAATGAATCTCGAGGTAGCTTGGTTTGCGTTATGTTTAGATTAATATATGTTGTAATAGCGGAGTGGTTAATTACAGTAATTCGACCTGGATATGGTTTGCAGTCCGTGGGGCGGTCGTGTTCACCACGGAACCTTGGGAGTTTAAAGATTTGGAATTTGACTGGGAGTTATAATAACTAGGAGTGGTTTGTGAATTTCGTTTTTGGTTGTTGTATTGTCTTTTCCTACATTCGGATATGTCATGCCCTAGATTTTTACAATAATTACATTTCTTGACGGGTGGTTTACTTGGGTAATTAGAGTTTTTGTTTGGATTGTGATAATGTTGAGAGGAATTTGGTTGTGTAATATGTCTAATGTTAGTATCACTGCTTCCTTTAGCTCTATTTTTCGAATAACAATTGAAACTACTATGACCTGCCTTATTACAATAATGACAATGTTTTGTATTCGTATTGTTAATATTTTGAAATTTTTGGATTTCCGTTTTAGATAGAATTTCTTCTTCCTCACTACTGGCGATTGCAATTGCTTCTTCAAGCGTTGCGGGTTTTTGAGCTTTAACAAGTATTAATAAATCTCTATTTAATCCGGTTATGAACGCGTTTAATGCTTGGGTTTTTAAAAGATCCACGCATGCTTGTCTACCTACGTCTGTTAAGGTTTCGTCAATCGTATTCAATAATTTGACATAACAATTTTCTATTCTGCTTGCATAGGACAATATATTTTCCTTGTGGTTTTGTTTACAGGAATTTAGCTCTAGTTGCCATTGACCGCCCGTACGTTTCTCAGAGTATGAATCTGATAGATGTTTCCTTAAATCTTGCCAATTCGCAAAATTTCTATTTTTAATTAACAATCTAGCATTATCAGTTAATTTCGTCTTTATTATTTTTAATAGTATCGGTCGATCTGAACTAGCGATTAGGCTATAGGCTTCGTCACAATTATCTAGAAATTCGTGTAATTTTGATCTGTTTATACCATCGAAATTTGTTAGCATGCGTCTAGCGATATCTAAAGAGGTTGTACTAGAACTTGAACTACTGGGTGAAGTCATTTTGATATTTGCGTCAGATGATTGTTTTACAATAATAGTGTTTTGTAACTGTATAAAATTTTAACGTAGTCGTGAATATGTGATTTCAGTAGGTTTAAAATGTGATGGATGTTTGGAAAGTTGTGTTTTGCAGTCATAAATTACTTACAGAAATAAAGTTGCTACTGTGATCGTCATGGTAGAGGGTTTCTCAGAACGTTGACTGGTTGCCACAGACGGTTTCAACTGCTTGGAACGTTGTCTGGTTAAACTCGTTCTGGATTGGAACGGCTGGACACGTTGAGCAGGTAGAGTCGTCTTTGATTCCTCCGATGGTTGAAGAATTAGAATTCACCGGTATATTGTATGGTTATAGAGTTGTACAATATTTTTTCGACCGTTGTTTCGGAGCAATCCCACTTCTGACACCAATAAATTTGTAATGGACTGTCCAGGTTTATAAACGATGCAGAGAACCTTTGTGATGACGATATTTATTGAAATCAGGATCCTTGTTACAGTCGTGTGGTATCGTTTCTTACTGTCGAACTTATTCTATTACAAGGGAATATATACTAGTTCTTATCTACTAAGGCACAGAAAAACAAGTTGTCCATGACTAAGGGTACAAAATTCAGGGCTATGGGATTTACAAATATTAGTGTTAATATGGACAGCGTAATCAGTATGTTAATAATCTTAATGCTAATACTTAATCTATTTATGAACTTGGTACTTTAGGACAAGGTCCGTAGGTTACATATTGTTTGAGAGGGTTGGTACATTACAGAATTATGCATCTGAATTCGTACAACGACTGCACCAGGCTCATCAGGTGGCTATAGAAAAATTAAATGAAGTCGCAGAACAACAACAAACCAGTTCGGCAAGAAAAGCACGTAATAAGGAGTACAAAATAGGCGATAAGGTATATCTATACACACCCGCAGTAAAAAGCTCTAGAATCGCTCGGAAATTCGCACCGAAATGGTCAGGTCCGTGTCGAATAATAAAAGTTTTGGGTCCCGTAAACTATAAAATTAAACAAATTTACGGTCATAAAATGCACATAATACACGTTAACAGATTAAAACCATGTAAAGGGTTGGTAGGACTACTCATATTAATAAATCATAGTGATTCCGATGATAGTGACACTGAAGATCGCGTAATAATCAATGAACTTGATGTAGAACTAGATAATCATGAGCCATCACGGTGATGTAAATGAACTTCCAATACAACCAGAAGAAGAGGATAACGCGCCTCGCCGAATTGAGCCACCGCCACCATACCATACGCGTAGCCGAGGTCCGGAACCGGATTTGCCGTGGGTATTACCCCGGAGAATTTAAGGACAGAGAAAATTTAGTCAAAACCATTTACAGCGTGACTATTATATTCCGTGTTTATTAAAAAAAAATATATATATATTATTCATTTTATTATATATTCAATTATGTATTTATGTATTATGTTTAATTATGTTATATAATCATCATTTATTTCATATATTTTAGTAATATTGTGTTAAATCGTAAAGGAAAAATGTATTATTATATGTATTTTAACAAAACTGTATTTAATCATATAATTATTGTGTATGTTATATATTTTGTATCAGTAAGTATTAAGTTCAATGTTGTCACTTACGCGAAACAATTCAACCATCATCTAGCTATTTTTGTTCTTGAGTGAGCAATGCGATAGAAAAGCAAAGGTCTACCAGCGAGACCTTTGTTTTTAACCGAGAAGGGGCTGATGTAAGAGAACAAAAATTCGTTACAAAGTTTCATATTATTGATAGTTTAAATTTAGTAAAGATTATTATTGTCGTGAGTCAAGTCAGCAATAGATTCACAGGGTCAGATTCAGAGAAATATTGCATCAGCCGGAAACGGGATCAAGGGCGGTATTATTGTCGCGAATCCAGTCAGCAGTAGATTGGTTAACTGTTCTACGAATATATCACGTGTGTGAGGTCACGTCGTAGCAATATCGGTGGCGTAGCATGGGAAATGCAGGGTGCAACAATGATGCGCCATCGGCCGCGATAATATTATCTCTAACTGCTTACTCAAGGAGTAATTATGCTGAGACACAACTAATTAGCTATAAAAGGGTAGCAACATGAGCACAGTGGAGCGTTCTTCGAGAGAGTCTAGAGCATTCCGAAAGCGTTCCTGAAGCGTTCCAGGCGTTCCAAGAGAGTTACTAGTGTGTCCAAAGAGAGTCAAGAGAGTTCTTGAAGAGTTCCAACAGGAAGAAGTATAAAGTGAAGTACTGCTGGTTAATGCCTAAGGGTTACCTTCAGGTACCAGTTCTTCTAGTACAGTGCAAGTTGCAGCGTGCGTACAGCGAGAAGTGATCAGTGTTAGTGTAGGTGCTCAACCCTCACAGCATTAATTAATTGTGTCCAGCATTCTGCTCAGCTACCAACCCTGACTGTAAGTTGTGTCTACCGCTCGACACAGTTCGGCCAACCATTGACTTCAGAACGTAAGTGACCATTTATAAATTGTAGTTTTCGTAATCTTAAATAAATTGTGTTATATTAAATTGTGCATCATATAAATCTAATTCTCTTTTAAAAACCATCCACCTCACACTCAAAGGTCGGGCCCAATACAATAAGTAAGGATAACAAGTAACGATTCCTTACAACAGTACGGCTTTTTTACTGGCTTCCGTCCAACATTTTGCCGTACTACAGTACAGCATTTTTACGGGCTTTCGTCCGCCATTTTAACATACTAGAGTACGCCTTTTTATAGGCTTTTCGTTCGAATTTTTGCCATACTACAATACGGCTTTTTTACGGGCTTTCGTCCGTCAGTTTGCCGTACTACAGTATGGCTTTTTTATGGGCTTTCGACCGCCATTTTGCCATACTGCAGTACGGGCCTTTTTACGAGCTTTCGGCCGCCATTTTGCCGTACTACAGTACGGCTTTTTACGGGCTCTCGTCCGCCAGTTTGCCGTGCTACAGTACGGCTTTTTACGAGCATTCGTCCGCCATTTTGCCGTACTACAGTACGTTTTTTTTACAGATTTTCGTCCGGATTTTTGCCGTACAACAGAAATAAGCATTTTTCAATGTCAAATATGTGCCAATTTAAACTGAGTATAAGAAAGTAGTGTGGTGACCACACCAGATATTTTAATTATGGAATTTTTTTCGATTTACAGCCTATAATGTTTCTTTATATGGCAAAAAAAATCAATTGCCGTTTTTTTTTGCTTCAAATATCATAATTTCCCTTAAAATGTCGCGATTTAGCTTACTTTTTTATACTATTCACTCGGAATACCATATTACCCTCTCCAATATAATTTCCCTTCAATTATCATTATTTTCCCTTCAAATAGTATAACTTGCCTTAATATGTCGCAATTTAACATAGTTTGCATTATATACCCTCGAAATACCACATTTCCTTCTAAAATAACATAATTTCCCTTCAAATCTTGATTTTCCCTTGAAATTTTGTCCATATTCCCTCAGAATACCAAATATCATAATTTTTTATTAAAATATCACATATCCATCTAATTGTAAGATATAATTTCCCTTCAATTATCGTTAAATAGTCGTGATTTGGCTTAAATTTTCATCATTTTTCTTTAAAATATCATTATTGCCCTTAATATGTCATAATTTTCTATTAAAATATAATTTCTCACCTTAATTTATCATAGTTTCACTTATTAAATTCACTTTTTACAAACTTATCTCAATTTTATTTGCATGGTTATCACAAGTTTGCACTAAAATTATTACTTTAACTTATTCAATTTACAAAACTACTTGCACAATTTATATCAATATACAAAATTAATTATATTTTTTTATTTTGTTCACTATGCTTTTCACTTATACATTATAACTTATTATGTATTTGCTTACACTTCGAGGACTGATACACGATTGCCAAAATATTTCTGGGAACATTTTAAAGTAAACATATAATCGAACTTATTGACATTTAATTCACCGTATACGTTGATTCAATTTAAACCACTATCAGTTCCCACCGTCATTAGATTTCTTTCCAATCGAGGCTAGTGCACTCTATCTTACGATAGTAGAGTTACTTTTCTAGCTACTGTCAACTACTGAAATGCCAACTAAAGAGAGCCATCTATGAACCTGCTTATCAACTAATCATAACACGTTCACAATCTTGACCATTAAGCTGTCAATGGCATGTTTCATATTTTGAAGTCACTACCAGTACCAGCCCCCTGACACGACCATGTTAAATTCTGTGAACGTATTATAGGCACAACACACTACACCAAAAAGCGGGTTCTCAGATGGCGCTGAAGCTTGCTTTTAGTTCATAAAGCTGGTTAATAGATGGCGCTGATGCTTGCTTTTTTGGTTTCGCACTGTACTATATTTTAATTATTATTTATATTTAAATTTATAGGAAAAAATAATTGGAATACATGCAAATAAGATGATCATATTGCATGAAATATATTTTTATTATTTCTTTCTGTAAGAACGAAACACATATTTAGCATATGCATTACATACAGTAATAATAATTCATTAAATAAAGACGTTTTGACTGGCACTCACCATTCGCTGTTATTGGCTCAGTCAACTCTACTACATCAACTACACCAGAGGTTGATGGTATAGTTGGTAAGTTTCTGGAATTGTAGCACCAGAGATCGAGGGTATTACATCATCGGTTGGGTTTCCAGGTAATTCTAATCCTTCTGGGAATAGCTCAGGTTCTGAGAAATTCAAAATATATTCTATTAGAAAGCTATCAAAGTTTTCATAGCTTTGCACAGGTATATTGTACTATAGAATATATTATACTTTCGTACCACGTATAAATATTGTTGGACAAGCTCCTGTGTTAAGTTTCTTTCTCTCTACCGTTTTATACTGGTCAGTGCCGTGTAGACTTTCCTCGTTCATATTGGATTTCCAATCCTCTCTAACCAGATTCTTCTGACAGCACCATTCTATGGAAACGCATGAAACGTAATGTCTGCGTTATCCGCAGCGTTGTTATTGCAGCCAATTATACAACAACACACCATTTTCCTAAACAATACAAAATAATATTAATCACATGTAACTTTACGATATGCCATATAAAGTATGGATATTGAAACATATCATCCTTTACAATTTATGTAACAGAAATCATGGACTTACTTGAATTTTATTCGCCACACTTCACTCGAACAATAAACTTGGTTTATATGTATAGAAGACAAAATATGTAGTTCTGTATAGTACAAGGACTGATACACAGCTGGTAAATATGTCTTTACACTTTTTCAGGTAAACTTAATCCGTCTTAATGAAACACAATTCGCAGAATTCAATGTTACTCATTTCAAAATATCCTATATATATCCAAATAACAGAATTCGCAAACATCACGTAACACCACGTAACACTAAATCTTACTTTTGTGTATTTCTACATTATATTCACTTTTCAATACATTCAGAGAATTCGTTATAATTCGTTGTGACGCACTTTGATACATTTTAAACCGCTGTCAGTAGCCACCGTTATTATTATGACTTTGCTATCGATGCTAGTGAACTCTATCGTACGATAGTAGAGTTACTCTTCTAGCTACTGACATCTACTGAAATGCTAAAATTAAAGAGAGCCATCTGTGACCCTGCTTATTACATAGTCATAACTCGTTCACAACCTTGGCCATTGAGCTGTCAAGGGTCTGACCAGTACTGAGCAGTGCTGAGACAGTCTTATGGGAACGCCTGAGAATTAGATCGTCTACCACCAGCAGAACATTTAGTTCGCTGGACGTATCGTAAGAGGGCTCTGTCAGTACTGTTTACTTGGCATATTCTATGATATGCCCCGGTAATGGACGCATGTATCTGAGTAACGGATTAAACTACAATACCGACCAATAAGGAATGATAATAATGACGTAGCTCATTAGTAACGAGTGTGTGTCGTGCCGTCGACAATTCATAGCGTCGACAAGTCGTCAGGTCGACACTCGGGTTTCTTCGGTTCATAATTTGAAGCCCGTTTTAATCGTAAAAATATAATAATGATTTGTCAATTTATAACTTGAAGGTAGCAGTAGATTTCAAATTATAGAATTATTTTATAATTAATAATATATAATCATTTTGTTAATGTTTAGTTGCTATATCGTAGATGACAAGAAAATTTATGAACGTACAAATTTGTAGAATGCAGATATAGTTTGAATAATCGTTTGCAGACATGACCATAGAAATATTAATGGCATGCTTATTTTTATATTTGAAAACATGTACATTGTACATATATGTAAATTATTACAATAGATTTGATATAATTATTATTATATTTTATTAATGAAAATATATAAATATTATTATAATATAATAATAATTAATTAATTTATTTTATTTTCTTGTAATATTAGGATTTAAAAATGCACATATGAATACTAGAAGTGAAAATGAATTATCCTTTTGTTAAATAATTATTATATATGTACATATATTTAATACGCTTATCAAATAATTTGTATATTAAATACCACTGGCATGTATAACTTAATTATTTAGCTGCAACACACGACCAGCACTAAAAAAGGATAAAGCTATATAGTTGAACATTTGTTAGAGAGAAATACAAGATTAAGAAAATGACAAATAAATATGCTTTTTTGTGAGGTTAGATACAATTATTTGTTTACATGTCAAAACTTCGAACATAACTAATTTTCAATAACTTTTGCATACGGCATTGACTATAAATAAAGAGAAGTAAGTAATTGTTTATATTCAAAACAATATAGAACCAACAATATTAAATATGATGTAAAATGAAAATAGACAAAAAATATTGCAGAAAAACAACAGAGGAAATATCCAAACACTTATGAAGAATATTTGCTGCAAACATTTACAGCGATAATAATTGTCTATACAGAGTTTGCTATTAAACATGTATTTATTTCAATATAAATCTTAGTTGTCGAAACGTTGTGTATTAATGTTATATTTGACTTGTGTTGTTAAGTGTATTAATAATAATAAATTTATATATTTGGTAACAACTAGTTTTATTAACTTAACATACAGAAGATGGAAGTCCAAACGTGTTATAAATCATAATCAACATCTTCTACATCATTCAAAGAAAAATTGTACCTACATATTTAAACGATTCTGAGTGATATGTAAATAAATTATAGGAACATTAAATTTGCTGTAGCAGCTTATATGTGCACAAGTGTTCATGGGTTAAAAACAATAAAATCATTCATGTTTGTTTTTATGACATGTAATATAAGTAAGTAGCAAAGCGGCTACAATTGATTATATTTACATTAATATGTGATACATATGTCTTTAGTTCGGTAGATTTGTATTGAATTCTTGTTTGGCTAATAGAATATTTCAATTAATTTATAAATATTTCTTTCAGTTAAAATATCACTGAGAACCATATCAAATATATAGAGTGTGATATGAAAGTTTTAGTTATTGCAGTATATACATTGACGATTTTTGTTACTGTTATTTTAAGGAATATACTAAATATTTTATCATATTAATTCGTGATATAAGTGTATATATGTCTTAAAAATGTATATTAAGTATTTTTATTATCATGTTAATATATATTTACAAATAATTTAATATATTTTATTCCACAGCGGTCAGCATTGTACGAGAGTCAGTATTGTATGCATATGTGTTAGCTTGGTTGCATATCATATAAAAATTGATTACAATCATGCGTATAAAAATTATAGACATTATTATATTATTTTTTAATATAATAAATAAATAATGTACTGATTACTTTGGCTAAATGACTAACATTAAAATATCTTGTTAATTTTGTTATGAAATACATAAGAGATTGTCAGGATCAATAAATATAAATTTATTCTTATATGTGAATTATTCAAACATTATTACTGCTAGTATTTATTACTGTGTGTACGCATAATAGATCATGTGTACAATACATATGTTAAATAAATTTCACTTTTATACTCTTTACTTTTGTACCGTAATCGGATTGTTTGAGTGCCACTGGTATAGTAAAAGATTATTCCGTTCCCGCACTTGCGATCAAATACAATTTCGAAACATCAGAGTACAGATAATATTTAGCTGTGTAACATAGGCCGTACACAGCCGTAAAGCCGAAGATTCACGAACTGTCGACGCTACGAAATATGACAAGAGTCTAGCCGTCAGACCAATTTATATTCGAAGATACACGATGTCTATTTACGAAATAATACGACATAATACGAGCAAGTATGTTCTTAGTTCATAATTGGCGGCAATCGTTTGTAACATACATTGTCTGTGATTGTTTGTAATTGTCTGTGAGAATGACGGAACGAAGTGCAGTGTAGTGGTTTGTGTAACACATTTGCTATTAGTTGTTATATGTAGTTGTTATTTATATATTTGACTCTTTTTCTCAGGTATGTAATTGTTTAATAACTACATAATGAATAAAAATTAACCAGAATTTTTTCTCAATAGTTAAGAATGGAAGATAAAAACATGAAGGATGAAACAGGTTACATTTGTAGCAATTGTGAACCAATATTCTCTACAAAACCCAGTCTTCAACAGCATTATAAAACTCACTAAACTTGACATAACCAAACATTCATCAACATGCAACAAAAATAACCTTAACAGCAAATCTAAAGCACAAGTACATCACAAGGTAAAATGTGCAATGTGCCGTTACGAAGATTCTCAGATAAATGTGTTGAAACTTTATAATGAACAACATGATATTGAAATATTCACAGAATGTATAAAATTTGACAATTTCAACGAATTTGAAAAGTGGAAAGATGACACTGGAAAGACTGATACTTCTAAAATATATTTATTTGAAAGGCAAGACTGTAAAACGACTTGATAAAGCAATAAATGCTATTATGACGCTGGTGAGAGATAAACTTTATGATAGACTAATCATTTTACATAAAGGTATAAAAGCAATTACTGTTTTTAAACTATAATTTTTCAATGTGTTTTCTTTTTTTAGGCAAAGTATCAACAAAACTAAGTGCATTGAGGAAAAGGCATCAAAATATGGAGCAAATTAAAGAAAAACCCATTATTGAGGAGCAAGTAGGAAAATGCATTTTGTCCTCTGCATCTGGGCACGAACTATATACAATTGAAGTGGCTAATCTCAACTGTAAATGTGAACTTAAATGTATGAAATGTGACACATGCATTCATGGTTATATATGTTCGTGTCCAGATTCATCAGTGAAGTGGAATATGTGTAACAAACACACGACCCAACGTTCTTATTTCGGAAGACAAAAATATATATATATATATATATATATATATATATATATATATATATATATATATATATATATTCATTGTGATACCACAGTTGCAGAAAAAGAAAACGCTTTGAAGCAACTTACGAGTACTGTTTCTTCAAAAAAAAAAAAACTAACATTTGCGTTATAGATAAATATAAAGATAAAATTTATGAAACATTTCAATCAGCTATGGCAAAAGCCACGACGATGGAGCAATGTGGTGTCTTACACAAGGCAGTAGCACCTCTTGCAACTACGTTAGCGGCTATGGAGTCTCCGCAGTTAGAGAGTTTTCCACGTTGCAGTGAGAAACATACAAGGAAAATTAAACAACAACGAAAATTTGTCCCGACTAAGAAATGTAGGACAAAGGCAACACATATTTTTAAACAGCCTTCGATGGATGAAAAGAACAAATTAGCCTTCAATCTGTTGCATCTTGCCAATAATAGTACAGGTAATTAATAACTAACTTCTTTGTTTTTTTTTTTAAAGAGTTTTATATATATATATATATATATATATGTATATATATATATATATATTTATCTATAGAGAGAGAGAGAGAATGTTTTTTAAGAATTACCTATTTTTGTTATGTGCAATATGTATGTATATATATATATATATATATATATATATATATATATATATATATATATATATATAAATATATATATTATATATATATAATATAAAAAAATCTTAAAAAAAACAAACTACTTATATGTATACTTACATAGTTAATAATTGTAACTTCTTGTAAAGCATGTAATAATTTTATACTACATATTTTATACTTACATATAATACATAGCCATATATTTTTGTTAATTAAAAAAAAAAATTGTTTAATATATTATAATAAATGATTAATTTATTTTCCTCGTATTTTTAACTGCGTTTTTTTTTTAATTTTTTGTTTCACAGCTACTTAGCTTCGTACAAAAAAAAAACAAATGAATAATATATTTCATATTGTATGTAACAATAATTAATGCAGAACCACGACTTCCCGATTCCGTACATCGCAAACTTACATGTTCGTGCGAGTTCGGAAATATAAATTGGTCTGACGGCTAGACTCTTGTCGAAATGTTGAGCGCAAAGACTGCTCCCATTAGGAACCGTAGCAACCCGGATGACCGTTACCCTCGGCTTAAGAATTTTGAATAAAACTCATCAACTGTCACCAACGAAATGTATCTACCATTCGTTTCTGATTTATTTTTGTATATCGTTGTGGTTTTGTGCTCTTCTATTGTCGTTGTTGTTGTTGCTGGTGTTTCGTGAAAGAAGTAAATATCCAAAAAAGGTATAGATCTTTTATTTAAACATTCAATTATTCATGAGAAGTAATATTCTCCAATATTTTGCATGATATATTTTGTCTTGTTATTTTAAATAACATTTGTTAGTGTCACCTTCTGGATTAAAAGTGTAAAATGGAATAGAATAGAATAGAAAGAATAAAAGTCATAGTTAGTGTATATAAATTTGCACTGTTAGTGTATATACTCTTACACTGTATTATATTAATATATTGTTGACTGACAATGACTGCTGTGTACCGGGTAGTGAAAACCGAGACAAGACTCGAATGTCGAATGGAAGAATTACTGAATTTATGGTTGGAGAAGATAAACAATCCTGAACTCTTTGATAAACTTTTTACCATTACGGAATTTTCCTGGTATGTGTTTTATCATTTATGTAATATTGTTATCATGACTTTTTAGTATGTAATATTAAATGTAATAAAATTGTAATAGAATTAATAAAAAAACAAATGCAAAATAAATATATTGTACAATATGTATTATGTGTCTTCTTTTATTTTAGTTCAATTTCCTGCCATGTGCACCAAAAATATCTTGTGCAAATTCAAATTTCCCTCCACTAAAATTTTTCTCGGTTAATACATGTGGCGATATCTGTTGGTACGCCATCGAACTAACCCCCTCCCGCCCCGCTTTCCCCTTTCCCACGACAACATTTAACACGGCAGTGTCCCGGCGCTGGTACTGAGACAGTCTTGTAAACGCCTGTGAATCAGATTGTCTACCACCAGCAGAACATTTAGTTCGCTGGACGTACCGTAAGAGTGCTCTGTCAGTACTGTTTACTTGGCATATTCTATGTTATGCCCCGGTAATGGACGCATCCATCTGTACCATCCGTTTCTGATTTATTTTTGTATATCGTTGTGGCTTTGTGCTCTTCTATTGTCGTTGTTGTTGCTGGTGTTTCGTGAAAGAAGTAAATATCCAAAAAAGGTATAGATCTTTTATTTAAACATTCAATTACTCATGAGAAGTAATATTCTCCAATTTTTTGCATGAAATATTTTGTCTTGTTATTTTAAATAACATTTGTTAGTGTCACCTTCTGAATTAAAAGTGTAAAATGGAATAGAAACAATAAAAGTCATAGTTAGTGTATATACTGTTGCACTGTATTATATTTATATATTGTTGACAGAAAATGACTGTTTGCTGTGTACCGGGTTGTGAAAACCGAGCCAAGACTCGAATGTCGAATGGAAGAATTACTCAATTTATGGTTGGAGAAGATAATCAATACTGAACTCTTTGATAAACTTTTTTCTACGGAGAGAGCAATAATGACTGAAGCGTACCGCTCTATTGGAATTGTCAAGTTGCCGCTTCACTATAGTAGTAACTATAGTGACCATAGTAACGATTTGAAACAAACACAATACAAAGGCGTGCCTACGACCTTGGTTTATACCGGCCTGTGACATATAATACTTTTATAATAAAAATAATTTAGATCAGTTAAAGTTGGAAATAATTTTATACCATGAAAAGAAAATATTTTTTTATTTTTATGTATTTAGAATATTTACGTTACATAATAACATTATTTATGAGATCAGTACATTTCCAAGTCACCCAAGAGGTAGTATTGTAGGGTAGTTCTGTAAAAATTGTTTATGGCAACTTTGAATAGAATACTTCCATTCGTTTTCATTTCGAACGCCAGAACGAAAATAAGCTTCTAAAATAAACTTATTGTGCTCTTCACCAAACATTGTAACCTAATATATTCATAAAACTATTGTTTAGAAATACAAGAAAATATTACTTAATTACATACGTACTTACGTTATTATTAAACACAGATAAAGATATTAGTATTAAAAAAAAACTGATTGTACAAGAAAATATGAAAAAAGTAAAACACAATTACAAAAAGAAATAACGGCAAAATAGACACGACCACAGACAAACTATACAGATCAACAGCGCAAGGTCAAAAAATATGCTCACAGATTATAGTACGCATAGAAACAAAAGGTGGTGCCGCATGCGCTAGATGTTAGTAAAAAGTAGTTTTGTGCACGGACGTGTCACGCGTAACATGGAACTGATACCAATAGTTACTTCAATAGGCACATTGGAGAAAAAAATGCAAGCGATAACATAATGTAAACAATTTTTCGTTTTGGATCTGGTGATCTCCGAACACACCAAAGTTAAAATAATTCTGTAATATGATATGTTTTAAATTATTTCTAAATGTTTTCTGAACCAAGGTGTGTACGATTAAAATCACGAGATTAAAATTACATGATTTTTTTAATAAAATCGATTATTGAAAACACAACATTTTTCATTTCATGAATTACAGAAACTGTCGTTATACCAATTTGGAAAAGATAAATCAGTGTCCGTTTTAATTCTGTTGTACAAACATTTAGAAATATCATTGTTGTGTCTACAGTAAAGTCGCGATTTAGTGACCTCTCGATTGAATGAACTACCCGATAGTGTGAACACTTAAATTTTATCATTACATCCCGATATAGTGAACAGCTGTAAACCCCGATACAGTAAACTATGGTATTTGCGATACTTTTCAGCTGGATCCCACTAAATATGAATCTAGAACGAAAATACTTGAATTTAAAACAAAAAAAATTAAATACTTAATGTCTGGGTAAAGGAGAATGTGTGACCGTGTTTGTTAGTAGAATATTGCAGTTTGCTCGTGTTACATGATTTGAGACAAAAATTAGTACAAATTAACCTGAACAAAAAGCGTAAACAATCCAACATTACTTCATTTTTTTCGCTTCTGCAAAAAATAACCTTTTATATGTACCTTCCCATTACATAATACACGTATACAGAATATTATGTAATAGGTACAACTATTTTTTATTTTTTGTTTTTGTATTATTATTTTATTGTAGATTTTCTTTAGTCAATTGTAGATCTTGAGAAGGAGAAATATTATATCCAAAATGATTGGAATAAATGACTATAGTTCAAGATGATAACAGATATGCGACATTTCGACCATATGGTTTTTGATCATTTTCAAGCAAATAACAAAATTGTAGTGGAAAGAAACATAAACAAAATCTCTTGAGAATTTCACTCAAAACGTAGAAATATATTCTCTAATATTTTTCAAAATATTTTTGTCTGTGACACGGCGCTACTGAATGACAACTGAATGCTCGGTCGGCAAACGTCAAAAATTACTAAATATTGATCTTATTTTTATTCCGTGGAAGGTAGTTTCGACTACAATGCGAACTTTGTTTGGTCACGTAAGGTACAGTTAATTTTGATCGCTGTGTAGTATATTAAATGTAATAAAATTGTAATAGAATTAATAAAAAACAAATGCAAAGTAAATATATTGTACAATATGTATCATGTATTTTCTTTTATTTTAATCCAATTTCCGTGTAGCAAAAATATCTTGTACAAATTCAAATTTCCCTCCACTAAAATGTGCAAAAAGAACGAAGTGTATGGGGCCCTTAAAATAACAGAGAACACACACGCATGCGCAATACGAAACGACAAATGCGCATTGGCAAAATTCACACAGGTCGACAATGGCTCCAAAACCGGTGCATCCCGTGCGGTCGAAAACTCGTGCCATCGACGTGCCGATGCGTCGACACAATTTTTCACTAGTGGTTCGCCACGTCGAAATTGCTCTCAATACTTTGTTCTATCGTTCCAACACTGCTGGACCGATGCGTCGACACTATTTTTCACTGGTGGTTCGCCAGGTCGACCGCCACGCCCGCAGCCAGAATCACACAGGCTATATTACACGCATATTTTACTTTCACACAGGTTTGCTTTTCACACACAGATGTCTCACTATGGATTTTGATGGAAAGTACAACAAATAATAATTATTTTTTATTTAATTGTTATAGTTTTAAATAAATGATATAAATATAATCAATAGAAATGTACAAGAAAATTATTTTTGACAGATAATTACGTAAACAAACAGGCAATAAGATTAATTTTTATTTAAGATTAATATATCAGCAGGTGTTGATCCTTGCAATCTTGAAGGTATATTTTAATTCATCAATAACGTAACTAATCAATCTTTGCTTCTATTATCACAAAAACTTCGATTTTTTTTAATGTTATTGTTTGATATATAATTGCTAATAAGATAAATACACTATGAATAACATAATAAAATATCATTTTTGTAATCAATCACAATTTATAACGTCTGTGGAACGTAATGAATAGAGAAAATGTTGTTATATATTCATATATTTTCATTACGAATTGTAATATTCATTATGATCCTTAAAAAGATAGTTTTAAAACACGTCGATATGTATATTTGGTGCAAAAGCAATGTGATACTGTGAAGGACGCATTTGTATCCATTTATTTTTATTAAAGTGTAACTTATTGACATATGTTCCTAAAGATAACAATAATTATTTGTTAAATATTGCCAATTTGAAATCATAGGTAACCATGCAAATAGATATACACAAGAGGTTAGCTACACGATACTGGCTAAATTAATATGTTACTCCTATTATATTGTGATGCAAATACTTAAAACACATTTTTAAGACTTATATGCACCTATCCCAACAATTAAAATGATGAAATATTTACTGTATATCTTAAAATAACAGTAACAAAAAATCTGACATGGACAATCACACGACTTTCTTATACACATGTATCTCAAAATTTCATTTGAACAGACAAATCTGACATTTCAAATGCGTATTTCTGTTCATATTTTGTTTAAATAATGCATAGAGATAAATAAATACATTAAAATAGACTAATAAAAACTAATAAAATGCAAGGCACTGGAGACATTGAAAACGGCGACAAACAAACAAACGAAAAGGATAATACGAATCGGAACCTGGAACGTAAGAAGTCTAAAGGGAAAGGAAACAGAACTAGTGGAGGAATTTGAGAAGGCAAAGCTTGATATATTAACCTTAACTGAAACCAAAAAGAAAGGAAAAGGTATAATAAAGACAAAGAATAATCATATAATGATCAACAGTGGAGTAGAAAGCAGTGAAAGAGCAAAAGCAGGAATAGGATGCATAATAAACAGAAATATGGAAAAATCAATTAAGGAATGGAAATGCGTAAACGAACGATTAATGATAATAAAAATAGAGGATACTGCGAATTTAATAGCAAACATAATGATATTATATGGGCCGAATGAAGACGACAGCAAAAGAAACAAAGATGACTTCTGGAGTATAGTACAGTTAGAGTATGGAAAATTAAACGAACCAATATATTTAATGGGGGACTGCAATGCAAGAGTGGGTAACAAAAACAATGGATTAGAAGATGTAATGGGGACGCAGGGAGAACCAACTAAAAATACCAACGGAAATAGGCTAATAGACTTCTGCATCATTAATGAACTGATAATACTGAATACTATATTTAAACACAAAGAGATACACAAATACACCAGAGAAGAAAGAAGCAGAAATGAAAAATCAATAATAGACTACTTCCTCACTAACAGCTCACAAAGAAAGAATGTCAATGATGTAAAAGTAAAAAGGGGTAGCGAAATTGGATCCGACCACTACCTAGTAGTAGCACAGATAAAAGCAAGGAAAAAAGAAGCAAGATCGAACGATAAAATAACAAAGAAAATACCAGAAACAATAAAATTTAGAGCCGATAGACTAAAAGAGGAACATATAAGGGAGAAATACCAAAACTGTATAAAGAACCTGATTAAACACACACCAAAACCGAACTTGGACAATGTAGAAGAAATATGGAACACCTTTAAACTAATAATATCAGTGGCAACTGAGTGCGCATGTGGAAGAACCAGAAATACACACTACAGGAAACAAACGCACTGGTGGAACGAGGAGGTAAAAGCAGAGATAAAAAAGAAGAAACACAAATGGAAGAAATATTTAAACACGGAAAAGG
Organism: Carabus problematicus; assembly: GCA_963422195.1. NCBI lineage: Eukaryota > Metazoa > Arthropoda > Insecta > Coleoptera > Carabidae > Carabus > Carabus problematicus. Next base: position 3,406,040 of record OY728588.1, on the reverse strand, counting down.
AGGAGGACTACGAAGAATACAAAAAACAGAGAAAAGCAACAAAAAACATGATTAAAAAAGCAAAGGAGAAGTCATGGGAAGAATTTGGGGAAAAGATGGAGGAAAATTTCAAGGGAAATCAAAAACTATTCTACAGAACTCTAAGAAGCAGCAAGGGTGGAAAACAAATAACACTGAAGCAACTGAAGGATAAGCAGGGAAAGGTAATAAGCGAAGATAATGAAATCATGAAGAGATGGAAAGAGCACTTTGAAGAATTACTAGAAGAAACACAAACCGGAGCGGGAACAGGAGCAAATGAAAGCATAGAACATGAGAACACAACAAGAGACAAGGCAATAGGAACTATTACAGAAAACGAAATGAAACAGGTACTAAGAAAACTCAAGAACGGAAAAGCACCAGGACACGACAACATGAAACCAGAGCAGCTGAAGTATATGGGAGAAGAAGGTGAACAAATCCTACTAGAGATGCTAAACAGAATCTGGGAACTTGGAAGAATACCGGAAGACTGGGCAAAAGCGGTGATACTCCCTATCTACAAAAAGGGAGACAGTAGAGACTGTAAGAACTACAGAGGGATATCGCTGCTTTGCACAACGGCTAAAGTATACGAGGCAATAATAGAGAACAAGCTGAGACTAGAAGTAGAAAAAACGTTAGAAAGAGCGCAAAGTGGCTTCAGGAAAGGACATTCAACGCAAGACCACATCTTCGTACTTAGAAAATTGATAGAGAATACTATGGAAAAAGGCAGCAAACTATTCATAGCATTCGTTGACCTAGAAAAAGCATTTGACAGAGTACCGCGACAAAAGGTCTGGGAAATACTAGAGGAAAGAAAAGTAAACGAACACCTACGGAGAGCAGTGGAAAGCCTATACAGAAAGACAACAAATTATATAAGGACAGGTAACGAAGCCTCGGCAGAATTTGAAACTACCCAAGGACTAAGACAAGGAGGAGCGCTAAGCCCACTACTCTTTATAATATTCCTGGATAATGTAATAAAAACGATAAAAGACAAAACGAAAAAAGTGGAAATAGGATACCATAACTTATGCAGAATCTTGATAGCCGAATGCGCATTCGCAGATGATCTGGCATTACTAGCGAAGAGCGAAGAAGACCTCCAGGTAAACATAAACATATGGAACGATGAACTAAAAAAAAATAATATGATGATAAATATAGAGAAAACTAAAATAATGGTGATAGCGGCAGAAGAGGTGTGTACGGAAGTAACACTAAACGGCAAACCAATAGAACAAGTGGATGCGTTCAAATACCTGGGAACGACACTGGAAAATAAAGGAAGCTTGGAGGAAGAGATAAACAACAGGATACAGGCAGCAAATAAAACATACTACATGATGAATAAAATAATCCTCAGCAATAAACAAGTATCGAAGAAAACAAAAATGACGCTATACAAAACAATCTATAGACCGACACTAATATATGGCAGCGAAGCATGGGTACTGAATCAAAGAACAAAAAGCAAAATACAGGCAGCGGAGATGAAATACCTAAGGAAAGTAGAAGGACTCACTAGGCTAGACAAAGTAAGAAACGAAGAAATTAGAACAAGGCTACAAATAGAAAGTATACAAACGACCATAGATAAAAAGCAGCTATCATGGTACGGACATCTGATAAGAATGCCAGAAGATAGACAAACAAAAATAGTTTGGAATGCTAAAATAGTAAGAAAGAAGAAGCGAGGAAGACCACAAAAAACATGGAAGCTGAGTATAGAAGAAATACTAAAAAGGAACAACATTAGCGTCAAGGAAGCGGGAGAAGCAGCGAGAAACAGAGAAAAGTGGAAGGAGATAATTAGTAGGCTAAAATAAACACGAGGAGAATATAATCTCGACACCCGAAAGGGTATAAGAGATTCAAAACGACTATATATATATATATATAAAATAGACTTAATTAAGTTGTTGTTTTTACAAAATCTTTATAAAATAGATCCTTTTATTATTACGTTTAAACCATCTGTATGGTTTATCCATTATTATACGTAGTATAAAGGAAGTATAGAAATCGTGAAAATTTCAATTGTGAGATTTTGATGAAAATACATATTTTTAAATCCTCTGAGTACGTTGTGATTATTTTCGCAATGCTGTTTGTGTGCGTGTGAATGGATAAATGTGTGTCTCTTATGTTCATTATCTCAAAAACGAGTACAGAGTTACGAAATTTCATATTTCGACGTTTCATGAATATACAAAGAGCTGATTACAGTTTGCGTATAATTGTAACATCGAATAAGAAAATCAAATATTTCAAATTATTTGAGAAACTGAAAGCGATATTTGAAAATTTATTAAATAAGGGTTGTAGGAAACAATATTCTAAAATCTAAAGAAACAATGTTATGTCCATTAAATTTTAAGTAAAAGATATTTACATGTTCATAGCATAAATTCAAAATATCATATATTCTATGAAAACAAAATATACGCAAAAACAAAAATACGCATTTGAAATGTCAAGTATGTGTCGATTTAAATTGAGTTTAGATATATGTATAGGTGTATAAGAAAGTCTTGTGGTGACCACATCAAATTTTTGTATTACATTTATTACATGTTATTGGATTACAAGTATACTACAAGCCTTTTTGATCAGTACAAACTTAAAAAAATTGTATTTGGTATCAGTACATTTCCAGAATCACCCAGGGGGCAGTACTGTTGATTCCGTTTCCCCTAGATTAGAGTGTCGGAGTTCCCCAAAATGTACGCCGAAGCGAACATTCCAGGCCTATGTAACACTGTTATTGCACAACTATAATACACAGTAATAATTAACAAAAAAAAAAGAAACTACTAAATCCAGCTTTACACGAAGATTCGTAGTGGTGGTTGTGTGATAGCTGTTCGGCACTGAGGGCACCTACTGGACGGATCATTATCGAAATTTCCAGCTTACCCGGAATTGTGTAACACACTCATCACAAATGCAAAGATGGCGGCAATCCAAAAATACATTTGTCCTTTGATTGGTCAAACATGCAACACATGGTTGTTCACGTGGAAGAGCAATATCTACAATGAAGAATATATGTTTAGTATATTTATATTTATGTATGTTTGAATGTTAATTATACCCATATTCACATCGACTGGTACATTGACCACTGCTGCTGCTGGTTCTTGCTCCTGATCTTGCACTGGCTCCGGATCTTGGGCTGGCACAGGACCTTGGTCAGGATTTAGCCCTTGGACTTCATCATCCTCATCGGCTACAAAGAATAGTTTAAAAAACTTGTTTTACTTCAGATATAAACATATACCTTGCCCTCTTGCTAGTATATTATGAATTCGTTCCACGGAGTGACTCATATAAGCTAAAAATCTTCGCACATCACTTGTGTTTGTTAACATTTCTTGTGCACGCTGGATTCTTTGCTCCAAGATTAAATATCTTAGGCGACGGCGTCTTGGTAGCATGTGGCCTTCGACCAATCGCTCGAGGTCAATAGCTTTACCGTGCTCCATTTGTTGTAGCTTTTCAATGAGCACCCATATATTGGGATGAGGACGAGATACTAGCCTGAAATATATCAATTATGATTGAACAAAAATAAGCAATAGTTTTTTTTTTTTTTTAATGTAAACCTATAAAGATCCCTGTGGAAAGATTCTACTAGGTTGTTCGTCCTATGAGACTGTCCATGGACGCTGATGTTCAGTGGTAACCACTGACGTCTTACATAAATTAAAAACCGCAATAACTGATTATTTCCAACGGATAATCTTTGTAATATTTCCATTCCCGTTTGGATTTGGTCTTCCGGGAGCAGTGGAAGAGCCATTGTCATTTTCACTACTCTTTTTGATTCTTGATTATTTTGCAAACCAAGTAGGCGAGATTTTTTATAGAGGGCTTTGGTATAATGAAACCAGCATCCACGAAGCCTGGTTCCTGGCAATATGGTTACAATAGCAATCCTTAATGCTGTTTCATAATCAGCCATTACACTTTCTACACGTATTCCTGGTAGAAATATGTTCTTCAAATAAGTTAGTATACTTTCATATAACTGCTTCGTTTTCCTCGTCATGAGGACATAAATAATAGGAAAAGTCTACAATATAGCAAAAATATATATCAGTGTCTATTGAAAATCATGAAAACAATAAAAAAAATCATTTACCATGTTCATGTACAAGGTATGGATTGTAAACAGCTGATAAATGTTCGTGGTTCGTGGAACGACTTTGAATGTTGCATCCATGTGCGCTATCATAATTCCTTGTTCTCGTACATGGAGCAAGCAGGTCTCTGAACCGAAAATAACTGCTTCAGATCCATCTTCGCATTGCAAGTATGTGCGATAGAACCGATTCGTTGCCGGACTTAAGTCGCAACCATAGCGAGCATTCCACCTGAAATAAAGATTTAAAATAATAAATAAACAATTAAACGAATAATATCCAAAACTATTGAATATGTAGCACCTACAAAAGTCAATTTTACTCTTCATTATTATATTTACGATAAAATATTTGTCGTTAACGAAATATTAAAATTTAGTTTTCTTAATACATATGCAATAAATAACAAATATACTACGATGCGAAGGTCATAAGAGGTATTGAGATTACCCTATGCAAACACTGTGATCTCCGTTAGCCATGAATTTACAATTAATAAACATGTTGCAATATATAAATACAGTTGAACAAAGTCAAAAAGATTTTATTTTATTTATTAAATAAATAACATGCCTTTGGTTCAATACGAATTGCTGGAATTCCTGGAGTGTAGCTGGGAGTGGTGGTGTCCCGGAACGTCTACTCCTGGCCATCGATGATTTCATGTTTACGAATCCGCCAATGTTTCTTGCTGCATTCGGAAAACGTCGCTCTTCATTCCGGAAAATGTCATTTAATGTTGTATTTTCCTGCGAAGCTCGGCGGCGCAAATTTGTCATGAACCTTGCTGTTTCGACTGCCAAATCATCCGCCTCATGATTGTGCGGTGTGGTATGGATGATTCTACCATTATCAAGAATCCGACACCTCGCCATGCATGTATTTCGGAGCCGACACACCAAATACAAATTGTTATTACGAACTTTATTCTTCGTATATAAATAATTTTGCTCGTCCACGTATAAAATTGAGTTTGACCGATATCCATCCAAACGCTCCATTGTTTGCTGAATTTTATAGTTACTTAAATTCTCAGTGTTCGTAAAGACCGTGCACTTGTCAAATTGCTTATAGTATGATAAATACGTAATAAGTTTTATACATTTTTGTACACTTTTAATGCAAATTTATAGATATCGCCGCCAGATGCGCTACGCTATAGATGCCCATACAGTGACTTTGTGTAGTAACAAAATGATGAACAATGTCACTAATCAGTTATTGCGGTTTTTAATTTATGTAAGACGTCAGTGGTTACCACTGAACATCAGCGTCCATGGACAGTCTCATAGGACGAACAACCTAGTAGAATCTTTCCACAGGGATCTTTATAGGTTTACATTAAAAAAAAAAAAAAACTATTGCTTATTTTTGTTCAATCATAATTGATATATTTCAGGCTAGTATCTCGTCCTCATCCCAATATATGGGTGCTCATTGAAAAGCTACAACAAATGGAGCACGGTAAAGCTATTGACCTCGAGCGATTGGTCGAAGGCCACATGCTACCAAGACGCCGTCGCCTAAGATATTTAATCTTGGAGCAAAGAATCCAGCGTGCACAAGAAATGTTAACAAACACAAGTGATGTGCGAAGATTTTTAGCTTATATGAGTCACTCCGTGGAACGAATTCATAATATACTAGCAAGAGGGCAAGGTATATGTTTATATCTGAAGTAAAACAAGTTTTTTAAACTATTCTTTGTAGCCGATGAGGATGATGAAGTCCAAGGGCTAAATCCTGACCAAGGTCCTGTGCCAGCCCAAGATCCGGAGCCAGTGCAAGATCAGGAGCAAGAACCAGCAGCAGCAGTGGTCAATGTACCAGTCGATGTGAATATGGGTATAATTAACATTCAAACATACATAAATATAAATATACTAAACATATATTCTTCATTGTAGATATTGCTCTTCCACGTGAACAACCATGTGTTGCATGTTTGACCAATCAAAGGACAAATGTATTTTTGGATTGCCGCCATCTTTGCATTTGTGATGAGTGTGTTACACAATTCCGGGTAAGCTGGAAATTTCGATAATGATCCGTCCAGTAGGTGCCCTCAGTGCCGAACAGCTATCACACAACCACCACTACGAATCTTCGTGTAAAGCTGGATTTAGTAGTTTCTTTTTTTTTTGTTAATTATTACTGTGTATTATAGTTGTGCAATAACAGTGTTACATAGGCCTGGAATGTTCGCTTCGGCGTACATTTTGGGGAACTCCGACACTCTAATCTAGGGGAAACGGAATCAACAGTACTGCCCCCTGGGTGATTCTGGAAATGTACTGATACCAAATACAATTTTTTTAAGTTTGTACTGATCAAAAAGGCTTGTAGTATACTTGTAATCCAATAACATGTAATAAATGTAATACAAAAATTTGATGTGGTCACCACAAGACTTTCTTATACACCTATACATATATCTAAACTCAATTTAAATCGACACATACTTGACATTTCAAATGCGTATTTTTGTTTTTGCGTATATTTTGTTTTCATAGAATATATGATATTTTGAATTTATGCTATGAACATGTAAATATCTTTTACTTAAAATTTAATGGACATAACATTGTTTCTTTAGATTTTAGAATATTGTTTCCTACAACCCTTATTTAATAAATTTTCAAATATCGCTTTCAGTTTCTCAAATAATTTGAAATATTTGATTTTCTTATTCGATGTTACAATTATACGCAAACTGTAATCAGCTCTTTGTATATTCATGAAACGTCGAAATATGAAATTTCGTAACTCTGTACTCGTTTTTGAGATAATGAACATAAGAGACACACATTTATCCATTCACACGCACACAAACAGCATTGCGAAAATAATCACAACGTACTCAGAGGATTTAAAAATATGTATTTTCATCAAAATCTCACAATTGAAATTTTCACGATTTCTATACTTCCTTTATACTACGTATAATAATGGATAAACCATACAGATGGTTTAAACGTAATAATAAAAGGATCTATTTTATAAAGATTTTGTAAAAACAACAACTTAATTAAGTCTATTTTAATGTATTTATTTATCTCTATGCATTATTTAAACAAAATATGAACAGAAATACGCATTTGAAATGTCAGATTTGTCTGTTCAAATGAAATTTTGAGATACATGTGTATAAGAAAGTCGTGTGATTGTCCATGTCAGATTTTTTGTTACTGTTATTTTAAGATATACAGTAAATATTTCATCATTTTTAGCTCATCGACCTCCTGTCGAAGAGCTATAGTGTTCGGTACGATGTCTGTAGCATCTTCCGATTTCAAAAATTTTTGCACAGAAATCCCGGACAGACCCCCTGGATCACGAAATGACTATTACAACATATGTCCGTATGTATGTCGCTCGTCCGCTCGCTCGCTCGTACGAGATTTTTTGTTCCACTCAGATCTCCTAAACTACCCAACGGATTTTTATGAAATTTTTTCTGCATATACGTGATATGGTCTAGTTGTGCAAGGTACATTTTATTTTTCAAAATTTTCCTTCGTACTTGAGAAAAAAAATATTTTCCAATTTTTTTTCAGTTTTTATTTTTTTTCTGCGTTATTTTTTATTCAATTGTATTAAAAAATTTCATGCATATGCAGGAAATAGAACAATATTTTTCCATATTTTTTATTTTGAAAAATTATGTAAGACCATTGGAGAAAAAAATATTTTTTAATTAAAAATTGAACAAAAGAAGATCAATGCATTTATAGTCGGCTTAGTGTGCTTTGCTTTTGTCAACAGAAGAAAATGTATTCACACTTGTTTTAAATTTGTTGTTTTGTTTGCGACCTAGGCACCTAGGATTTTAAAAGTGAATCTTGATAAAAAGTTCTAATGTCAAATTTATATGAACATTTACGGCCCACGCTTTTATTTATTGGCTTTTTCTTTTTAGTGCAATTTAATAAAAGCTTCTTTTCAAAAATTCTTTTTTTATTAGCTCATCGACCTCCTGTCGAAGAGCTATAGTGTTCGGTACGATGTCTGTAGCATCTTCCGATTTCAAAAATTTTTGCACAGAAATCCCGGACAGACCCCCTGGACCACGAAATGACTATTACAACATATGTCCGTATGTATGTCGCTCGTCCGCTCGCTCGCTCGCACGAGATTTTTTTGTTCCACTTAGATCTCCTAAACTACCCAACGGATTTTTATGAATTTTTTTCTGCAGATACTTGTTATGGTCTAGTTGTGCAAGGTATATTTTATTTTTCAAAATTTTCCTTCGTACTTGAGAAAAAAAATATTTTCCAACTTTTTTTCAGTTTTTATTTTTTTTCTCCTTTATTTTTCACTCAATTGTGTTCAAAATTTTCTTGCATATGCAGGAAATGGAACAATATTTTTCCATATTTTTTATTTTGAAAAATTATGTAAGACCATTGAAGAAAAAAATATTTTTTAATTAAAAATTGAACAAAAGAAGATCAATGCATTTATAGTCGGCTTAGTTTGCTTTGCTTTTGTCAAGAGAAGAAAATGTATTCACACTTGTTTTAAATTTGTTGTTTTATTTGCGACCTAGGCACCTACGATTTTAAAAGTGAATTTAGATAAATAATAATTTGTGATATATTCAGACTTGCACATACGTCGATGAGCTGCAGGCATGGGTGACTAACCCATTCTTTGAATACTAGTAATTGTTGGGATAGGTGCATATAAGTCTTAAAAATGTGTTTTAAGTATTTGCATCACAATATAATAGGAGTAACATATTAATTTAGCCAGTATCGTGTAGCCAACCTCTTGTGTATATCTATTTGCATGCTTACCTATGATTTCAAATTGGCAATATTTAACAAATAATTATTGTTATCTTTAGGAACATATGTCAATAAGTTACACTTTAATAAAAATAAATGGATACAAATGCGTCCTTCACAGTATCACATTGCTTTTGCACCAAATATACATATCGACGTGTTTTAAAACTATCTTTTTAAGGATCATAATGAATATTACAATTCGTAATGAAAATATATGAATATATAACAACATTTTCTCTATTCATTACGTTCCACAGACGTTATAAATTGTGATTGATTACAAAAATGATATTTTATTATGTTATTCATAGTGTATTTATCTTATTAGCAATTATATATCAAACAATAACATTAAAAAAAATCGAAGTTTTTGTGATAATAGAAGCAAAGATTGATTAGTTACGTTATTGATGAATTAAAATTTACCTTCAAGATTGCAAGGATCAACACCTGCTGATATATTAATCTTAAATAAAAATTAATCTTATTGCCTGTTTGTTTACGTAATTATCTGTCAAAAATAATTTTCTTGTACATTTCTATTGATTATATTTATATCATTTATTTAAAACTATAACAATGAACGTGAATTTTGTCGGAATTTGGACAGGAGTCAGAAAAACACTTCAGACTTATGTAGCTACATAAGTCTGAAGTGTTTTTCTGACTCCTGTCCAAATTCCGACAAATTTCACGTTATATTCTACATTGGACACGATTGTTTTCATATAACAATTAAATAAAAAATAATTATTATTTGTTGTACTTTCCATCGAAATCCATAGTGAGACATCTGTGTGTGAAAAGCAAACCTGTGTGAAAGTAAAATATGCGCGTAATATAGCCTGTGTGATTCTGGCTGCGGGCGTGGCGGTCGACCTGGCGAACCACCAGTGAAAAATAGTGTCGACGCATCGGTCCAGCAGTGTTGGAACGGTAGAACAAAGTATTGAGAGCAATTTCGACGTGGCGAACCACTAGTGAAAAATTGTGTCGACGCATCGGCACGTCGATAGCACGAGTTTTCGACCGCGTGCACCTCACTCTCCAAAACAATCTTTTTTGTATTTCATAACAAAATTAACAATTAATGCTTTCGCCAACAAAAGAAAATAAAAGTATTGACAGTGAATTATATAATTTACATTTATTGTTTTATTTAAAAAAATAATAAATACACAATCACATTATATCCGGGAGTAGCACAATTAAACATTTTCTTCAGTGTTAAGATTAAGATTTAAACTAAGAATGTATACAGACATACATGCCTGCAGCTCATCGACGTATGTGCAAGTCTGAATATATCACAAAATATTATTTATCTAGATTCACTTTTAAAATCCTAGGTGCCTAGGTCGCAAATAAAACAACAAATTTAAAACAAGTGTGAATACATTTTCTTCTTTTGACAAAAGCAAAGCAAACTAAGCCGACTATAAATGCATTGATCTTCTTTTGTTCAATTTTTAATTAAAAAATATTTTTTTCTCCAATGGTCTTACATACTTTTTCAAAATAAAAAATATGAATAAATATTGTTCCATTTCCTGCATATGCATGAAAATTTTGAATACAATTGAACAAAAAATAACGCAGAAAAAAAATAAAAACTGAAAAAATATTGAAAAATATTTTTTTTCTCAAATACGAAGGAAAATTTTGAAAAATAAAATGTACCTTGCACAACTAGACCATAACACGTATCTGCAGAATTTCATAAAAATCCGTTGGGTAGTTTAGGAGATCTGGGTGGAACAAAAAATCTCGTACGAGAGAGCGAGCGAGCGAGCGAGCGGACGAGCGACATACATACGGACATATGTTGTAATAGTCATTTCGTGGTCCAGGGGGTCTGTCCGGGATTTCTGTGCAAAAATTTTTGAAATCGGAAGATGCTACAGACATCGTACCGAACACTATAGCTCTTCGACAGGAGGTCGATGAGCTAAAAATTTCAGCCAAATCCGTGTTCCGGTCGTGACAATGTCTCCTTGTAAGATCTAACGGCAAGTGTTCCAATAAATCGGGTAAGGTATTTATTTATTTTGTATAAGGAAATCTAAATAATTGCACTCACGACCTTCTCGATTGAGTGACAGTTGTGTACACTCTACGGCCTGTAAATACGACGAAAGAACAATAGATTTTTTGTGATGACAGCTGCGGCGGATCGCAAAGTTATGGCGCTGAGAGTTGTACATCATGTACCGCACGTTGATTGGTTAATCTAAAAGCGTATGCTCTGATCTGATTTTCAAAAATGACAGGGAAAATTAAGAAATGTTTTTGTACGAAAAATTTATTTATTACGACTGTAAAACTAAATATTACTGTACATAATTATATTAATAACGTGATAAAGAAGTGTCAAACTTAAATTTGCGAAAAAACCATTTATCTGAAATGATCAGTTCTATGGTTTGACAGATTTGAGTGCTTATTACAAGACACGAAAGGCGTAAATTAAAAAGAAAAATTAACATTATTCGGAAGCGTAAGAGAACAAATAAAGAACTAATAAATAAATTTCATTATTGTATTTTTTTGATTACTACAATATTGATGCAAATATTCGTTATATTTTACATAGCACAAAAACGGCAGAGTATTTTGTTAAAAAAAAAAACCAATGAATTTGTTACTGTTGGTGAGTTAATAATATCTTTGACAAATGTTAAATATTTAAGCCATTTATGTTACATATTAATATTGGACGGGAATTCGTGGAGTGAGTATTTTCCTCGTTGATTACAAAACGGTACACAGCACTTTCTATACATGACGATAACACACTGCACTATTATACCACAAAAACCTACACTTTGAAATTAAAACACGGAATAATTAGTATAAGAGTGTCAAATTAATAATACTAATAACAAAAACTAATAGCACAAACTTAATTAACGCCAAATAACACAAAAACCACAATTTATGCATTACTTATACGCAAAATATCTCAATCACGACCTTCTCGATTAAAAGTGTACTATTCCGGCCCGCGACTAGGCCCAGTTTCAGCGTGCCGCCGCTGGCGCTAGTAACAGTAGGAAAACATTTGAACAAAATACGATTTTGACAGTTGTTAATCAACAAATTACAGAATTCAGTTGTCATTCAGTTTAATACATGAATATTTTGTGTAAAATTGATATATAAACTGTGCATTTGGTGCAATTACATATGAATTATTTGTGTAATATTTGCGGTGTTATTATTTATAGGTATTATTATTCATTTTAGTAGAAATTATTAGTTGTTTTTACAGGAACATTTTCAACTGCAGCATACACAGTTTGGTGTGATATAATTAATAACGAATAATTGTAATTTGGTTCAATATAAGAAGTGTTATATATCAAACTGCAATCGATTAGGTACAAATGTACTTCAAGAATTCCCATCAGACATGAATATGACACATAAATGGTTTGAGGATATAAATTTACACACTGGTACTAGCAGATTATTAAATGTTAGTTTTTCTACAATGTTATATCGCGGATCAGATAATAAAAGATATTTTTTATCTTTTGCAGTAAATGTATAACTATGTTATATATTTTATTTTATGATGAAATTTTATAAAATCAAATTTCTTTAATAATTATTGATAATATTAATATGTCTATATATTTCACAATTAATTTTGCATTTATAATTAATAATTCTTACGCAACAACCTTTTACAACATTAGGTGACATTGTTTGACAGTGACAAGTAGCTACTGTAGCGCCAATACTTCAACATTTGGCCGAGCTGTCAGCACAAAAAATCTATTGTTCTATCGCTAATGTCGCAGGCCGGTATGAATCTAGAAGGTCGGGATCTCAATATTCGTTATTAGAATGAATATTGTTTGTTGATTGACAACCGTCAAAATCGTATTTTGTTCAATTGTTTCGTGCAACTGGCAGCGACAGCGGCGTCACGCTGAAACTGGGCCTATTAACTGGCCGGAGTATAATCGAGAAGGTCGTGATTGCACTAATAAATATCATATCGTCATTTATTTCTTAGAAAACCAGACTGCTAGATTACATTTTTTTATGAAATGCAGTGCGCGGTCGGGTGAAGCTCATAATTCCGACATCGCATAACTTCGCCCCGAATTGACGTCTTTATACGTCACTAATACGTCAAAAACCGCAGTCACACCAGCGAAGGAAAATAGTTGAAGATTTTAATTTTTGTTTCATGACATGTGTAGTTAAAATAAGATTCTAAGATCTGCAGTGATATACGTAGACCTTATTAGGTTGTATGAAATTAATTTTAATTTTTAATAGCACTTTATTCTTTAGGTGAAATTATGACCTTCTCAAATGATGACGTTTATGCAAGCTGTCATTTAAGTTAACCTATTTGTTCTGTTATGCATTTCATAATTCTTACTAAATGTTTCAGAAATCAGAAAATACTAATATCATGAAGATTTCATATAAAATATGTTGAGGATTGGATTATTAAGCTATGAAGAGTATAGAAATATGCATATCCTGGTGCAGAAAAGAAAAGAAGCAGAAATACAATCCCAAGAGAATACACTATTCAAGTTACAATAAGTATGAAATAATAAGAACTTTATACATTCCAGGATACCTATAAAATAAGAACAGAAACCTATTAATGCAATAGCCCGTTTCAGATGTGGAAACAAGAAAAGAGCGAACAAATTCTGGCAATATACAGAAGAACGGAGATGCAGAATATGATGTGAAACTGAGGAGGAGACGGTAGAACATATTGTGGCGGTCTGTTCACGACCAGAAAGAAAGGAGGTACAACTACGTAGATTCGAAGTACTATAGAACAGTGGAAGCTGCAAACCAAGAAGAAATGGCGAAAATGTTAATAAATATATAGGTTAAAAAAAAAATTGCATGAGAGTTGGCCACGGGTATATGTTTCTATATGGAAAGAATAATTTCATGCTAAGGTTTCATGTAAAATATGTTAAGAATTGTGTTATTGTTCTATTAATTTATATTAGAATCTTTTGTTATATATCAATATTATTTTCTTGCAAATTACTATGATAACAATAAAGACTGGAAAGTCAATATACATAAATGTGATTATAACTATTCATCGCTTTAATTTGATTATATTGTAAAACATTACACATTACACGAACTTATTGCCTGTTGGCAGCTATCGGAATGATTAAATAATGATCAATTTATGTAACTAGCAATGTATATAATATTTGTCAATGTTTTTCATTCTATTTCTAATCAATGTAATTCAGTGAACATTTTAATATTAACATTACTTTTTACAATTATTACACGATAGTAATCAAAATAAATTCAAAATACGCTACTTGTAGACACAGTATACAAAATTAGTTAGTCAAAATTACCGGAACACCTAAATAATTCTCCTACCGTAAAGAATTTTAAAAAATGTTTCATACAAAAGTTCTTTGGTTAGTAAATGTAAATTAAAGTACATGTGCCTGCTTGATAATGCTCCACAACTTCATGAAACAATTGACAAATAGTGATTCAATTGACATTTAAACGAAAGATTAATTGCTTATAACTAACTAGTATTCAAAGAATGGGTTAGTCACCCATGCCTGCAGCTCATCGACGTATGTGCAAGTCTGAATATATCACAAATTATTATTTATCTAAATTCACTTTTAAAATCGTAGGTGCCTAGGTCGCAAATAAAACAACAAATTTAAAACAAGTGTGAATACATTTTCTTCTCTTGACAAAAGCAAAGCAAACTAAGCCGACTATAAATGCATTGATCTTCTTTTGTTCAATTTTTAATTAAAAAATATTTTTTTCTTCAATGGTCTTACATAATTTTTCAAAATAAAAAATATGGAAAAATATTGTTCCATTTCCTGCATATGCAAGAAAATTTTGAACACAATTGAGTGAAAAATAAAGGAGAAAAAAAATAAAAACTGAAAAAAAGTTGGAAAATATTTTTTTTCTCAAGTACGAAGGAAAATTTTGAAAAATAAAATATACCTTGCACAACTAGACCATAACAAGTATCTGCAGAAAAAAATTCATAAAAATCCGTTGGGTAGTTTAGGAGATCTAAGTGGAACAAAAAAATCTCGTGCGAGCGAGCGAGCGGACGAGCGACATACATACGGACATATGTTGTAATAGTCATTTCGTGGTCCAGGGGGTCTGTCCGGGATTTCTGTGCAAAAATTTTTGAAATCGGAAGATGCTACAGACATCGTACCGAACACTATAGCTCTTCGACAGGAGGTCGATGAGCTAATAAAAAAAGAATTTTTGAAAAGAAGCTTTTATTAAATTGCACTAAAAAGAAAAAGCCAATAAATAAAAGCGTGGGCCGTAAATGTTCATATAAATTTGACATTAGAACTTTTTATCAAGATTCACTTTTAAAATCCTAGGTGCCTAGGTCGCAAACAAAACAACAAATTTAAAACAAGTGTGAATACATTTTCTTCTGTTGACAAAAGCAAAGCACACTAAGCCGACTATAAATGCATTGATCTTCTTTTGTTCAATTTTTAATTAAAAAATATTTTTTTCTCCAATGGTCTTACATAATTTTTCAAAATAAAAAATATGGAAAAATATTGTTCTATTTCCTGCATATGCATGAAATTTTTTAATACAATTGAATAAAAAATAACGCAGAAAAAAAATAAAAACTGAAAAAAAATTGGAAAATATTTTTTTTCTCAAGTACGAAGGAAAATTTTGAAAAATAAAATGTACCTTGCACAACTAGACCATATCACGTATATGCAGAAAAAATTTCATAAAAATCCGTTGGGTAGTTTAGGAGATCTGAGTGGAACAAAAAATCTCGTACGAGCGAGCGAGCGAGCGAGCGGACGAGCGACATACATACGGACATATGTTGTAATAGTCATTTCGTGATCCAGGGGGTCTGTCCGGGATTTCTGTGCAAAAATTTTTGAAATCGGAAGATGCTACAGACATCGTACCGAACACTATAGCTCTTCGACAGGAGGTCGATGAGCTAAAAAATGATGCATTTTATAAAAAAATGAGTCCTACAAAAAAATACTAAGAATTAATCTTAGAATTGAAAAAAGTAAAAGAATATAGGTTGTTCTATTTGAAAAATGAAAGTTTACCCAATTTCCGTAATAAAATGAACACCCTGTATATTACAAAAAAAATCTTAAACGGTAGCTTGTTTACAACCAAAAAACTTTTATACGAAACATTTTTTAAAATTCTCTACGGTAGGAGAATTATTTAGCCTGTATATATATATATATATATATATATATATATATATATATATATATATATATATATATATATATATGTGTATATATATATATATATATATATATATATATATATATATATATATATATATATATATATATATATATATATACATATATATACATGTATATATATATATATATATATATATATATATATATATATATATATATATATATATATATATATATATATATATACAGTGCGAATAACGTAAGACTATACATTGGCGACTTTATTTTAGCTTTAATCAATTTGCCCATGTCAGTAACAACTGAAATTACAATGACGTTTGTTTTGGTAAATGTCACTATTTTCAATATTGTGTTACTGATATCTCACGAGTTTGCGTAATAATTAGTGCAAAAAATGTACATCACAGAAGAAAAGTTTAAGATGTATTCCTGGTATTTAGAAGGGGCGTCTTTGCGAGAAATTTCTGATTATTTCAGCTTTGAATTCCCGGGCAGGGCCCATCACATGTCATCAAACGATGACAAATTTAGTTATCACCCCCAAGTGATTTTGGAAATGTACTGATACCAATTACAATTTCAGTACTTGAAGTGTACTTTTAATTCAATAACATGTAATAGATTTAATAAAATATTGGAATAAATTCTGTAAATGATTTAAATAAATATAGTAGTCTGTGGACTGGTGTCTAATTTTACATTATTCAACCATAATAAATTGGAGTTTTTGTATGATATCACCATGGTAACATTAAGTAAATGCCCTATGTCTAATTTTAAATTATTCAACGAGTTGATACTAGCATGGGCAAATTGATTAACGCTAAAATAAAGTTGCCAATGTATAGCCTTACATTATTCGCACTGTATATATATGTGTATATATATATATATATATATATATATATATATATATATATATATATATATATATATATATATATATATACAGTGAATTTCGCTTATAACGAATCCGGTTATTTTTTTTTTTTATAAAATGCATCATTTTTTAGTTATAATCAATTAATCTGTTGTTTAAATGTCAATTGAATGACAATTTATCAATTGTTTCATGAAGTTGTGCAGCATTATCAAGGAGGCACATGTTCTTTAATTTACATTTACTTTAATTTTATTTATTTAATTTGTTATTTTTTTTATTTTGCAATTTTTTTTTATCCCTTTGGTTAAAATAAATGTTATGTATGTATGAAAATACTTTTAAGTTGAAGTTTAGGAGTTTGGATTAATTGCTTATAACTAAAAAATTATGCATTTTATAAATAAATTATTCCTACAAATTTATAAATACATTTTGAAAAATAAAAACAACAAAAATATGAATATGATATACATCTTAACAATAACAATACAAATTAACATAAATAAACGTAATATTCAATAAATTATTATTACGTCTTAATTATAAACAAAATGTCTCTTGTCTTTCGAATATTAGAATTAATCTCGAAATTTAAAAATGTAAAAATATACAGGGTGTTCCATTTGAAAAAAGAAAGTTCATCTAATTTCCATAATAAAATGAACACCCTGTATGTTAAAAAAATAAGTAGACGATAGCTTGTTTATAACCAAAGAACTTCTGTACGAAAATTTTTTTGAAATTCTTTACGGTAGGAGAATTATTTAGGTGTTCCGGTAATTTTGACTAACCTGTATATAAAGTGCTGGCCGGTTCATTGCTTTATACGAATATAATCATTTCCATGGTAACGTGTTTATTTTTTACTTTATTTTAATTAGGTGTATGAACTATTTTAACTCTTTTTTTAGTGTATACGTGTTAAAAATATCATTTATTATGGGCCTTAATATGGAAAACCATAATTGTACTTAATTTTTGTACGTGATAAATACATAGGTACTTGTTTTAATTTTTTTGTGTAAGCATCAAATGCTTGTTTAGAAATAGTAGCTATTTAGATGTTATGTTTGGATGTATAGTGTATCCATAGATATAAGAATTTGACTAAACGCAGCCTGCTATTAACAGAGGATTATCCCAGATTATACGACATAGTAAATGCATAAAAAGCAGATATGTATTCAGAAATTTATAAATACATTTTGAAAAATAAAAACAACAAAAATATGAATATGATATACATCTTAACAATAACAATACAAATTAACATAAATAAACGTAATATTCAATAAATTATTATTACGTCTTAATTATAAACAAAATGTCTCTTGTCTTTCCCGCTAAGAGCATTACAAATTTACCTGAATACCGCCACTAGTAGTAGTTTATGGCCTCTCCTGCTGTGAAGGGTACCCCCCTACCTATTAAGGAATCATGTCAAATTCTTATATCTATGGACAGAGTATACTTATATATGTTTCTGGACCAATGCTTTAATTGCAGGAAATACCGAATTATAATTATGATCAAAGACTTTCTTTAATCCCGTATTGTATTTATTGTGTTATATATATTTTAAGGTGCATAGTGCTAAACACCAATAGTAGAACGTCAATTAAACATCAATAAGCCATACAAGTAGTTCCCTTTAGTGAAACATTAAAAATAATATAATAATGAACTAGAATTTAGGTATAATAACGCGAAATGTAACAGGTGGTCATCTCTTATTATTATTATGTTTAAATTCGCAACAAAATATTAATATATTATGGTAAAAATACTTAATACACATATTAAAAGCGTATATGCACATAGGTATACCATAAATTAACATGATTTGAATATTATATACTATAATCCTTAAAACATCAGTAGCAAAAACCAACTTACTTTATACATATTTAAACGATTCTGACTGAGTGATATCTAGATAAATAATAAGAACATTTGATTTGCTGTAGTAGTTTACATTTGATATGAAAATGACAATTTCCCCTGTGTATAAGCACACCTGTTCTTGGGTAAAACAGAGTGAAATCATGTATTATTCGTTTTTATGACACGTAGGTAGCCAAGCAGCTATAATAGAGTACGTATATGTATAGCGATATATGATACATATGTATGTCCTTAGCTCGGTAAATATGTATTATTATTTTTTTATAATAAAATATTTCAGTTATTTCAGTTTAAATATCACTGAGACCAAATATACAGAGGGTAATATGAAAGTTGTACTTAGTATACTGCACTAAGTACAAGTATTGATGATTTTTGTTACTGTTATTTTAAGGAATGTAGTAAATATTCAATCATTTTCATTCGTGAGATAGCTGTATAAATGTCTTAGAAATGTGTATTAAATATTTTTGTTATTATATTAATATACATTTACAAATAATTTAACATATTCTCAATGTATTCCACAACACAGCGGTCAGCATTGTACGAGTGTGTATCAAAATTGTACAGTGAACTGTCTATTCATATGTGTTAGCCTGGTAGCGTATCGTATCACAATCATGATGCGTAAAAAATTAGATATTTTAAGAAATATATTGATTAAAATTCATATTCTAACCGGTCAATTTATAATAAGATCGCTCATTACGTATACCATCTAACATATATACGTATATGCCCCATGTCATCAACAGAAAGTTGGCTAACAGTTCCATTATATTGGAACATTAACATTGACAACATCGTTATATAAACTTTCTTATACATAGTATTGTAACAAGACGGGATCCCACCGACTCGACTGGACTCGACTGTGCTAATTGTAACAAAAGGTACAAGGTAAGGGATGACAAAATAATAACCAACTACGCCATTAATTTATTGTATAAAAATTATACCGTCAGTTTAAAAGAAGTCTATTTAATAATCTTACAAGGAGACATTATCATTTCTATTGAAGCTTTTAACATTAACTTTATAATCCGAAACGTTTAACTATCATTGAAAACTATTATTAAAATAAGTTCTGTTAGATATGAATGTCATATGATCTTATCTGGAATTTCAAATAAAAGAAAATAAATGTTTATAACATTTATACTAAAATAGATATCAACATGCGGCCGTAAATGAAATGTAAGTTGCAATATGATGAACATATTGTATTAACAAAAACATACTATTATAATGGCACCATTCTTATTTATTAGTAGTGATATACATAAGTGAACAGTTCGTTGTTTATAAACATATAACTTTTGTATTCATACAGATATCGTCTTTGTAATTATTAATCTCGATGCATATAACTTTTAGCTAAATATTGATGTAGATTATTTTAGGATAATTAACATAGTTATCTAATAAAACGTTTCAAAAAATTGCTTTTGACAGTAATTATAATAACGGACTATGCAGTACCAACGTAAATAACCAAGCATTGTATACTTATAGGGTTTTTTTTAAAATAAAGGTTTGTAAAAGGGTATGAAAGCAAACTGGTTCATATTTGTTATAGAATAATACAAAACCATTGATAATTACTTCATATAAATATGCAAAAGGGTCTCATAATTCCGACATCTCGTCAATTGTCAAAATATTACATATAGTGTCAACTGGTGTCAACAGCTAGCGGATTTTGAATACATTTTGATTACTATCTTTATTTAAATAAATGTAACAAGCAGTAACAAGTAATGTTAGGCTAGAATATTCACAGAACCATATCTATTAGCAACAGAACAGAACAAAAACCAACAAAACATTGACAAATACATATCACATACAATGCTAACTACACGAATGGTTCATCGTTCCGATAGCTTCCATAAATTTAATTAGAGATGAATTAATGTGATGTTTGTTTTCGTGTTTCAATTTTCATGTGTTTAGTTGACTCTACTCAACACCGAAGAGTAAAATTTGAAAACTACTTACGTTCATTGTTTATCTACTCGCCGCTGAGTGGCGTTGTAACTCGCGTTAACATGTGATATTTAATATGTATATGTATTAGTGATTTGACTTATGACTTGCATTCTTGCGCAGCGAATTCTCCTTCACTGCCAAAAAGAATGAAAATTAAAGCTTTTTTAGCTCATCGACCTCCTGTCGAAGAGCTATAGTGTTCGGTACGATGTCTGTAGCATTCTCCGATTTTAAAAATTTTTGCGCAGAAATCCCGGACAGACCCCTTGGATCACGAAATGACTATTACAACATGTGACCGTATGTATGTCGTTCGTCCGCTCGCTCCCTCGCTCGTACGGTTTTTGTTCCACTAACTCCTCCTAGACTATCCAACCGATCTTGATGAAATTTTTTTTACAAATGCGTATTTTGGTCTAGTTGTGCACCTGATTTTTTGTTTTTCAAATTTTCCTTTAGTACTTGAAAAAAAAAATATTTTCCAAAAATTTTTCAGTTTTTATTTTTTTTCTCCTTTATTTTCCACTCTATTGTATTCAAAATATTCTTGCATATGCAGAAAATGGAACAATAATTTTCCATATTTTTTATTTTGAAAAATTATGTAAGACCATTGAAGAAAAAATTATTCTTTAATTAAAACATGAACAAAAGAAGATTAATGCATTTATAGTTGGCTTAGTCTGCTTTGCTTTTGTTAACAGAAGAAAATGGTTTCACACTTGTTTTAAATTTGTTGTTTTACTTCGACCTGGGCACCTACGATTCTAAAAGTGTATTTAGGTAAATAATTTGTGATAAATTCAGAATTGGACATACGTCGATGAGCTGCAGGCATGGGTGACTAACCCATTCTTTGAATACTAGTTTTTTCAAGTAGGTGATTTTTAGCTCATCGACCTCCTGTCGAAGAGCTATAGTGTTCGGTACGATGTCTGTAGCATCTTCCGATTTCAAAAATTTTTGCACAGAAATCCCGGACAGACCCCCTGGACCACGAAATGACTATTACAACATATGTCCGTATGTATGTCGCTCGTCCGCTCGCTCGCTCGCTCGTACGAGATTTTTTGTTCCACTCAGATCTCCTAAACTACCCAACGGGTTTTTATGAATTTTTTTCTGTAGATACGTGTTATGGTCTAGTTGTGCAAGGTACATTTTATTTTTCAAAATTTTCCTTCGTACTTGAGAAAAAAAATATTTTTCAATATTTTTTCAGTTTTTATTTTTTTTCTGCGTTATTTTTTGTTCAATTGTATTCAAAATTTTCATGCATATGCAGGAAATGGAACAATATTTTTCCATATTTTTTATTTTGAAAAATTATGTAAGACCATTGGAGAAAAAAATATTTTTTAATTAAAAATTGAACAAAAGAAGATCAATGCTTTTATAGTCGGCTTAGTTTGCTTTGCTTTTGTCAAGAGAAGAAAATGTATTCACACTTGTTTTAAATTTGTTGTTTTATTTGCGACCTAGGCACCTACGATTTTAAAAGTGAATTTAGATAAATAATAATTTGTGATATATTCAGACTTGCACATACGTCGATGAGCTGCAGGCATGTATGTCTGTATACATTCCTAGTTATAATTGTCGGTGATTATACATATTTGTATATTCTGTAATGTATAATAAGAGATGCAAGTTAAAACAAACCGTTCAAGTTGACGTTTTTAGCTCATCGACCTCCTGTCGAAGAGCTATAGTGTTCGGTACGATGTCTGTAGCATCTTCCGATTTCAAAAATTTTTGCACAGAAATCCCGGACAGACCCCCTGGACCACGAAATGACTATTACAACATATGTCCGTATGTATGTCGCTCGTCCGCTCGCTCGCTCGCTCGTACGAGATTTTTTGTTCCACTCAGATCTCCTAAACTACCCAACGGATTTTTATGAAATTTTTTCTGCAGATACTTGTTATGGTCTAGTTGTGCAAGATACATTTTATTATTCAAAATTTTCCTTCGCACTTGAGAAAAAAAATATTTTGCAACTTTTTTTCAGTTTTTAATTTTTTTCTCCTTTATTTTTCACTCAATTGTATTCAAAATTTTCTTGCATATGCAGGAAATGGAACAACATTTTTCCATATTTTTTATTTTGAAAAATTATGTAAGACCATTGGAGAAAAAAATATTTTTTAATTAAAAATTGAACAAAAGAAGATCAATGCATTTATAGTCGGCTTAGTTTGCTTTGCTTTTGTCAAGAGAAGAAAATGTATTCACACTTGTTTTAAATTTGTTGTTTTATTTGCGACCTAGGCACCTACGATTTTAAAAGTGAATTTAGATAAATAATAATTTGTGATATATTCAGACTTGCACATACGTCGATGAGCTGCAGGCATGGGTGACTAACCCATTCTTTGAATACTAGTTTTTTCTTTAGAACTTTTCTTTATACAAAATAAATACAATCGATTAAGATCCTCGCGTATCTCGATTGTTAAGTGGTGAGGACTAACTAAATATGATTTATTTCATTACAGAGATTTGGCGTTGGACCATATATGTATGTACATATATAATATAAAGTTATGTATGAGTTTGAGAGCTGTATGTAGTACCTATTTATTTACACATATCGGTATGTGGCCTTTACGTACGTATATAAACTAGTAAGTAATGTTTTAATTTGATTTTTTATTTTCACGATATACAAGCGATTATTTGATTGTATTATGTCCCGTAATTGACGGTAGTAGAAGATAGAATTAGTGTTGTTGAACGTAGTGACGAATTGTTACTGTCAACAATTCGTTAGGCAATCTAATTTTAACTTGTATGTATGTGAATTCAGTTATCCCTTGACAGTGGCAGGAGATATGCGTGCGTTTTGTTAAGAGTGAAATTTTCTCCATTCGCTTTTCTTAATAATGATAATTCATATTTGATTCTACAGAGACCAGGGACGGACTGTCACTTGTAGTACTTTCCGGCATATCACAAATCATCTTGTTGTGCATGTGCCGTTGCATATTACTTATCATCACTACACATATTATATTCCAGGAAGCCGTAGCTTTTCTTTCAGTTTCTACAACCCCCCCCCCCCCCCCCCCCAAATAATTATGTAACGGCATGCCACTGACGTCGAGACATGCGCAGAACGTTCTGCAAGATGCAACGTGTTTTACTATACTGAGCTGGGATACTGAGTATGTTCCTTTACAATTGTGTAAAACTTATGTTTACTGTTTGTTACTTATATTTGAAATGCCCTATCGGGATAAAAAGTATAAATTTATAGTGTGTGTGTGTGTGTGTGTAACGTGAGTCGTAAAGACGTTAATAATAAAGTACATATATATTAACGTGACGTACATATGTGTTACGATTTTTTGAAACTTTCACAGTTATTTGTAGTGATTGTGAATAATTGTTTAGTTTCCTACCGAGACATGATGTGCTGACAATTTACGTGAAATTAGTGGTTAAATTGTTAAAAATAAGCGACGTGCTGAGTCCCGTGTTGTTTTGGTTTGTAAGCAAAGTTCTGTCGGACGTGCTGCGGCGTTACAAATAATGTGTAACACACCATTAACCCGGCAATGGTGGGTGGACTGGACTGGACAAATAACTATCCAACACTGAAAACAAGAGGTGCGTAGGTCAAGAATCAGTCATAATTATATATCGGTGATAAATGATAATGCAGTGTAGTGTAGTAGGTGTACAGCTGTATGTGCGATGTTCCAACAGTTGCGGTACCGGTAAAGGTGACAGAGCTCATCTATATATACGGTGACCATTTTTTTCTGACGAAAATAAAGGACAAAAAATAAATTTTGTATATACATTCGAAAATAAAGAACTATATGTCCTAAGAAATCAGAGACAAGGAGAATTAACATCTAAATATAGAAAAATTTTTATTACTTCCGAACTATACATTTTCGAGCAAAAGTATAAATAAAAAAATTCAAAATTAAAGACTATATAGTGTGTGTATTATATTTAGTGCACAAATATTTGTATATATCAAGTAAATCAATTTTGAAATACAGTGAACTTCGCTTATAACGAACCTCAAGGGACCGACGAAAATAGTTCGCTATAAGCGAAGTTCGTAATAAACGATAAACATCAAAAATTCATTATTTTTATTAATGCATAGGTACATGTTTCAAGTAGGTACATAATATGAAGAACTGTTTTGCAAAACTAAACAAATCCAGATTTATTCAAAATTTAGTTAGATATTGTTTTGTAATACATATACATTGTACACTAACAATAGTTTTTATGAATCTTATTTGAAAAAATCGTTTATTTTACTTTTATTTATACTTATTATTATTTTATATTATTTTTATTTATTTAAAGTAAGAGCTTTGCGTATTTTCTTCGAAATTGCGTAACTCATAATTGTACTTCTTTAACACATTAAATACAGTGAACAGGGGCGGACAGGACATGTGGAGCATGCTGAAATTTCCGCATGATCCGTTCCAATCGCGGGAAGGTCCGATATTTTTTGTTTTTCATACAATTAACCACATATACACAAGAACTGCAAAAACTGTTACGGCGACCCTACATATGAGAAGTTGAAAGATTTCGAGGAATCCCCTGATTATTTGGTAAAATGCCGTTTTAAGTTCGTTATAACCGAAAACTTTTGCGATTATTACAAAAATTAAGGTTCGTTATACCCGAAAGTTCGTTATAAACGGGTTCGTTATATGCGAAAAAAATAACACACGTTTAATGATACTTTAGTTCGTACTTTACAGATTGGTTCGTTATAAGCGAAAGTTCGCAATAAGCGGGTTCGTTATAAGCGAAATTCACTGTATTGCATTTTGATGACAGGTCGTGGAACAAAAATGGTTTTTTTTTAAGTTCAACAAATAATCAAAACACAGCGTTATTGTTTCATGACGTCCTAATCTGTCTTTAAAATTCAGAATTTTAAAATTAATTTACTCATAACAGAAACATATTTAAACGCTGAATATGGCATCATATTATGCAGTTTTTAATTTTGAACAAGTTTTTTATTTACACTTTTATTCTAAAACAAAATCGATCAGTACATTGGTTAAAGAGACTTTGACAAACGTCAAATATCAGGCTGCCAACAGTTAACGACTAATATCTCCTAATACGAAAACGAGTAATTGCTGATATTGAACTAAGGACATACATATTTAACTAAGGACATCGTAGAATTATTCGTACCGCTATTTTTATAGTTTTTGATTTGTAATTGAAAAAAAGAACTTTTAAAGGACATCTAATAAAATAAAGCACATTTATAATTTTTTACTTTGGCAATAATTTTAGGGGACAGCAATGCGGAGAAAAGAACTGTCCCCTAAAAAAAGGACGGATGGTCACCGTATCTATATACCTACCATCTACGACAAGATGATGGAGAATGGTGCAAGGTTAGTTGTTCAGATATGCGGATCATTATTAGTGTTATTCAATAATACAACAGTTTTATGCTGATTAATGTAATTTCTCATCCAGTATTTTGCCTGCTCATTGACTATATAATTAGGATGATGGCACACTTGTGTGATGATGATGTGTGTGTGTGTGGTTATCTATTTACAATTATTATGTAAAGTACAGGTACATTAAATCTATATGTTGGCAATATGTCACGGAACTTGACGATGATTATCATAATATAAACATTTACCATGATTATAAGTGAGGTGTGTAGGTATGTTTGATTAGTAATCATCAATACATGATTAGGCTTTTATTCACTATAGAGTATAGTGCACGCGAATAGTTGTCCATTGGTCTACGAATTCTATGTAGACTTTCTGATGTGCTGACAGATAGATATCAATCATCATGCCTGTATGTGTAGAGTAGAAGTAGGGAAATATTGGAGGATAAGTGCGGTTTTACTATGTACATGTACATATGTCTCGTACTAAATTGATTGTTGGACGACATTGAAATGTACACTCTAAGCGGCTGTTTGACTAAAATATACTTACATTCAATACGTCCGTCCGATTAGGTAGGTAGGTACTTACGTAATAATTATTTCAACTGTAGGACATTGCAATTACTGGCCATCTATAGAGTCTATACATACATACATACATAAGTATTCCTTGTCTATCAAATCACTGTTTTACAAACATTTGCACCCTACTCGCCCTTGAAGTTTTCTATATAAAGCTTAGGCCACACCACACCATATGCTGTCACGCGGTGCATGGATTGTGGTCTGTTTTCTATTTATTTTTCTATAAGTTCTGAGTTAATTTCACGGAAGAGTACCTATTAAAATTTCATTTCACTCGGCCGTGATTACTGTTTCACAGATTTATTTGTAACACAGTTTGCACTAGGTATATTCGTTCATTATTATTCGTTCTACAAACCATTGGCGTTGTAAAGTTGGAATATTAGTGTTTTGTGTGACATAGGCGCACTATACTATTATCCATATACATATATGTATGTATGTATTTAAGAACATTTCATAGATTGGTATATCGTCGGTCGACACTGATGTTATAAACACTGTAGTGTCAAGTGTTGATGTTGTTGGTGACTGATAATGTAACATCCACCTTCACTATTCTATAGTCCTATACTATATAACATATATGTATGTATGGGTAGTTTCACTGAATGTTACGGCAGCATCCTGCTTCAGTACCAGATAGGTACTTGAGTCACAGACCTCACACCTTTAGGCACTTTAATTCTGTTTCTATTTACATAACTTGTCGTATATATATATATATATATATATATATATATATATATATATATATATATATATATATATATATTGTGACAAAGTGTATTTTTTTGTGTTAAAAATTACTTTTGAGCAATGACCGTTAGCGAACCAATTAACGCGGTCTGCGCTCGAGCTCCGGACGGATTGAAACAGTATTCGTTGAACTGACTGGTTTAATTCGGGGTTGAAACATGTGTGTATCTCGGGGGTATAAATAGCCCAGCAAATTTCATGATAGTGAGTTAGTGTTCCGCTCTCCGAGGTGACTCCAGCTACAACCGAACCGTAAGAAAGTTTCCGTATTCCGATTTATTGTACCGCCTTGTGCGGCAGTGTATATTCTTTGTATTGTTGAGTGTTGCTCTGCACTGTTGCAGAAGTAGCCGCATTTTTGACTTGTACTTTCCAACTGTGACTTGACACTGCGACCCGACCTGTTGTCAAGTCATTAGTTTCTGTTCCGTATCAGCCGCACTGCGACCCGACCTGGGCGGCTGTCCTACACTGTTGCTTGACACTGCGACCCGACCTGTTGTCAAGATATCAGTTCCTACCCCCGTACCAGCCGCACTGCGACCCGACCTGGGCGGCTGTCCTCCACTGTTACTTGGCACTGCGACCCGACCTGTTGCCAAGTTCAGTCTCCGTCCCGCTACTAAAGTATCCTGTTATAACGACCATTATGCTTTTCTATGTATGGCTATGATTTATGGAATATCTATTGGAATAACGTGTATTGTTCATCTGAGTGATCAGTGAATCACTGTTGCTATTTTTTATTGCACCACGTCGCGTGGCGCAAGTGAGTGTACTTTACAGTTTGTACTACAGTACAACAGCACAACGTTAATAAAACACCAAACTTTCTGTGCAAGCTAAGTTATTTCTGTTACTCTAATCTCCCTTGAACTATCCTGGCACGAATCCGATTGGCGCCCGAGCAACCCGACACCCGCACTACCAGGAAGCGTCACAATATATATATATATATATATATATATATATATATATATATATATATATATATATATATATATATATATACAGGGTGACACAACAATGTGTATGTAATAACAGAGTTCCTGGGATGATGGCTGTCAATATCTTGCATTTTCAATAATAAATAATGCGGACGTGTCATCGAAATTAAAATAAAACTAATTAATTACAAGTTGTCAGTAGCACTATGCGCTTCAAGTAGACATATTTCTTCCAGTAACAGATGCACCGGTCACCATTTACGTAACCAATACCTACGGTAATTCATTCGTTCATTCATTCTAGCTTGTGGTGTAACCTAATCAAACATTCAGGTATCTGTATATATATATACATGTGTGATATACGTAGGTAGGTACATATTATACAAGTCATTTTCCAAATAAACACATTCCGTGAGAGTTTGAAGCTTATTGTCAGATATAAAGCAGTAAGCAGTGTGTATGATAACTGTAATACTGCACTGCGTACTGTTTCAACCGAGTTACTTATGTACGCATTGGTTACTTGGAACAATTATGCAAGTGCGTGTTCCCTTAATACATACATACATTTATTACATGCCTGCATGCATATATGTGAAATAAATTGTTTTTTGATAATTACAGAGTAACAAGTAAGTGTTAGTTGGTACACATGATATGATTGACAAACATGTGTATACACAATCCAGTCAGAGTTCTATAGGTACATGTCAAATACATATTCGGTACGGGCATAAGACGTTCGTCACAAGATATTATTTCCATCTTTGTTCTTATACACATACTTCGGGATAAAATTGAACAATTTATAAACGTTGCTTCACAAAACTTATGTTATTTGTGTTGTCCGTGCCCGTGTAATTTACAGGCCGAAACAGGAATATGACGAGATACAATTTGGTTAATTTAGACAAAAGTTGCGCATTTGTGGGCCGATATTAATGGCGATTTAGTTTTTTCAAAATATTGTAAGGCTCACTAGATATAGACAAATGTGTGATTTTTTCGACATTTAATTTTTCGTTATAACTCAGAAGGTATTGAAATAATATTGAACAAAATTTTAAATAAATATTTTAACTTACATAAGAAGCTTTTCGATGAATTTGATGAAATTTTTTTTTAATAGATATTTCTTGAGATACAGATGCAAGTTGAATTTTTTCAGTAGTTAACGGGGTTGCAATTTTATTTAGGACTAATTATCTATTGAAATATTTCAAAGAATTTGTATTATTAGAATATTGCAACACCAATAAACTAATTATTACAAGTCAAGTAGTCAATATGAAAGTGGAATACACTGTATCCATGTATGTATGTATGTATACATATATATATATATATATATATATATATATATATATATATATATATATATATATATATATATATATATATTGGTGTACATGTGTATAATATGTACTAGGTACCATAGTGGATACTTACAAGATTACAGTAAGTCCAATGTATTTGTCCGCTTGTGGAAATGTTAACGTATAAATATCAACATCTTATTGTTAGTTTTGTTGAATGCTACGAGTATTTAGAAATTATTGCCAATATCGTGCCAATATAAATATTTGTATATGATGTGCCGTGTGTAATGTGTGTGATATGCACTACAGTACCACATACTATACGTATATTGCGTGTGTGTAACCATTCGCATTACACGGTGTTAGTTGTAACCAACTTACGTTGGATTATAATAATTACATATGCTATTCGCTATTTCTTAGGGCACTAGATTATGCACGTTATATCTGAATGTTTATATATGTATGTATAACGATCAGTATGTATAAACTATGACTATAGTGATAGATACTTATGTAGGTATTTACAATATTCCATATACGAATATGTACTGTAATAATATAGAAGTATGTAGTTCCTGGTTCCTCTACTCTAGATAGAAGGAATTACTACCATTGGCAAGGGTGGGGGTGGGTGCCATGCAACTTTGTGCAACTCGAATGTAACGTAATTATCAATTTTAATTCGTATATACGTACGTACGTAGGTTGCAATAATAAAAGTGAACGATATGTTACATTTAATTACCGAGCAAATCACTGATAAAACTCATATATCCCGACTTCAATCAACAATTACATACAACTCTACCCTTACGTCATAATACGCTCGTAAAAGCAACAGTGCCAACTATGGAAACAATAAAAACACCACATTAAACGATTATTATTATTATTTGTTAGGGGCTGTGCTGTGATAGATAGATGGTAGGGTGTGTGAGTGGTGGCGGCGGTGGGGGTGAATGTTGGTAGGGTTGCTATAGTTTTTTTTTCTCCCGCTGCTCGCTTGCTTGCTTGCTGACAATGATTGTTCGCTTTTTGTTTATTTTCGCGGTCTGTGCGGATTGGTCGGTTGTGGTGCGGCGTCCTCTCTGATTGGTCTAAGCACCGTGTTATAATACGTAGCGCGTGGCGTCCGAGCGCCAGTTCTGAACTGCAATCCAAGTACGACGGACGGACAGATAGACGAACACACGCACACGCACACGAACGTCTAGAAGCGCCAGTAAACATTACAGTACCTACACACGTACACTTTTTATAAACCTAAATTAATACAAACATTAACTTGGATCAATCAGCAACGACAATAGCAGCGAGTCCAATACAGAAACAGAGATTGTACACACAGGGTAAGTGATAATAGTTGTGTTACTTTTTGCGAAATTCTATGTGACATACGTATTTATTCCACCATATTCTAATTTACATGTACATATCTATTAATTTCATATCTATTATTATTATTATTTCTACACTGTTCAGTTAATGTCTATTTATCAATATATAATGGTAGAATTAGATATACGAGGTGCGTTATTGTTCCGACTTGTGGTGTCAAGTGTTTCAATGGTACTGCTGTTGTATTGTATAAAATGACCTTTCATTTTCATTGTCAAGTTAATCATTCATTATGCACATCCGCGTCTGATGTACAATTTGTGTAAGATTTAACAATTATTTTTAACCTCTTTTGTGTTCTTGCGTACTGTAACTGCCGTGTATACTTCTCATGTTGAAAAATAAAAATACAATACAAATAAATGAATAAGGTATTCATTAACAACCGTCTGCAAACAATAATTAGTGCAACAGTTTAAGTTTGAGTAATTTCTTTGTTCTACTCTACTTAGATGTCATGGCAAGACAAGAAAGAGAAATAAAATATGTATACTTACTGAATTTACGTTATGAATTGTGTGTATAAAAATCTAATTAAATGCAATCACTCACCATTGACGTTTCAATACAATATCCCTTCACACACTATAGGTAACTATAACCACAAATACATATGTAGTTGGAAAGGAAATAGCATTTTATAGGACCAAGGGCATTCGAATTCGACAGATACAATCTAAGTACATACTTTATAACAAAGTAATAATGATATGGTAAATAATATGTACATTTATGTTAACCATACACTTTAGATATATGTAGGTATCTACTGCTACTTGCAATGTATGTATACCATAATTAGTATCCATTAACCGTATTCATAGTGTCTGAAGATTCACGTTTATTTTCTATATCTAGAAATTGTACCATTTTATAAATCTATCGATGAACTGATTCATTAATTACATAGTATTAAACAATTGGCAGCATTGAATTAATTACACAAGCTATGTGAAGAACATTAACATTATTATACACGTATTTTATTATTCCGATTATATTTGGTACGTATTTATCAATTGCCAAATATATACATATTAATATAATTAATTTAAAATAACTTTTTATAGAAATATGTTTTTTCTTCATTTCATTATAAAGCTGTTTGTATGATAATTATCATATTCAGAAAAGACTAGCTGCTGATCCTATAGTAAGTCAATTAAACAGTGATATTATAGTAATCAGTATAAATTGCATTCACAATTTGTTTATTACTCTTTCTATAAACATCCGATAATATTCCATTCATAAACTGAATGATTCATATAATAAATTAGTGGAAAAGTCTGTACATATAACTGCTGACCTCTGATTCCATATATGTTTGTGTTATGTATATGTATATAGTTATAATATATGGTCCCGTATCGTTGTTCACGTGCCTCGTATCTATGATATTTTCACTTGCATATACTTATGTATCTGTAATTTTACTAGTGCTATTATTAATTATTTCCACATATTCGATCAACTTGTAGGTATGTAGTTCCGGAGAATTTAAAAACAATATTTTATTTTTGCTTTATCAATTTCATTATAAAAGGCCACCCAGAAAATATTTGAAGTAGACAACCAATTTATTCTAATTTCACACTTCCAAAAGGCTACAAATATGATAAAAAATACGGGAATATGTAATGCATATCTAGACATACTGTATATGTATCTAATTATTTTTCACATAATATAATGAAACGCTGAATTTCGCGGTTAATATATTTTATACGGGCTGTGTCCGTCTATCTGTGTATATATTCCTGCGCCATGTATACTTTGTGTGTGTGTGTGTTTATATATATATATATATATATATATATATATATATATATATAATGTATGTGTATCGTAAATCCCAATTATCGGCTGCTACCCCACAGCTGACTATACCCACGGCGGCGGCGGCGGCTGCGGTACCTGTACACAGAGTGGCTGTTCAGTGTTGGCCGTGTTGTTATATTGTTATTAATGCATAACCACTCGATCAGTTTTACTAAAAGCACATGCGTCCCGGTGCACGAGCATGTGTGTATGCGTTCATTTACTTTATGAATGAAACTAATGGGTCACAACGTCAATGCACACAGCTGAACTAATCATCATGATCCAGATAAGTCGTCTAGTTATTAATACTGTACTGTCTATTTGTGACTTGCGTTACTGAGATTTATTCCTATTATGTCCAATATCTGTGAATGTTGTTACGAAGTACGTACGTTACGTAAATATATCGAGACGGCTACATCCGTGACTAACATTGCATGCATGTACTGCGGGTGGCGGTGTGTGTCTGTGTGTGATAATATTTATAATAAATTATTATTATTTATGTTTGCTTGTAACATTTTTTATTTAGTTAACAATGTCACACATGCCACAATCATAAGTGTACTACATATAACGTTGGACTAGTGTATTCTTTCAAGATACACATATGTAGGTATTTACATACATAACAAACATGGATGTAGGTATGTGTGTACATATCGGTAATGTACAATCTGTGTACATCACCGCACATCTTCATTATCCCGCATTTACATTATTGGTAACCTGTTGCTTTGCTTGATGCACGTGTGCAGTCATTGTGGATAACACTATCGTGTTTGACTGAATGTGATCAAACTAATTTCAACCGAAATATCACTATTTTTCTGTATCGGCCAATGCAATGGTTTTTCTGGTAAAATTAATTTTCTCTTGTTTTTATATTCTTCTATCCGTTACATCGTATATTAAAATATAAAACAAATCTTCCAATTTCTTTTTTACATACTGAATTTTTATAATAATCTTATCAAAACATTGACTTGCTGTTTCATGCAAATACAATCCAAATCCATTTAGCGACGGACTTTTTTTTCCTACATGCACACGTACGTTCGTAGGGTACATGTTTGGCTGGTTTACGTATTCATGAAAAACAGAAAAAGAAAACACAGAAGAAAGAATCAGTGACGGCAACTGCAAGCCATGGGGTGCATAGATTTTAGATTTTATTGTACATACACGGTAACAGAGTCACAATGTAAATTCAGCGCTTATTCAATATTACCGGCCAATATACATACATACGTACGTACGTATATGCACACAGATTCAACAACAGTTGTATCAAAGCTTGCCGACAACACGGCTTATTGTCAACTTACAAATGTACATACATACATACCGTACACAACACACCACTAACTCCACAACGATGTGCAACAACAGCACATAGACACGGCCAGCACGCGAAACAGGTCCGGACCTAACGAAATTCTACAAGTTGAACACTTGTGGTACGGTTGTTAAACACTACATGTATGTACGATTCTGTTTAGGATTGTCTGCCTGCTGGATATATACACGTGCACATTTGCCATTCTGCATAACTGAATGTTCAATGTGCGACCGACGATACTCACGTCCCATGTATTCACTCACAAACTTATAAACATATTCACTTCTATGCTGTTCCTGTAAGTCTCTGGACTTGCTCTCGTGTGTTAGGATTCACCTAACACCTACGGCAATGTTAAAGTGTAACACAATGTCGTATGGTAGGTACGACAGACCAGATCAGATCAGATCAGACG
The DNA here is from genome assembly GCA_963422195.1 of Carabus problematicus. Taxonomy (NCBI): domain Eukaryota; kingdom Metazoa; phylum Arthropoda; class Insecta; order Coleoptera; family Carabidae; genus Carabus; species Carabus problematicus. The sequence continues at coordinate 3,371,010 of OY728588.1, read as the reverse complement.
ACCCATAAATATGTTACCCAAACACTATACAATTCTTCTTTGTTTTTGCATATGAAAGTAGAGAATCTTTTGGTAAGTTGCTTTTGAAATTTGCATGTGTTTCAAACCTTTACTAACACACACGCGCGCACACACATAGAGGGACACTTTTGAAACAATCTTTTCACTGACATATTATAGTACGATAACACACGTGATAGAGACGTACGTATTGTTATATGTAGTGTAGTGTAGTGTAGTGTAGGTGATTCTCGACATGTACTGTCGATACGGAATGACACTTCGTTAGGCAATTCAATTATGTTTCTTGTTGTTCGTTTAATCGCGTGTGCAAAACTAGACTCAGTATTTAGTGAAATCATCTGTGAACACACGAAATTACCGGTGCATGAAAATATTCTAGCCATTTGAAATAAAACTATGTATCATCCACCGTTAAATTCGTTAGGAAATTTATTCGTTTAACTGATAAAATACATTTTGCATATTGATCAAAATTCGTTGCATTACTTTAAACGTAATACATGACTGTCATCGCCATACCTACATATAACTGAAATACTGAAAATTGTTACAAAATGGATGATTGATATTTATTTAATAGAGCACATAGTGTGTTGATAGCATTATTAAATCAAGTTTCACGTTCAGAAGTGAACAAGATTTTGTAAGAAAACATTTCACACTTTTCAATTGTTATTCTATTTCAAAAATATAGTCTACGCTCTGTATTTAATCACACACAGCAGAATCAAGTTTTACTTTTATCCCGCATACATACAGTACACCAAATATTCATAGACAAATGATTTAGTAAACATTAATCCAATACCTACTACATACGAGTATAATCTTACCACAATAATTGTTCCAACATACGTAGATAATAAATTTCAATCTGACTGAAAGCGATTTCACTTAAAATTCTCAATGAACGTAGCGGTATATTATATAATTTATAAATTTGTGAATAATATTCCAGCATGCTATCTAGAAATATCCAGATGACAGATTGTTAGTCTAGTTGAAAATTGAATGCAAGTCGTCATGCTGTGTATTTTATCGAATGCTGATTGCTTGCGCACAAGTTCTCTTACCGTCAATGTTATATTTTCTTAGTTTCACTAACTATGGAATAAAGTTTCAGAAATGAAACAAGGTAATATGCATCGATCAGTGTTGAAGTTATATTGCACTACCAGCCACTGGAATTCGTTGTATGAACGATTATCATTACCGCACTAATGGCACATGAACTTAGTCTTGACTGCTGTATATTTTATTCATAAAACATACATAGTCTATTTCAGACATTGTACGAAGCGGAGCGTACATACATATGAGAACAGTGGACAATTATACGTGTGGCCAGTGGCGACGGCTGATTGTTAGACATGTTCTAAGGCTAAGGACAAGGGAAATGATGAAGAAGCCACGTATATATGATTGAGATATATATATATATATATATATATATATACATATATGTATGTATGCGTGTATCACAACATCCGAAAACACACATTCAGTTTCCACCATCACCACCCACCCCCGCGCCACACTCTTCTACACTAAGCCGTTGGCACAGTAATTACTTTTTTAATTATAACATAAATTTAATTTTAAACAGGGGGTTACATGCCAAACTCATTTTACCTGCGTTCTGCATCCAATGTTGATTTGAAAATAATTTCATATTCTTCAAATACATCTATCTATCATCATGTTGTATGTCAATAACACTACCGGACTGTGTTGTGTCGTTATTCGTGTTGCTAATCACAACAGTGAGTGATTGTGACACAATATACGAGAATGTAGTGGTAAGGTTATTTTACGAACATTGAACAGTTTTATTCCATGTATGGAATATTAATGTAACGTGAATTAACGACGCTGTTAATAATACAAGACAATATTCCTTCTTTATCATTGTTTCTTTGAAGATAATTGTACGGTTTTACGTGCTGTATATCCGGTGTAGATATCCTACCGTGTAACTAATTAATTAAATACATGAAAGTGAAAGTGTTTTCTCAGCTACAACTCGACACCATTCAACATACGAATAGCGGATGTGTGTGTGTGTGTACATCGGCATACATACATGCATACATTATAAACACGAGTCAATGTAATTATAAACTCGTAAGTCAATAAATTGATTCATTATCCTTACTCTCTGGATTGTGTAAGTGCAAGTAACAGTAATTTTTCATTAATATGTTTGTAAACACTTTGTGCCTTCGCAATCTTTATCCATTCAGAGTGACTAGAGTATAACATATTATGATTATGGTATAGCTTCTATCAGAGTTATATTCTAGTTATGTCTGTCTGTATATCCAGAGTACACCATTATTCCATGTTCATATCGGATTTGTTGCATGCACTTTCCGACGTTGACCTGACATCATCCTGTATATATCTCTTGTTATCGTACGTACTGTCACTACATAATTGTTTAGAGTCAGCCCAACCGTTAACTAAATATTCCCTGAACTATCGCAAGATTGTTCATTAATTAGATTTAATATTTTCGCCAAATGCCAATCGAAATTCAATATAAAACAAATCACCACTTGTTCATAATTGGTGAATAGTCATTGAGCATGTGAATCGACACATACAAATAATGTGTGATATACTATGTACATGATGACTGACTGTTTACATATGAGTGTGTGTGGGTGTGTGTAATGAAATGTAAATATGTTTAGAAAAATCATGAATTCTCATAGAAATATAAGCTTACAACATAATTACATTATTCACAAAGAAAATAAATGGGCATCAAAAAGCATAAATAAACATACGCCGCTGGTACTATGGCATCCCTGATGGAGGCCAGCCAGTATATATATATATATATATATATATATATATATATATATATAAACTATTTTACATATCCACCAAAAAGTAGGTTTTTTATTGAAAAAAATCTTTATAAAGAATGTAATATACGATTTTTGATACAAACGTTTGAAAGAGACACGTTATAAAAATGTTAATTTCTTAATGAAACTTCCGCCATATACAGGTAACATCAGCTTTTACTCTGTGCCAACGGCAATTTGTTTTTTTTTTATTTATTTATATTTCATTATATGGTAGGTACACGTCTATAGTAGTCAGGCAACCAACAATACACCGGTGTAGAACAATGGATCTATGCTACGTTCATATGACACTGTTACTTCAGCTGAAAATGTTTCACTAATGTATGATAAATATGAAAGTTGATAGGGAAATATGATTGCATTTGCGTTTTATGTAAAATTCGGCTGTAAGACTCCATTTAATGATGATAGTTACAGTAATCTTTGACTAATATTCCAGTGTAGCTGAGCAACTAACGTAACTAAGATGAAAGGATAACGTAGAGATGATTACGCCAATGCCCGCAGCTATAACGTTACGCAATGGAACGTTCTTCTGTGAATCCGCATGAATTTTACCTAACGTTTCATCATAACTACCGACATGAATGATTTTCATATTTAAAATTAGGAACAATATCTAACTAGGTATCTGCGTGTATATATATATATATATATATATATATATATATATATATATATATATATATATATATATATATATATATATATATATGTACATAATCCACATTGCATAATTAATTACTGTGTGTGTTTGTGTGCGTGTGAAAATAGTGATAGATAATTACAAACAAGTCAAACAAACACGATCAATATTTAAAATTCAACGGGCACCATGTATGTTGACTTAATATTGAGAACAGCGCGCGCTAATTTAGAAATTAAATAATGACATCAAATAGAATTAACCAGTGAGGGAGAGTTAGAGAGGGTCGGCAATATACCAACATCGAGAGCCACAGCAACATCGGTACCAAAGTAGCTAACGATTTATTTCGATATATATATATATATATATATATATATATATATATATATATATATATATATATATATATATATATATACAGTGAACTTCGCTTATAACGAACCCGCTTATTGCGAACTTTCGCTTATAACGAACCAATCTATAAAGTACGAACTAAAGTATTAACGAACCCGCTTATAACGAATTTTCGGTTATAACGAACCAATCTATAAGGTACGAACTAAAGTATCATTAAACGTGTGTTATTTTTTTCGCAAATAACGAACCCATTTATAACGAACTTCCGGGTATAACGAACCTTAATTTTTGTTATAATCGCAAAAGTTTTCGGTTATAACGAACTTAAAACGGCATTTTACCAAATAATCAGGGGATTCCTCGAAATCTTTCAACTCCGCATATGTAGGGTCGCCGTAACAGTTCTTGCGGTTCTTGTGTATATGTGGTTAATTGTATGAAAAAAAATTATCGGACCTTCCCGAGATTGGAACGGCCCATGCGGAAATTTCAACATGCTCCACATGGCCTGTCCGCCCCTGTTCACTGTATTTAATGTGTTAAAGAAGTACAATTATGAGTTACGCAATTTCGAAGAAAACACGTATAAACAAAAGTAAAATAAACGATTTTTTCAAATAAGATTCATAAAAACTATTGTTAGTGTACAATGTGTATGTATTACAAAACAATATCTAACTCAATTTCGAACAAATCTGGATCTGTCTAGTTTTGCAAAACAGTACTTCATATTATGTACCTACTTGAAACATGTACTTATGTATTAATACAAAAAAATGAATTTCTGATGTTTATCGTTTATTACGAATTTCGCTTATAGCGAACTATTTTCGTCGGTCCCTTGAGGTTCGTTATAAGCGAAGTTCACTGTATATAAACATATAATTATCTAACTCAGCAATAAGCCAGTGTAATTAAATCATTTTAGCTGTCAATCCATTATCCATGTGTTCTCAACATTTTGTGTTTGTTGTAACTGGAAATATAAATAAAACTACATTTACAAATGATACATCAGCAACTGTAACAATGACAATGTCTAATATTTCAAATTAATATTGCACGCGCATTTTTTAAAACAGACATGGCTCTATGTATGTATACATGTATGGTATGCAATGTCACATTATATGTATGTACATATATGAATGAAACACAATCAATGCTGAACAAATCTGGATTGGTTGAATGTGACGAGCGAATGTCGAGACTCGTTTATACGTAATCCATTCAATCTAATTATTGTCGGACAAAATTGAACTTGCCAAACATAATAGCATTAGAAATTAACTCGTGACATTCCGTGCTGATTAGTTAGTTGTAAATATAATATGTTACAAGTGTATACGTGTGTATGCACGTATGTTGGATATTTCGGAAACACTATATAAGTTTTCATATAATGATCACTGAGTGTGTCAAGTGTCAAATCAATGCGGGTAATTTGTTGTTATAATAGAATCTGTTTCGGTAGTGAAAGGTTAGTGGAAGTTAGGTTATAGGGTAAGGTAAGGGTTAGCGTTGTGTGTGTTGGTGGGTCTAGATTGTTCTGCCATGTTTCTGCCGTTAATTGCAGTGAAACATATATGTACAGTACATACATAGGTAACATAAACATATATGTATGTGTACTTGTGTGCACGAGGTAATGTTAGCATGTGTACCGGACATTATTTGATTTGTAACATGATACCTTCAGGTACAGAGATTTTGTCAAAGTTTATACTGGATAGTTAAACTGCAATGTTACTCTGATCTCTGTGTACGTGGCAGAGACATGTGTATGTACCAGCTTTGAGTATAGACATTACCATATATGTATGTATATACGTACATATGTAGCTCTGTATATATATATATATATATATATATATATATATATATATATATATATTATATATATATATATATAATTAAATTGTCATTTGTCGAAAATCTGAATTAAAATCTAAATATTGTATATACGAAACATGAATGACAAGTAAGTGAATTTAGTGTGAACAATACAATATACCTACCAGTGTCCATACCATGTATGTACGTATGAATATGTATCAACTATATACATTACACGGAAAGTATATTCTATTAGAAAACTTTTCCATATTCCGGGATATAACAAGAAAACAAAACAGAATGGAACTGCCCAGAATATAAAAGAGTGACTGTATGTAAATATTGAAAAGAAAACTTTGATATTTGTTATTACAAACATACTATGTAATAGTATTGTAGACGTGTATCATTAACACACTTAACGTTACTACGCTTCACACTAATGTCCCTCAGATATGAGTGAAGTTCAGATTATACAATCATGAACGTTTCATCCATACACAAGTCCGTCACGCGATCCATAAGGGAGAGATATTGTACATGCACGCAACTTATAATGTGAATTGATTATACGTAGTTTATCTCTATCTACATATAGATCATTTCGTTATTGATTTAAAAAAAAAAATGTGTTTCTTGTATTAGCTTGATTAATAGATATTGTCGTAAATGCCAAACTAGACTACCTACAACATTACAGAATATAATAAAATTAAAACTTCAATCATTTTCTTCTCTGCACAACAATAAAACTCATTGCATATTCTAACGCAATAATTTATTACACTTCGTCACAGAGTGGAACTAAAGTAACGTGTAATTACCAGCGATAAAAAACTCTACAAACTTGCCCTGGAAATAAATGAAAAATATCATTTTACATGAATATAGAAAGGCCGAGCCGGGACGTAAACACCAACAAAGAAACACTATTTAGCCTTTACAAAAACTTGCAAGCATGAGACTAGTATCAACACGTACGTACATTCGTCAATTATATGCACAAGTAAAATGGGTAAATAATAGTTGTACTTGTAGCTGAAATATGATTAACAATAATAGCTAATGTACTTTTACATATTATGTATATATGTGTGTGTGTGTGTGTGGCTTGTACAGAAGTTTGTTAATTGTTGACGACAGTTGAGCAAATACCGTATGTACTACATACATACATACATATAAGTATAAATGTACGAGTTGTGATCGGGCTAGTGTATGTCAGGCACGTCAGGAAGCACGCTAGACGTTCCCTGGTCCGGCAAAGGCACACCAGACAGTGCCGGGACAGGAAGCCAAGACTGGACTGTACTGTACTGTACTGTGTTAGTGTTCCTTCCGTGTACGGTGCATCGTGTTAGTAATAGTTAATTAACAATCCCCAAGTGTGTGGGTGACGGTGGTGCAACGTTATTACTGGGACATTTGGCGGCGGTGCACGCGGCCAATTACCCAGTTATAATTACATATCACACAACTTTACATATCTAAAACTACACACGGTCATACTTCAAAGTGAAACACATTTCATTATATGTATAATGTACTCTAACACTCGTACATTGTATCTGTTATTGATTTACAGTTATATAAATACACATTTCATTACATGACGCGCTTCAAAATTGGAAGAGAATATAAAATTCTTGAAATTTTGCTTCGAGACTAACTTAGTTTTCTGGTTCACTGGCCTCAATCCCGAGATGGGATTATGTGATTAGATCGTATTACCTGATCACCTGCATCATTTGTCGCTGGACGGGTTATAATGAATGAAGGCTGAACTATGTTTAGAAATATGTAAACACTTACTTACTTACTAGAGGTATGTATATTCGTGCGTGTGCAGACGTACGTATGAATACTGCATCACCGAATCACTTTGGCCATCAAACTAACTTTACTCGTGATTAAATAACGTTAACTGTATGTGTATATAGTGAGTAGCGTAGTATATTATATATACATAGTTCCAAGTATTACCAGCGGTGGTTCAGCAGCGCTACCATCGTACCGGACATCCGGTCGCAGTGCTAATGCACTTGCCCTACCTCTTGTTTTCCGTATTTTCATTTAAATACACAATACATGTATGTATGTATGCGTTAGGTCAGTTACGTGTCAGTAAATGCAAATATGGATGTTTATGTACAAACATCACTGAGCTATCCTCTTAGTTTGTCCAGAAATATACCGTTTCGTCACATCGTGTTGACTTCATTAATTGTTTTCTATACGGATACACATCTACATTCAATTAAGATCGTGTTGATTTAGTTGACGGTTAATTTTATTATTACTTGACATATTTATAGGTTACTTTTATTACATAAACACGTAAAGTTCATGATGCAGAATTTGACATATCAGTTGAGTTTATTTACTGTTCCTTATAAATGTCAATATGAATGTGACTGTATTATTCCGTAAATGTGGTGAATATACCGATCTACACTTATATAAGAATATTTAGTTAAATTGTCAATATACGTACATGTATGTATCTGCCAGTATAATTTCAAATATGTACAATTATATTCGCAAAATGAATGTTTACGCACGATTTACTGTTTTGATAAGTACAGTAAACTTCGCTTATAACGAACCTCAAAGGACCGACGAAAATAGTTCGCTATAAGCGAAGTTCGTAATAAACGATAAACATCAAAAATTCATAATTTTTGTTAATTCATAGGTACATGTTTCAAGTAGATATATAATATGAAGAACTCTTTTGAAAAACTAGACAAATCCAGATTTGTTCAAAATTGAGTTAGATATTGGTTTGTAATACATATACTTACATATGTTTTTATGAATCTTATTTAAAAAAAATCGTTTATTTTACTTTTGTTTATATTTGTTATTATTTTATATGATTTTTATTTATTTAAAGTAAGAGCTTTTACGTGTTTTCTTCAAAATTGCGTAACTCATAATTGTACTTCTTTAACACATTAAATACAGTGAACAGGGGCGGGCAAGCCATGTGGGGCATGCTGAAATTTCTACATGGGCCGCTCCAATCGCGGGAAGGTCCGATAATTTTTTTTCATACAATTAATCACATATACACAAGTACCGTAAGAACTGTTGCGGTGACCCTACATATGCGGAATTGAAAGATTTCGAAGAATTCCCTGATTATTTGGTAAAATGTCGTTTTAAGTTCGTTATAAGCGAAAACTTTTGCGATTATAATAAAAATTAAGGTTCGTTATACCCGAAAGTTCGTTATAAACGGGTTCGTTATTTGCGAAAAAAATAACACACGTTTAATGATACTTTAGTTCGTACCTTATAGATTGGTTCGTTATAACCGAAAATTCGTTATAAGCGGGTTCGTTATAAGCGAAGTTTACTGTATTTCAACTGGAACCCGCGCATTGATTCTGTTGGGTTATTTTTCTTACAATTCCGTGTTATAAAGTCGGTTACGGTTTAAGCCAAACAGTCGAGCGCGTCAAAGTTATTTCAGCCAATTGAAAGGAAACCACGAATGACAAAAATTGAAAGTTTGGAGAGAAGTGAAAGCAGGTAAATAACATGTCACACGGAATATGAGTACAAGTCAGCCTGGTGGACAAGTCTCTTAATGAAATCATGCACACTGACAGGTGCATTCACCTTTCTACACACCGTATTCCCCAATAGTCGCTCTATCAAAATATCCGATCGACTTGAACGACGATGTTCTTTCTGAATCGATGTACGGATCATGCAATGTGACGCGCCTACTGAACGGTTTCTCTGCTGGGAATATTTCTATACGAACTAGTATAATATGTAGGTAACTATGTACATACGTATATTCCCGTCATCAGATTGTTACATGGAGTGATTTCTTTATATATATATATATATATATATATATATATATATATATATATATATATATATATATATATATATATATATATATAATCACAACTATATCAGATCGATTATGTTTCAATCTTACATGTTCTGCAAACTGACAACCGCTTCCATGAAATATATATATATATATATATATATATATATATATATATATATATATATATATATATATAGGTTAGTCAAATTACCGGAACACCTAAATAATTTTCCTACAGTAAAGAATTTAAAAAAAAATTCGTACAAAAGTTTTTGGTTGTAAACAAGCTATCGTTTACATATGTTTTAATATACAGCGTGTTCATATTATTGTGGAGATTAGGTAAACTTTTGTCTAAGCCTGTATACGTATATGGTATTCAAGAATACTTTATTTTTTATATTATATTATATGATTTCGCTGTAACATGGTTTCTACCATATATTAACAATGTATTTCATTCAACATTCAACATGAAAGTTTTGTAAAATGCCAGCGTTTAATTGGATATTATTCATTTGTGATTTACAAGCAAATTTCAACTGTCGACTCTCATGTACAATGTAATTATAAGTAAATCTTTGTTCGTTAGTGAATTGTTGCAGTATAATTATTAATGAAATAATGTACTAGCAGACGGAATATATAAATATGTATGAGAATGTAGGTAAGTAATTCAGTTAACAACACAAGACAATATTGTATATAACAGTGTTTTACAATTACCATATTCGCTAGAATTATTTATATGTACTTATATTTAGAGAACACTGTCAATAATAACCGGCCCGTTGATTATTATTTATACATGAATACTTATTATATATATATATATATATATATATATATATATATATATATATATATATATATATAGTAAATACAGGGATAATTGATTATAAACAATTACTCATCCATCTAGTGCTAGTGTGTGTCTGTATAATGTACCTACCATTAAGGTTAAGCTCCGTCCGTCCGGGTGCTGGCTGGCTGCTAACAACAGTAGAAGCACTTCGTCATCGTATTCTCCTAACAAGATAACAATTAATTAGCGGCTCAGCCGTGTTTTAACAATTACGTTATTACTTTTTCCGCGGACTCAACCCGTTCTTGCATTAATTTTTTTTTACCTTTTAAAACATGTACATGGCTGACTAGGATGGATGGTAATACATATTAAATATTTGAAATTCGTTATACTTGCTGGAACTTTTAATTAAAACAAGTAATTAAGAAGTTTTTAAAGAAACTGAACGTAATACAGTGTCTGTACGTCTCTATTCTCTGTTATTTGTGTCTGGCTAGTAGCTACATATCGTACATATGTACGTACGTACTTGGGATCATGTACTTCATTTAAGAACATTGTAATGCATAACAAATACCTAATCAAAACTACGCATTGACTTGACTGGTCGTTTATCTCATAATGACATGATTAGGTAATCTATGGAAATTGTAAATTTTTATACGATTCCATATCGTGTTTCAGCATCTTGCAATAAAGTTAACGTTGACATGTGTTAGTACAGGGTAATAATAATATGAAAGCGAAGATTACCTGATGGTTGGGGATTTCAAATGATCTGAATTTTAAAACTCGTAAAGATAACGAAGTTTCAGATTTTACGCTGCACTCGGCAAACCTGAGTAGTGTTTAGTATGTCTGCATGGGATCAGTGTATGTATGTATAACTAACTATACCAGTTCCATATGGTTACATGGTGTGTGTGTGTGTACATATGTAAATTACAACAGTATCATTTCTAGAATCAGAGAATATTAAATACATACACACTCGTACATCGATATGGCAGTTCTATAGGCCTGTTAATACTCTACATGGATGTTATGTCAGAAACTATAATCAGGGCTTACAGTACCATGGAAATATTACATTACTATTGATATTGTGTGTGTGTGTGTGTTGGTGTTGGTTATACATATGTATATACTTGTAGCAGTAGTGGTGTTGGTGGTGACGTGATTTCCCATGTGGTAACATAGAGTAGTCTTCTATGTAGGTACAGCTACATTTGTCAGGCAGAATTACAGTCCAACTCTCACCTGGCACACAACCCCACCCCCCGCCCACCCCTAAACTCACACAGTTTTGTTTTTATACAGGTCTTGTGTTATTAAAATGGCCGTATGGTGGAAATACACGTAGTACACACTAATCCATTGGCATTACACATTCATCTAGCGTAATGCTGTAGTGTATAACAGTGAATATCGACAATGCTATTGCTATTGTACGTAGTTGTTAACTTGACAACTGTTCATTTATTCAGTCACAGCCACTTCCATAGCATTAACTAAATCTTGGCAGAAATCCAATTACGAAACACTGTGACACTCAGTCAATAATAAATTACAACTCGAAGTATACCTATCTGCCTGCCACACCGGTTATTCTAATTAGATAAATATAGACAATACTCTAGGTATTGTTTAAATCGAAAATTACACTTGACATACCTGTATATTATACTAATATATGTGTGTGTGTGTGTCTCTTGTAAGCAAATCACTTTGAAATATGTACGTATGTATTATAAATTGTTCAATGTGCACCCACGGAATATTACACTGAATTATACAACGTTGTTTGTTTAATACAGTTACTATACCGCAATCTACATTTGCAGATTTCATTCAGCAAACTTTTATAATTTGATACAAAACCACCTCCGGTCTCACATCGTTGCCATTGATCATTGGTGTTGGGGCGTGAGTTTCATTTGTCTCGCCGCGCCGGCCAGCCGACTGTGTGTGTGTGTATGTACTATGTAGTTGTACATACTATGTAGTTGTACATACTATTTAAACAAGTCGCGCTAAATAGATTTACACGCAGTGTATTGTATAACGGGCCGTGTGAAAAGTTTGTATATTACAGAAGTTTTACATTCTCATCATATAACCCGCATTGCTGATTGTTACATTCAAGTAATCAAGCTGGCCAGCTAGCTCTTGTTATACATGTACAACTTACTGTCCTTTTAAACTTCCATCCGCGCTAACAAATGGCCATATAATGGGCTGACAGAGCTTGCTAGTCGTACCTACGATACCGTCGGGAAACAACAAACAAACAACACACAAATGAAACCGTGTCCTTGTACAAAGTTTGCTACACGTGTCTGTGTATAGTCTTTACATGTTGACTTGCTTCACAAAAGACTGGGGATTTACAATCGAGAATATCAGTTCAGTTCAGTGAATGCCATATAATAGGTACTATTCTCCGTACTGTTAGTTATTAATCGTGAATGTACGTACGTACTGCTTACATGTTATATTTATTACAAATGTAACCTTCACCTGATTTCTTCACTACCCTACCATACCATACCATGCATTTAATTACGATTTATACTTTACAACTCGTTTATAATTAATTAGCTCAGCAGTTAAATCGATTATAAATTCTAACAAGTAGATAATCCCTACCTACTTACGCACGATATATAAATAATTAATTCGCCCATCGTCTCGGCAACCAGCAATACACGTATGCATTGGCGGCAGCCGGCCCCTGCTGGTTATGAATTAATTAACAAGAACATAGTGATATTTCTATGATTGAATGAGATACAGGTGTATGGACTTGGTGATTTGTTGAAGCACTTGTGCAGCGTTAGAGAAGTAATATGAGCGCCGTGGTCATTAGAGACAAGGATGTAATCACTATAGTTATACGTACATATGTAGCATTTCAGCTATAATAATTAGACACTTGTTATAAACTATAGATTCCTATATAAAACATTAATCTTATATAGTGTGTTTGATAGATAGATAGATATTACTCTAAAGTAATACTGTATAATATGTACTTACATACATCTGTCTCTCGCTTTAATACAAACCCTGAAATGTTATTGAGTTGAATGTATTTGAATGGTGGTGTGCCTTTACAAGTAAGAATCCCTTCCCCACCCCTCATTCTCCTGTATTTATATAACATTTTCAAATTCATTAAATTTCCTCACCGTAGCAGAGCCTTTGAGTCCGCAGTTATTTCAATTTCCAGTAGAAAAGAATTTGTGCAGACGCAGTTCATTTAGTGTACCTATGTGCAAACATTTTTTTGTTAAATATTAAATTCTGTTCCGGTAATACGTTTTACGTAATAACTTACTGTATGTCTATCCTTAGATACGAAATGGAAATCATTCTTAGTTAAATATGCATATTGTAGGTATAGTTTCTGGAGTTGTTAAATGAAATATAAAACAATCAAGTAGGAAGTTACTAATTAACTTCACACATACAACCGGAGTAAATCGTGTTTGCATTATGTTTAAGCAGCACTTCAAGTACCGAAAGTGGATTCACGCGAGATTTTATCGAATTAAAACTTCCAAATAACAAACGTCTATTTACTGACAGATTACGTTAACGCTGTTACCGTTACACATTAACATTCACTTACTAGACAATATCACACTATGTATTGATATATATATATATATATATATATATATATATATATATTATATATATATATATATATTGTAACGGTTTAATTTACGCACATGAAACCTTTTAAAACGTGTCGCGGAACGTACCGGCATCGTCGAGCGCTGCACGAAAAGATAGAACAGGAATAACGTGAGCTGTCTAGCAGTAGATCTCGAGAGGGACGGACGAAGTCGAGAGTATCTATATTATTTTGAATCTCAGGAGTTTTCGTTTTGAGTTTAGTCTGAGTTTCAATACCACCCCATAGAAAAGGGGGATTTACAAGTTCAACTTTCGTTTCGTCGTACTGGTTACGGTTAGTGATAGTGTTTAGAAGCCACGTGCTTCGGTATCCGTGCCAGTCCCGTATTAGGGATTTAGAGTGTGTACCCCATCGTGCTACTGCTCCGCCGCTAGTATCGCCATCGTCATCACGCCGTCCGAGGTTTCCCGTTGGTGCCCACGCGCCTTTACTCGCATCGGTCGGTGCTCGCAACTTCGGAGATTTGCCGTGTCACGTACCAGGAGCCAGAGACGCAGAATACAGATAAGTCGGTTCTATTTACTACATCTTGTACCGAATCTACGTAAATTTGACCCAGTGTTGTACCATACGGAACGCGTGGAATTCACTCTCCTTTGTGCTAGTGCGGCCCTGTGCTGTGTAAACGCAACCAAACGCGTATGTGTAATTTCTTTCCTATCTTAACTGGTTCGACCCAGCCAACGTCGAATTAGCATCGTTTATCTTATTCTAATTCTATTTGTTTTACATTTATCAACAATTTTGTATCAAACCAGCTGTTCTTATCAAATATCTGGAAACATTGTATTACCGTAGTAGTATTATTTACTAGTGTTATGAACTTTGTATAATTATTCTTGGGACAGGCCCCGAAGTAATCCGCCATATGCACGGTGGTGAGGGTTGATTCACGTAGATTGGTCTCCTTGATTTTGGTTTAATTTTACTATCTGTTTTGATAGCAACTCACTACCGTCGGGTTACTTACTTCGGACCTCGCCTGTCTATTTAATCTCTGTATTAGCCTAAGTACTAACCCTATATAGTATATTTCTTGATATTTATGTTTCAATCATTTTATTGTACAATATACGAATTTGTTATACCCCCAAACCACCGATTATTTGACTTGTTTGCCCCTCCGTCAAGTATTTTCTCGATATAGTCTTTCGTGTTTCAACTATAGCGAGTGCAGTGGCGTACCCAAAACACGTGGCGCCCTTATTTTAACTTAACCTGCCGTTTAATTTTATAATCATTTTGTATTACGAAATAAGAACCACCCCCGTCTCCACTGAAGCCAGCCGGAGCAACCTTTTATCGCGCCACCCCTCAGGAGGCGTGATAACATATTTGGCACCCTGAACGTGGGGCCGCCTTTGTCTGGTTCTTATATAAATGTTTGTAGATTATTTTCTTACTTTATTTGTGTTAATTGAATCACAGGGGGACAGTGAATTCGACTATTGTTGTAATATACTTATTTATTTCTCCGCCACTGGAATTTATTACGTTGTGTATATTTTTCTGTATTTTGCCTGTTATTCTGCGCTTCTGGCCATGGAACCGAATCGTTTAAGTCGAGACGAGTTAGAATACGAACTGTCTGTTCGTGGAGTAGCGAATACGAAAGTAATAAATGTACCCGCCTTGAGACAAGAATTAGCGAGACGCCTTAAAAGAGAAGAAATCGGTCATATTAGAGATCTTAGTGATTTAAATCGCGATCCGTCGTGTGAGATAGATATTTGCCAAGAAAAATTAGCGTACCTACAAGATTTGTTAATTGACTTCACTGGTAATTCAGAAGACGCGGAATATAAAAAGATAGTTTCCAAATTATCTCATATAAACGGGAGATTAGCACGTATAAACGTTACAGACGAGAATAATCAAGCTTTGGTCAAAGAAATCGAGAATCATGTTCGCGTGTTTGAACAGAAACTTGTTGACAAAGTCGATAGTCAAGATTTAGTGGAAAGTATAAATAAATCCCGTAACGTTGCATCTGTCACAACTACGTCACAACGCAAGCAAGTGCCGGTTAGTCGCTGGAATATTTCTTTTAGCGGAGACAGTACAGGACTCAGCGTTAATGCATTCTTGGAACGCGTAGAAGAATACCAAATCTCGCGCAACGTAACTAAGACGGAATTATGTAGTGCCGCTGTAGAAATTCTTACTGGTCGTGCTCTAACTTGGTATCGTTCGGTGCGTTCAAAGATTCGTACTTGGGAAGATTTTGTCCGGTTGCTGCGGAATGAGTTTGAACCTCACGATTATGAATTAGAATTGTGGGATGAGATACGATCTCGTACTCAAGGATCAGATGAAACTGTAGGCACGTACATAGCATGTATGACGAATCTTTTCGCACGACTACCCTCCGCCCCTACCGAAGCGCGCAAACTTCAAATTCTTCGACGCAACCTATCTCCTTACTATATTCACTCGTTAGGTTTAACGAAAATATACAGCGTTGACGATTTGCTGGTCGCCTGTAAACAATTAGAGAGCAATCGATTAATAGCCGAGAAGTTCCAATGCCCACCAATTAATCGTCGCAACCTACTCGAACCCGATCTCGCTTATCAGGGTCGTTCGCGAATGACAAACGCGAATGTTCACGAACTAACCTCGAATGAATCTCGTCCAAAAATACTTTGTTGGAATTGTCAAGCAGACAACCACGTGTTTCGCAATTGTAGACGTCCCCGTAATAAATTTTGTTTTGGTTGTGGGTTAGCCAATCACACGAAAACCACGTGTACACGTTGTCAAAGATCACGTTCGGGAAACTAAAGGAGAAGCTTACTAGTCAGAACCGAAAGTCAAGCTTCGCTCCCGATATGACGGTTCAAAAACGAGAGTGGATCGCTTGGTTAGCTTTCGTACGTAAACAAACTATAAAGACCAATATCGATAATATTTTAGCAAGGGTTACGGGAGATAATCGGCCGTATCTTGAAATTGAAATATTCGGTAACGTGTTTCGCGGACTTTTAGATTCTGGAGCCAACCGTACTCTTATAGGAAAGCGGGTGTGGAATATTTTAAAACACTTAAATATCTTTTTATCTCGTGAAGATACCTTTACGTGTATCGCGGCAAACGGTTCCGAGTGTGCAAGCATAGGCACAATTGCTATACCCATATCATGCAAGGGCAAGACGAGAATTTTTACAGTTATAGTTGTCCCGGACATCAAACAGGACATAATATTAGGGGTAGATTTTTGGATGGAAGTAGGACTTAATCTAGATATGCGTTTGGGAGAATGGACCATGTTAGAGACAGTAGAAACCGTCGCGAACAGTGAAATAGATTCACGTACTAAACTGACTTCTGTACAAAGATCACTACTCGATAACTTAACGATAAAATATTTTAGCCGCATGGGTCCGGATCTAGGTTGTACTAATTTAGTGAAACATGAAATTCTAACTCAAGCAGAACCAATTAAACAACGATATTATCCTGTATCTCCTAAAGTATTAGAACAAGTTTATCACGAATTGGATAAAATGTTGGAAGCCGGCGTTGTCGAACCATCCTCGAGCCCGTGGTCAAGTCCCCTCTTGCTTGTTAGAAAAACTGATAATACCTACAGATTTGTTGTTGATTTTAGAAAACTGAATGCGGTCACTCGCAAAGATGCGTATCCCTTACCTTTTGTTAATACAATATTAGACAATTTACGGAATGCGCGGTATATATCGTCATTAGACATAAAATCAGCATTCTGGCAAATCCCGATGGAGAGTTCCAGTCAGGAAAAAACTGCTTTTACGGTGCCCGGTCGCGGCCTTTTTCACTTTAAAAGAATGCCCTTCGGTCTTCACAATTCGCCAGCCACATGGCAGAGATTAATGGACAAACTTTTCGGTCATGTATTAGAGCCTTATGTGTTCGTGTATCTCGATGATATTATTATTATCGCCCCTACTTTCGAGAAACATATTGAAATTCTAGAAATCGTCTTTTCCAAGTTAATTAACGCGGGTTTAACTTTGAATCGCGACAAGTGTCAATTTTGCAGGTCAGAACTTAAATATCTGGGTTATGTGGTAAACGAAACAGGACTCCATGTAGATCCAGATAAGATCAAAGCCATACTAGATATCCCAATCCCGAAAAATGTCTCTGAAGTCAGACGTTTTGTTGGTATTGTGTCGTGGTACCGGAGATTTTTGCCAGATTTCGCCACTTTAGCTTCACCAATTTCTAATCTCTTGCGGAAGAATAAGCCTTTTATTTGGACCCAAGACTCGCAAAAAGCATTTTTAGCCATTAAGGAAAAGCTAGTTACCGCCCCTATTTTGTCGTGCCCCGATTTTACAATGCCTTTTCAGGTTCAAACTGATGCGTCAGCGTACGGGCTAGGCGCTGTATTATCTCAATCTACGAGTTCCGGTGAAAAGATTATCTGCTATGCGAGTCGCGCTTTAACGAAACAAGAACAAAATTTTTCTGTCACTGAACGGGAGTGTTTAGCAGTTATCTGGGCAGTAGAGAAATTTCGGCCATATGTCGAGGGAGGCCATTTCACCGTGATAACGGATCATCATTCCCTAATTTGGTTAAATAACCTAAAGGACCCTACAGGTCGTTTACCGCGTTGGGCAGTGCGGCTTCAACAATTCGATTTTAATATTATCCATCGACGGGGTAAAGAGCATCTGATGCCTGACCTTTTATCGCGTGCAGTAGAAATACAAGTAAATTTAATCACGACAGATCAACCAATAACAGACCCTTGGTATAGACAATTGTTAGAAAATATAGAATCGAATCCCGAGAAATATCGTGCTTGGAAAATTGAAGATGATAGATTATTTAAATTTATTGGTTCGTACGGGGAGCAGAGTTGGAAGATCGTTGTACCTAAAGACCGCCGCCGCGAAGTGTTAAATGAATGTCATGATGTGCCAACTTCAGGTCATGCGGGAATTTTTAAAACGTATCATCGCGTCGCCCAGTTGTACTATTGGCCCAAGATGCACGCAGACGTAAAACAATACGTGGAACGTTGTCATATCTGCCAAACACAGAAACCAGTTCAAAAAACCGCCCCCGGTCTAATGGGAAATAAGCCTAGCGTGAATCGTCCTTGGCAAATGATTAGTTTGGATTTCATGGAATTCCCGCGGTCTAAGCACGGAAATTCTTACCTTCTTGTTATCTCGGATTATTTTTCCAAGTTCGTGCTATTGTTTCCGATGCGTACCGCTACTGGCAAGAAATTGTGTGAGATAGTGGAGCAACGCGTGTTTCTACTTTTCGGAGTGCCCCAAATATTAATCTGCGACAATGGTAAACAATTTGTGTGCAAAGAGTTCCAAAATTTAATGGCGAAGTATCTCGTGAAAGTTTCTTACAATGCCAAGTATCACCCCCAAAATAATCCCACTGAACGCGTCAATCGGACAGTTAAAACTATGATTCGTTCCTACTTAAGTGATGATCACCAAGATTGGGACTTACACATCTCGGAAATAGCGTGTGCCATAAATACAGCGAGAAGTGAAGTTACCCGGTTTACACCTTTCTTTCTTAACTTCGGTAGAGAACACATACTCTCCGGTAAATATTTTCCGCCACTGCCCGATATTGGCGATATTCCGATCATTGACCACCATTTGAATGTAAATTCAGATTTGCGTGATATTTTTACGCGAGTACATCAAAGGCTTCGATCAGCTCATGAGAGAAACGAAAAATATTATAATTTGCGACACAGACCAGTAGAATATGCCGTAGGAGATAAAGTGTGGCTAAAGAATTACGTACTCTCGAAGGGAAACCAACACTTTGCTGCCAAACTGGCACCTAAATTCATCGGGCCCTACCGGATTAAAAAACAGACTTCTCGTGTCACCTACGAATTAGTCACCTCCGACGACCAGAGTAAAGGGAATTGGCACGTCAAAGACCTCAAACCCGCGAACTTGTAGGGTAGGCGGAATTCTTTTTTGTTTATTTGTAAGTAAGGGGGAGGTTGTAACGGTTTAATTTACGCACATGAAACCTTTTAAAACGTGTCGCGGAACGTACCGGCATCGTCGAGCGCTGCACGAAAAGATAGAACAGGAATAACGTGAGCTGTCTAGCAGTAGATCTCGAGAGGGACGGACGAAGTCGAGAGTATCTATATTATTTTGAATCTCAGGAGTTTTCGTTTTGAGTTTAGTCTGAGTTTCAATACCACCCCATAGAAAAGGGGGATTTACAAGTTCAACTTTCGTTTCGTCGTACTGGTTACGGTTAGTGATAGTGTTTAGAAGCCACGTGCTTCGGTATCCGTGCCAGTCCCGTATTAGGGATTTAGAGTGTGTACCCCATCGTGCTACTGCTCCGCCGCTAGTATCGCCATCGTCATCACGCCGTCCGAGGTTTCCCGTTGGTGCCCACGCGCCTTTACTCGCATCGGTCGGTGCTCGCAACTTCGGAGATTTGCCGTGTCACGTACCAGGAGCCAGAGACGCAGAATACAGATAAGTCGGTTCTATTTACTACATCTTGTACCGAATCTACGTAAATTTGACCCAGTGTTGTACCATACGGAACGCGTGGAATTCACTCTCCTTTGTGCTAGTGCGGCCCTGTGCTGTGTAAACGCAACCAAACGCGTATGTGTAATTTCTTTCCTATCTTAACTGGTTCGACCCAGCCAACGTCGAATTAGCATCGTTTATCTTATTCTAATTCTATTTGTTTTACA
Organism: Carabus problematicus; assembly: GCA_963422195.1. Lineage (NCBI taxonomy): Eukaryota > Metazoa > Arthropoda > Insecta > Coleoptera > Carabidae > Carabus > Carabus problematicus. Next base: position 3,350,192 of record OY728588.1, on the reverse strand, counting down.
TTTATCAACAATTTTGTATCAAACCAGCTGTTCTTATCAAATATCTGGAAACATTGTATTACCGTAGTAGTATTATTTACTAGTGTTATGAACTTTGTATAATTATTCTTGGGACAGGCCCCGAAGTAATCCGCCATATGCACGGTGGTGAGGGTTGATTCACGTAGATTGGTCTCCTTGATTTTGGTTTAATTTTACTATCTGTTTTGATAGCAACTCACTACCGTCGGGTTACTTACTTCGGACCTCGCCTGTCTATTTAATCTCTGTATTAGCCTAAGTACTAACCCTATATAGTATATTTCTTGATATTTATGTTTCAATCATTTTATTGTACAATATACGAATTTGTTATACCCCCAAACCACCGATTATTTGACTTGTTTGCCCCTCCGTCAAGTATTTTCTCGATATAGTCTTTCGTGTTTCAACTATAGCGAGTGCAGTGGCGTACCCAAAACACGTGGCGCCCTTATTTTAACTTAACCTGCCGTTTAATTTTATAATCATTTTGTATTACGAAATAAGAACCACCCCCGTCTCCACTGAAGCCAGCCGGAGCAACCTTTTATCGCGCCACCCCTCAGGAGGCGTGATAATATATATATATATATATATATATATATATATATATATATATATATATATATATATATATATGTACACCAAGAACAAGAACTAGAAGTTGTATTAGTAAGTGTATTTGTATGGTGAGCGCAGTTTGGATATTTACATATCGTTATCATAAAGCCATCATTGTTACACGCTGTTCCAAATATCTATATACACACAGAGAGGGAGATATCCATTTTTCAAACATTTTTAGCTTCGGCGGGTTTTGTTTTAAATGTAAGCCGCTTTCGTGAATCATCGTGTGTGAGACAAATCGACCGGAAGTAGTCATGGTTCATTGAATACAGTAGGTAGTCACACATCCGCACAATGTATAGTTTGACTAATACCCTCGCTGCTCATATCCGTACGTATCTGTATATATACATATATATGCATGTAGGTATCGTATGGGTACGTGTAACAACACAGAATTCATAACAAACACAACAGGGACTAAAAGCTAATACGATTATTCTGTCAGTGTAAGAAGAGAAGATGAAAACAATGATTACCTAGCTAAGTATTATTTTAGGCGTGGCCTGTATTTTATATTTATATTTTACATTATTTCCATTACTTTTATCATCTCAGGGGAGTCTTGTATGTTTCCGTATAATGTCATGCAAATATACATACGAACGTACGTACTTACATAGGTTCAAGCAGAATTCCAGAAAATAAAATCTATAATGTATAAATAAAGAAAAAAATGTGTACAAATACAAATGTTATATACTCGTATGTATGTTAAAGTAGATACTGAGGAGTAAGGACAGGAGTTCGATAAGGTTAGTGTGTGTGTGTGCGTGTCTGTGTGGAGGACCTGACGATGTTCATAGCAAGTTCACTCATTATTCCAACTGAATTCACCCAATCATATTGATCCGGTATTTTTATCAGTTAACCACTGAAACACACTCCTGATACCTGTCTGCCCAGATATCTACCACGAAGGCTAATGTATGTATGTATGTTTCTGTATCAATTGAATATTTTGAAAAAAAAATTCAAGAAACCGATTAGAATCACAACAATCTCATATTTGAATCATTACTGTTTGATCATGAATCCTTATTGCGCGACGGCTAAATAATTACATTTCCTGGTTAGTTTTACATTTGTATCTTCTATAGATTGTAGTTACATTCAGTTGAATAACATTTTCGTAAGAAGTAATCTGTACTGAATTGGAAAGGAATTTCGTGATTCGGCTGGTGAACGGACGTGATGTGCTCTTGAACTAAATTGTAAATAACGTGTCTTGCTCGGTGATGTGGGTGTTCTGAGTAGCCGGTACATTCAAGAGTTCCCGTGTCAATTCAGTGCTCATTACTTGAACCGAGAATACTGAAGAAGTATTTGTTTAAATGTGTCGCGGCAGATACCAGGGTGATGTATGATAGACTACAGACTAGACTGGACTAGACTAACAAGTATAATAATAATAATATACGTACGCTGGTCAGTTAGTTACAACTAGAGAGTAGTTAATTCTTATAGAATATAACAGTTTGTGCTATCCAATGTTACATTTATCACGATGATGTTCATTGATTTCGTAATGAAGCTCATAGCTACGTTAAGCGCGGCTGTATCTAATATATTAATATTATTGCAATCGTTTCGCAAGAAGTAAACTCTACGATCATTAGTAGCTTATTATGAATTGTCTTAATTCATACTCGAGTTGTGGTTGCAATGTTTACGTTAATTACCTATGTGGTGTTTTATATTTAATAATAAACTGTACAGTTTGTCCTATTTAAACGGGCCACTACAGGGATCTCGAGAACTATAAGAGATAGAAAGTCGGTCAAAAATTAGACAAAGGTTACACAATTTAGTGAATGTTATTATTATCATTACTACTATTACACGTATAGTACGTAAAGTATTCATGTTTCATAGAGCCATCTGCTGGCATTTCTTTGTGCTACGCCTTTATTTTAAAATAATTAATTGGCGAAATACATCACGCAAGACGTTATCATATTTCACCGTAAGAGGTACACGTCTATGGCCAAAAGCATGCAGATTTTATAAACACTGTGTTTTGCATCTAATTTACCCTTCTCGTAATTATAAACCGCTATAAATGTATTTGTATTATGTATATGTAAGTGAATAGGTAGAATAATTTCATATTAGTCAGCAGCCAACAACACACGCTTGCTATACATCCTGTATTCAAATTAACAAAATACATTTACATATGAACATTGTTACATATGTAGAAAACTACAGTGGAGCTAGAAATGATTTTATATATATATATATATATATATATATATCTAGAGAGGGGGGGGGGGTTAAACATTTCTTTGTAGATCAAGGTGACAATTTGGTTGGTTGACGGGCGCACAGTTAAAGGGAAACGGAAGCCGGGACAATTCGTGCCAGTTCCCGCGGGACCACAATATCCCCACGTCCTGAAATATACTTATACGGGACAACAGCAAAAAAGATCATTGAAAATTTTATGAAATGTTTTTCACATGGTCATAACAACACTAGTGTCACTCTCAATGGATGTTTCTACAGATGGACTGAAATATTGGTGTGGTTCATTTGTGGAACATTACCGCGAGATACATACGCACATATGTATGTACATAATATTCAAATTGTACAATGCATTTCAAAAACATAACATTCCGTCACGGCTTGTTTCACGATCACATGACATTTTGGAACGTTTTATTTCATTGAATATTTATGTTAACGAGAACTTTTACTGTATGTTAGTGATCATATATTATACGCGTGTTTGTGTGTGTGTGTGTGTGTGTGTGTCTTCGTCTCTTCATTCTGTGGAGCACTTCATTGTGTCAGCCGGGGGACACACACACACACACACGAATTTCCATACCTCTAGACACCCCTGTACAGGGCCACATTCAGTCAAGGTCTGTTCGCTTTTGATACTGAATCTCGGAAAATATCGAATATGTTTCAATAACAGACAATCCATCAAGTCATATGTCACATGTGTGTATGAAGATAAATATACACCATCACAGAGTATCTCTTGCAATTGGGACATCATTAAGATGAAAGTTAAACGATATGTGACACATGATAGATATAAAATACCAAAAATAAACCATAAATGACCATTAATACTTGCTTCTGCTGATGTGAATCACCGGAGACATGTTTATCTTGAACTTTTGTAAGGACTATATTGTACTCGTACTTCGCATTTAGCCTGAAGCCGAACCGGTACGATGCATTCTGTGTAGGGAAGTTTGAAACGTGGTATGTATGCATGAGTCCTATACTAGGTTACGTATTGCTCGTAAATAGATCAAGATTTCAAAAACGCGAACATTCATTCGTTTCTTTAAACTTTTTTTCACACACTTGCGCCCCCTGCGGAATACGTAGTGTTGTATTGTTGTACGTACGTATGTACTATATACGTTGCGTACGTGTGTCACGTTCCTACATGATTATCATTCTTTGTTTGTTTTTTTTTAAATTTTGAATACATATATATATATATATATATATGTATATATATATATATATATATATATATATATATATATATATATATATATATATATATATATATTGTACATATAAATGTTACAAGCGGTAGTACAATTAACAGAGAAAGTTGTAAAGTGTAGTCCAGATATTGTTGTGGGCACAATTATGTACGGTACTGTATTTTCTAAATTGTTCTGGGCTCCCGGCCTACTTATAAACTTGGAAATTAAATGCCATCGTTAACTTTGAGCGGACTACATTTGCTAAATATGCCTGCGTGGATCAGTTTATAAAGTATAACTAGAAAACAAATTCTATATCGTAAGGAAGTAAATTCATGTTTATTTAAATTGGCAATTGTTCAACCTCATTTCACTTTCAGTCGTAATGTAAATACCTAAATTTTTCCTGTCATCTCTTTCTCTCTAAATGATTTAATAAAATCTTTGCAGAGGAAATGATTTTTTATGTAGGTAATTTGATTACTGGTGATTAAATTTAAAGAAAAAAAAAACGTTTCATTCGACTAATCTAATTGACAACTCGTGAACACAAGTAGAACTATATAAGTATAAATAAGTAATTAATTAATATTCCGTTGTGAGTTTTATGAATAATAAAACTTTCCATTATCTTAACAGCAGTGTTTGTTGTTTTATTTCGGTGATTGTAAAGGAATTCCCGAGAGAATGAATACTTCTCATATACTTGGTGAAACATACAGAATGTAATGGCCGGATAGGGATAGGGAGGAGAAGCAGCTCTTTTGTCCCAATTATTATTATAACGGTAGTACAATATTTCAAGATTCATTGCAACGTAACTTATACCTTGCCTTTATAATAAATACATATTCAATTTTAATTAATCTCAATTTCTAATACTTCTAATACATCAATACTATATGTAATGGAATAAATAAATTCTCGGAAGTCTACACGACTTGTGGTAATCACACGTAATATTTTAGAATGGTTACATAGCAAGTCAGACAGACTGACGGACATAATCTTAATTGCGATCGTTCAATGTATTTAACTGAAGACACCACAGTTTTATTGTTTATATATATATATATATATATATATATATATATATATATATATATGAATGTTGGATATATGTACAAGTACGTACGTGCTACGATTAACAATTGTTTTACCTGTGATCTTAGTATGTGTTGTTTTAATCAGCGTAAACGTGATCGACTGTTATTGCTGTAATTAGAATCGTACGTGGCGAGAACCAAATGAATGTACGTAAGTGTTCCATTTTTGTTTGTTCTATCGTGTAAATGACTACCATGTACCATATATTTATATTAGTTTCTTGTAACAATCGGAGACTAATCAGTATCGGATATGTACCGTAAAATTTAATACATTGTACACGTCATAAAAGTCAGATTGAAAGTTGAATTGTGTAAAGGATTTTAGAGATAAGTGTCGATAAATTATATCGGCCCATTTACTTTGTAACAATTTTCACCTTGATCGGGAACAGTTAGGTGTTTTATATTTTCACTTTAACCTTGTCTAAAAATATTATGTGATACATATATGCGTACAATGCGAATCGGCCGTGGTAAATTACAAATCTACTTAATTATGAGCGGAGTGAATGAACGTCAGTGAATCGTACTATTTATCTCGTATGTGAAATAAAACCGTAACCAAATGTAGATTGAATCACGGTAATCCAGTGTGCGGTGCGGTATGGCCGCGGTGGGTGGTGGTGGGGGGTGTATCAGATGTCAGCTGGTTAGTTAAGGGATACCAACACCACCATCACCACCACCACCACTGCTGCTCTACGTGGAACCAAGTGGGGAGTTTAATTATGTAATTACTCCGTGCACAAATTAGCAAATAGCGGGTCGAAGCCAGTTAGGAAGCATACATTTAATTTCGCTGCAACGTTCCTTATACGCCACTACTCAAGCTGCTGAGCCCATTTTTTCGTGCATAAATGTCTCGTTAATGTACACTCTGTATAGTTGACTCCAAGTCACATGTAATCATTACAATGACGAGAGATAGCGTCCAACAGTGATCCACTTATGCTTAGTTCTTCCATACAAACATAGATGCATGTATATAAATGTTGTACGTTGGTCTGTAATATGCGGACAAACAGTTATTATGCAAACGATGATGATTATCAGTGTGTGTAGTTTGTAAGTGAGACTCACTCAGACAATACCAGCATGTTAATATCCGTTACAGTCAAATGTGCTGATTAACACAAAGAGACACTCATACATACATATACATACATACAGTACAGTACAGTACAGCATAACTTCATATCACCATCATTCATGTTAGTACTATGGAAACATTGTTTAAACAGTTCTAGTTCACATGTATTTATTTATTTAAACCACGGTTGTCTATCTATTTACTATTTGTATTTGGTCCGTACACATAATATGTAGGTATGTAGTGTATAGACTTGGCTAATGCTATCGTAAATGATGGGTTATTTAATTTTGCGTATATTAAATTACAAATGTATATTTATATAATAATATAATTATACAGGATAAAGTATTATAAATATTGTTCAATCAGAAAATAGTAGTGTATGTAGCATGTAGACAGTCCTGTTGTTCATCCCGTTATAATAATTGGTAGAGCACCAGCTAAAGGTGAATTCAAGTGGACGATGAAAATTAGTGCGGTGGTTTTTCATCAGACTAACCGTACGTACAATATGATAATTGTAGAAGGTTTCTGGTAAAACAGTAGTGTTTAGTTTACAAACTCACCATCCGACGTTACGTCTGTGTAGGCAGACTGAAACATTACTTGCCACTTGTAATAACTGTGTAAACCTTGTATATACTTCTGACCATAGGTATGCATGAACACACCACTGATTTCTAACGTACATACATTATCATCAGCTATCTATTACATTATTCACATAATTAGAATATTGAATATATACCTAATGAACCATTGTTCTACATCGAATATCTAATCTTCATATAGTACGCCCGCAATGTGCAGTTGTCCCGCAATGCACAACTGTAATGTGGGTGAGTGGACATTTAGTTCGTAAATGACAGTTTAGAAAAGATATAACATCGACACTAAAACGGACACATGCAATTTTAATGCTACTTGGAATACACATTTAATATTTAAAAGCTTATAGCTTACATTTTGGGGACTATATGTAGACTATACATTAAATATGATTTAAAAACCATGCAACTATACACGCGTGATATTATCATTACTATCCACTTTTTCATTTCCCAAAAATATATTTGGCAGAAATCCTAAGAGCTAGCAAGGGAAGTGAACTGAACTGAACTGTCCTTACATTGTAACACGGAAGTTATGAAACAGCAATATCGGTTTCACATATACACACACGCGCGCGCACAAACATCTTAATTGATACATATCGAGTGTCTCTTACATATCGAGTGTGTGATTGATTGTGCCCAGAGCAGAACAGAATGTCTTTTCCAAATAATTCTATTGAATTGGAAATACGAGTATGTATCTCAGTTGCTACTCTATAATCTTTCTCCTGAAGTAACAATAATTTCACAACGACTATTTCCTTATTTATATAAAAAAATAGTTACTAATTAAAAGTATACTTTATTGGAAGCATCATTTATAAATAGATGCACTCGCACACACTCACTCACACACACATACATATGTTATCTAAAACTAAATGTAAATGAATAATTTTCTAGAGATAGTATCGGCAATTTCTCCATTTGAAAGGTAATTAAAGTGAGTTATGTAAACAGACGTCAAGTCGAGATGTTACGAAGAAAGCTACCCTTTCCCTGCGGGGGTCATGGAAATCGTGTGTAAACGTTTATTCAAGGTGAATCCGTGCGTGTGTAACACATTTGCCTGGTTGCTTATTTTCTCAGCATTTGCATTTACTGCGGTTAAAGAATGAACAACTGCTGTATTGTAAGTATATATATATATATAGTTCATCCATAGATATAAGAATTTGACTAAACGCAGCATGCTATTAACAGAGGATTATCCCAGATTATACGACATAGTAAATGCATAAAAAGCAGAGATGTATTCAGAAATTTATAAATACATTTTGAAAAATAAAAACAACAAAAATATGAATATGATATACATCTTAACAATAACAATACAAATTAACATAAATAAATGTAATATTCAATAAATTATTATTATTACGTCTTAATTATAAACAAAATGTAAAACTTGTCAGTCTACAAATTTACCTGAATACCGCCACTACTAGTAGTTTATGGCCTCTCCTGCTGTGAAGGGTACCCCCCTACCTATTAAGGAATCATGTCAAATTCTTATATCTATGGATACACTATATATATATATATATATATATATATATATATATATATATATATATATATATATATATATATATATATACAGTGCGAATAACGTAAGACTATACATTGGCGACTTTATTTTAGCTTTAATCAATTTGCCCATGTCAGTAACAACTGAAATTACAATGACGTTTGTTTTGGTAAATGTCACTATTTTCAATATTGTGTTACTGATATCTCACGAGTTTGCGTAATAATTAGTGCAAAAAATGTACATCACAGAAGAAAAGTTTAAGATGTATTCCTGGTATTTAGAAGGGGCGTCTTTGCGAGAAATTTCTGATTATTTCAGCTTTGAATTCCCGGGCAGGGCCCATCACATGTCATCAAACGATGACAAATTTAGTTATCACCCCCAAGTGATTTTGGAAATGTACTGATACCAATTACAATTTCAGTACTTGAAGTGTACTTTTAATTCAATAACATGTAATAGATTTAATAAAATATTGGAATAAATTCTGTAAATGATTTAAATAAATATAGTAGTCTGTGGACTGGTGTCTAATTTTACATTATTCAACCATAATAAATTGGAGTTTTTGTATGATATCACCATGGTAACATTAAGTAAATGCCCTATGTCTAATTTTAAATTATTCAACGAGTTGATACTAGCATGGGCAAATTGATTAACGCTAAAATAAAGTTGCCAATGTATAGCCTTACATTATTCGCACTGTATATATATATATATATATATATATATATATATATATATATATATATATATATATATATATGATATTTGTCAGACTAACATTGTATTTAATGCGGTTATTTTATTTTTACCTATGTACGTTACGTATATAAGTGAACAATCCAATTATCTAGCTAGAGTATCGGTATATCGTAATCAATCTACATGAACTGGTTTTTGGAAATGTCATCACTAAACAGAGGTTATTATAAAATATACAGGTGCTCGATCAACTTAGAATTTTATTTTTATCTCATTAATTATTCATAAATGAGTTTTTGACAAACAATACAATAAATCATCATCATTACGTAATATATCTATTATTAATATGTAATATAACAATAAATGTCATGTTAAAGTATATCGATGTACAATATAGCTGAACTCTTTATGTAACCGTTAGTAATTATGTAATAATCTCTGCAATTTTAAATAGATCTCGAGTTATTAATTTTCATTAGTGATACTGTAAAATGACCGACACCTGACACATTGTGTCGTTGTGTGTTATGTCTGCATACATATACGGTACATACGTAAATATGTCATAATATAGAGTGGCAACACATCGTGTATGTAACTCAGTCATAATAGTGACAAGCCCAAGTATTCACAAGTCACTATTACTCTATCACACAGTTCCATACATGTACAGTACATGCATGTATATATATATATATATATATATATATATATATATATATATATATATATATATATATATATGCTAGTGTACTGTAGATAAAAGTTATATTATACATATTCATAATTATAAAGTTGCTCTGTCCTGTTACACTGTAGGTATGTATTATTTTATTAAATTTATAAAATACGCTAGAAGTTAGGATGTCCGTAATACAGCAGTGTAAGATAGGTTGCATTGAGGCTAGAATTGGTTTCCACAAATAAATGTTGATGTAAATTATTGAAATACTAACTAGGTCCTCGGTATAGTGGTTCGATACTTTTACTTACTTCATTATGTGTTCTTTTTCTGGTGTTACGCCCACACGGTAAGCTTCAGTTTTGAATAATACACGCATGACTGACGCATTCGCTGTTTTTGTGAAGGGTTGTCCTCTCTATAACGATGCCGGTGTGTTATATCGGCTAATGACAGACTGAATAAATTATTAAACGCAAGATGTGAAGTGTGAGTGTGTGTGTATGATCAGTTGCCTGCATCAGTGTATCGATCGCAACTAAGTGCACATGATTTACATAATAGTTTAGTCAGATATGCAAAAAATCCACCAGTAATATGAACCAGCTTATAACAGATTGGTATAGACGCGTGTATAGTATAGCAGGTAAGGGATAATATGTACGTATATTTACTGGTCATGATTGCATCAATATGGGACTTGGATTGTTCTAATGCATTTATTGACTTGTTGAATGTCTGGCAATAAATGTTAACTAACATTACATATGAACGTAAACTCTTCACTGGTATTTAATGATAACCGAACAAAGTAAGCATGTGTACTTGGTTGGCATTTGCTCTATTTCTAACACCTATAACAATGTTGTGTGATTTATTCACAGTGACAATTTGTAATTTGATGTTGGGTAAGTTTACAGCACCAGTGCTAATATTTTCCACTAGGCATACATGTACATGCAGGGTGTAATGTAATTCACCACGCGACCACGTGGTACATACGTATATGACACATATATCTCTTCATTAAACATATGTACGTGGAAATTAGTTACTTACAAATCAACACACATACATGTTATTCTAAATTTACAATGACACTTTTAGTAATTATTCCCCTAAAATGAATAACCAATACAAATCAAAGAACAACATATGGTATATTAGTGGGTGAATGGTTTAGGGGTGCGTGTGTTTATCAAATCAATTAAAAAATAATAGTACAAGGATTTATAGAGACGATGCGGTTGTACCATGTCAGTATCGCTGTGTTCGAATGGAGTGACGTTAATGTAGGAAATTTCACGGTACCAACATAACGGATTATATGGGTCGCAAATGGGAATTTTGGATGCTTTAATTAACGTTGGCAACAGATTACTAAAATTGAATGTACCTATGTGTGTGTGTGTGTGTGTATTTACGTGCAAGCAAAATCGTTCAGACAATAAAACAATGCATCGGAAATTTAGTAGTGGCAAGCGATATGCGATACGCGTATACTATACAGTACTTTATACTGTAATTAATCTGTATTAAATCAGTATTATACAAACAAAATAAAGCGATGATACAACTACTGCTGCTATGTGCAAGTGTATTTCAAATATCAAACAGTCTGTTACTGCATTTAGTACCTTCAGCAAGCCAGTAGAATCTCTCTTTGAAATGTAACAAGTTTCTGAAACTACATCTCGTACGTACATACATTGCTGCTGTGATACTAGAATTCTTTTGATAAAGTTATGATTTTATTTATGGCATGATCCACTTTCTGACACTGTATGAAATGTGTTTTCTATAAATAACGCTACCCAACATGTACAATTAAATCCTATATGGTTTTATACAAGCATTTATTTAGTGGTTGTACGAGTGCATGTAGTGAAATGTATTTGCATTTTCATGTTTATCTATTGAAATACGTACGCTTGAAATGAAAAATAATACGATTAATTATCCGAGAAATTTGTATTTTTATAAAGAATTATTTTACAAAGGCTGTTCTTGTGGCTCCGGGCGATCATTAAATGAACAGGCACGCGTAATATTTAACTGTAACCTGCACCACATGAAGTTGAAGTAAGGAATTGTCGAAATACCGGTATATTCTTTGACAGAGTATATTCAATTATGTAATATATATATATATATATATATATATATATATATATATATATATATATAATTGTCGGTAACATTATGTAAAATAGTATTGATCTTTCACATACTGAATATTTTATTATGACAACAATTATTGTTACTCACATTGTAACTACGTATACGTCGTGACCATTTGTTGTGGTTACGTTGCTAGGATACAGGTATTTAATGTTTGAGATTAAACAAATCTACTACGCTCAGTTAGCAATGCTAAACTAACATAATGTTTATGTATCAAATGTTGATTGAGTATAAATGTCAAACAGAATCATATGATTTACGTGAATAGCTGTCTTGGAAGGACTTAGTTTATCGAAATAAGTTTGTTTCTGTTTGACCTGAACGTTACACATGTACTTATGTGTGTGGGTGTATGTGCTTGTATTATAATCACGCAACTGCCAACATCACAGAACAAATTAGATGAATATCTGTTGCCAAGTATAGAGTGTTCAGAAATATTAGAATTTGACTAAACGCAGCATGCTATTAACAGAGGATTATCCCAGATTATACGACGTAGTAAATGCATAAAAAGCAGAGATGTATTCAGAAATTTATAAATACATTTTGAAAAATAAAAACAACAAAAATATGAATATGATATACATCTTAACAATAACAATACAAATTAACATAAATAAATGTAATATTCAATAAATTATTATTACGTCTTAATTATAAACAAAATGTAAAACTAATCTGACCAGAATCACGTCGTTTTCGTCTTTTGTTCACTCCAGTCTTTACTATTATATATACAGACGACAGCGGTACTTTTGTTAATTCAGCTGTTTTTTTCATAGGAATTTCTACACTTCCACTATCTTTTAAAGACTCAAACACGTTTAATATTATTTGTTTCGCGTCACTAGATAAATGTTTACGTGCGGATGTTGTTTCAGTTTCCATCTCTACGACACTGTTATCTCCGCTCGTCGGTCCCCACATTTTTACCAATTTGCTGTAATTTAATAGTTCAATACTGACAGATAAATTACGACTAAAGATGTATTGTTTGAACATTCTGTATTTATAATAATCAAAGGTACCGAAATATTACCTGAATCGATTGTTGTGTGTATATCTTTACGCTTCGAATAATAAAAATGAAAGCTACGTTATGAATATGCATTATTTAATATCATTTATGACTGAAGTGTGTGAGTGTATACAACTATTGCCAACATTGTGAATCACAACAGTACAATATGCCACCTTATATGATTATGCTTGAATGTATACTGCACACAAGTGAAGGAAAAAAGCAGTGAAGAAGAAGATTAAATTATTATTTTATTGCTTCCATAATTTCCCACGAGGGATTGTTGTACCTGTGGAATGAGCTATGTGTGCATTTGATTCTATTCATTATTTAAACACACACACACACACACACAGGAAAGGGAAAGGAACACGCGAGCCAACTAACCAGCTGCTATAGCATAAACAATGAGCCGGACGGTACATATCGTTCGTACTTGTCTATACATCACATATATCCGTAAATGCTGTATGAAAATAAAGTAACAATAGACTATTTAACATTACAAATTGCTAGCCAGTTAAGTGAACAATATTACAAATATGTACGTATATTATATTACATACTAGTGTTTTATTATATTAATTGCAAACATATGAATATACAATCTGTTACGTATTTATATAAAATTCGTTGTTATTAATTCATATCGCAAATGGATAATATGTTTGATGACAGTTGATTGCATTAATCGTATGTGAATATATGTGTAAATTAATATTTTCCAATTACACTGTTTCAATTATATCAATACAAAGTTGTGACGAGTAAAGTGTGAGTAGTACATATGTATGTATGTAATGTAAATAATTCTCGCATCAACTTGGGGGGGGGGGGGGTGGTATTGTGTATCACTTCTGTACACCGTGTTGAACAGTGCCTGCGATCATGTCGCAGCTTAGAAGCCTGTTGCATACACGGATATCGAGGGCGGAGTTGTGAATGTCACGTCACGTTCGTTACTAGTACTATTACAACCTGTTCTCATTTACATTAAACCATAGTGACAAGTGATGAGTAACATATACTGTTCACATATGTACGTATTTCGACGTTAAAGTTGTAGTCAGATGCACTGGAATGCTGATTGTGTTTTGCAAACATGCCAGACACTAGAAAAGATGACCGAGTGTTTTTAAATATAGACCAAGAATGAATACAAATGATTTCAAATCATGAATACAAAAGAAACAATGTTGATACAAAAGTCGTTGAATAAAGACCAAACATAAGTTGATGTTGATGATAAGAATGTCCATACAAATATGAAGATTCAAAGAAAGACCACACATACATAAATACTAATATTGTCCAAACAGTTATTATTAGTTATATTGCTGTTAATGTGTACTTGATTCTGTAATCATATTTACTTGAACCAATATCCGATGTTGACTCATCCCATTCAGTTCAGTTATCAAATATATTGGACTATTTCAATATTTGCTCTCTGTAAATATGTTTATTTGTCAACGCTTCACCGACATCTGTCCACGTAAATGCATAATATATGTGTAGGTACATTATGATAAATATCCCGCCACAATCACATATCATACACTGTGTATCATCAGTCATATCTGTAATAATAATAATAATAATAATATGTGTTGTCATCTGGCCACACGCATTCACACACACACACACACACACACACTACATATTTCATAATTTATACTGTAAAATAAAAATACAATAACCTGCAACACAATGTACAAGCAAGTATAGTCTGACAACTGCACTTCAAGCGCTTTATTTAAACAGGTATATTATTTAGAATAAATACACACACACACACACACAGACACACACATATATATATATATATATATGTATATATATATATATATATATATATATATATATATATATATATATATTTATTATTCTACATGTAAAGAACCCATTTACAGAATGATATAAAAAATACATAAAATAAGCAAACAATCTTAAAATTAAATCGCATACAAAGAAAACTTGCATAATACAATGTAGAAGAGAGAGACAAAATTGGTAACATACGGAGACAATTGTACAACAAATATGACACATAAAATTAACAATGTAATTATATAACTAACCATTACAAAAATTATATTAAAAATTAAAGAATAATAATTAAATTAAATTGGCAACATATTCAGACTCTTTTTGAAATTACAGAGATTATCAGCAAGATCGACATACGTACAATATTGGTTGAATGTTCTACACATGAAATTTAATGGCGAAAACATGTGTTGTTGTGTACTTGAAATAGAACAAGAAAAGGTGGTTGCAGCATCGAACATTAAATTTCAATGCGCTAATTTAACACGAATCGTCAATTAACGAGTTCACAATTTTGTATACTGTAATCAGCTGTTGTTTTGTGCGTCTAGTACTTAACTGATCTGAATTGAAATGATCGAATAAATCCATAT
Source organism: Carabus problematicus (assembly GCA_963422195.1). Lineage (NCBI taxonomy): Eukaryota > Metazoa > Arthropoda > Insecta > Coleoptera > Carabidae > Carabus > Carabus problematicus. The sequence goes on along the minus strand of OY728588.1, from coordinate 3,334,706 downwards.
ATTCTAGTTGGGCCATATATTAAAAATTCTGAAATGCATGTACATATTTGCAATTTTTTGTTTGCAAATTTGTAATATTAAAAATTTGGTACTGATGAATGGGATGCCATATAAGAGCCCCATATTCCAAACTTTGAAATACAGTTTTTAAACATAGTGTAGTACGGAAATGCTGAGTATTACGAAACAAGAAACCGAGATTTATATATATATATATATATATATATATATATATATATATATATATATATATATATATATATATACAGGGTGTCCTATTTAAACGGGCCACTACAGGGATCTCGGAAACTATAAGAGATACAAGGTCGGTTAAATTAGACAAAAGTTGCGCATATATATATATATATATATATATATATATATATATATATACATATATATATATATATATATATATATATATATATATACATATATATATATATATATATATATATATATATATATATATATATATATATATATATATATACCATTATAGCAGTTTTATATGGTGATTATATATTTCATACGATTCGGTGATACTGAATAAAACATCGTGCACTGATTCAATCACATTTTATTGACGCAATGTGTGATCATATAAATGTTAATCCGTACTTTGATTATACATGTTAATAAATGTAAATATGTGATAAATAGTCGACGGTAATATAATGTTACGGTACGGAATACTATACATATTTACATGTTAATCAACGTTTGTCTATTGAATAGTGATAAAACTTTCAAAGCAATAATCCCACAGTATTAAACATAAATAAATATTATAAACATGCATAAATTATGAATATACAAATGTTGAGAATTGTGGATGCGTACACAGTGAAATACAGCATAGCACAGACCTCTATAACATGAATAAGTAGACCTCAGATATATATGTATATAAAACAAAGTTGAATATAGAATGAAGAGTGAAAGGAATTCGGTGACGAGGTATTTTGTTGAAAGCGAAATTGTATCAACATTTCTCCAAGTGAAAAGTAAAACAAACTTTACGAAAGTTTATTTGTTCCGACAGGAGATATTACTGTTTGTTTATTTGTAAGAGTCTTTGGTAAACTTCAGTAACTGTCAGTGAATTGTTCGACAATATATATGTACGTACATACAATACACAATGTTCTGTCTTTATACGAGTATCTTGTAATAATAATGTTCTAATATAACTCGAGAGATATATAATTAAATACATAATGATTATGACATTATTAACATGTAAGTGATTACAGAGATATATCATCAGTTATGGTATACAGATCCCAATGATGAGCATTAAAACTTGGGTCTGCCTGTATACTATAACAGTATATAGTACATCTTAATTTTACATCAACATTGATGATGATACGACAGTTGTATATATGTACCTAGGTACATACATGGCATATATGTACATATGTACGGTTAGTCTTACAAGATTTGCCGACACTATTACTTAATATGCAATGCATTATTCAAAGTGGGTAATTTGCTTAAGAGGTAGTACATACTAGCATACCTACCGTGGAAATGTGACGTTGGCAAAGTGTACTGTACGTACACACTCACTTATATCCATCAATGCACACACACACACGTACACATATATATATGTAGTGATGAGATGAATAAATATTGCATGCTCCAACAACACTACAGGAACACTAGTTAAGTTTACCATCTTTAACATCATCAAATACCAAGTTATACTAGATAGAGTACCTACACGACACGTATTACACAGCCCTGGCTTTTAAAGACAAAGTAATAACGAAATTACTTATAGCTTTATCAACATTTTGCTTTTATTTATTAGTAGATTGAAATTATTAATGTCAGTTCAATGCGCTGTTGTAGCTTTTGTTACTTCGCCCGAGCGAGAAAGAGAGAGATATTTTATTGTAATATAATTGTCACGGACAACAACACACGAGTGTTGCTCTCGATTATCCACATTGAATGTCAGATTATACCGATGTGAACGTGTCAGCTTTCATTTATGTCAGAAGTGTTCACAGCGGAATGTGTAGATATTTGGTTCAGTAAGACGATATCCGATACAGACGTTACGCACATACGAATAAATATCCGCGTACGGGTCATTTGATAAACACGTGGTTGAGTATTTGGCACGTGACCCAATCATTGCTGTTTGAACACTAAGGTTACCATAGTCGCAACGGTAATGAACAGTGTTTCTTGAATAAAAGGTGAAATATTACAATGTCTACTGTATTATAACGAAGTACATTAAGGTTACTTATGACGTGTGCTCTTGCAGAATTATCCTTGCACAATCATAATTTATTTGAAAATAAGAAACTACCAGCAACCCGTTTTACGCGCATGCATTGCAGATGAACATAATAAGATAAAACCTGTACATCTTTAACGAATGTTCTGTTCTTATTTTTGTATTGATTTATATCAGTGTACAGTATACGTTATCAGACCTATACCAGAACGATGACAAGAAGTGATTTTATTTTCCCCGTGACGTTTGTTATGGTGCTGTTTGGTGAACAATGGACTCGTTACATTTGCTATTCAGCGATGGCGGACACTTGACAACTGTCGAGATGGGTACAAGTGGTCACGTGATCTCTTCACGGGGGTCTGAATGCATTAAAAATAGCAAAGTGTGACAAAAACATCAGAAGTTTGCAAACATCAGAAGTTTGCGGATGTGATGGGTAGTGTGTTTTATACAAATACATATCATATATATATATATATATATATATATATATATATATATATATATATATATATATATATATATATATATATATATATATATATACGTAGATCCAACGTATCTACATAGTATGTATGTACGAGTGTATACATTTACAATTCAATAGAACTTTCACTCTGTTGTACAGTTGAATCGTTGTTACGAATCGATGAAATATTAAATCCTTTTATAAAACTACACTTTTGTCCGGGCGGGTTTTGGGAATATCGCAGTGTTATGGCAAACTATAAGGACACATAGCTAGCTAGCAATGTATCAAATATGTATATTCAAATGAAAGTTTCACTGGAGTGTATGGAATATTCACAACTCGCGTTCAGTTCAGTTCAGTGTAACAGGTAAAGTTTGGCGCACTTCAATAAAGAAGTACGCAACTTGTGACACGAAAGTGAACTGTGAGTGTTGTATTTGCATAAAACATTAACATGCCCCGCCCCCTAACCACCCACCGCCCCCTAACCACCCACCGCCTGCCGTCCATGAATCTTGAACTGGTTTACAAGATGATGAAAATTTTAAAATGGCCCAACTGATGGCTCATACATATGTAATGTATGTGACTGACTTTAACGTTAAACTTTTTCCACTCCGAAGTGCTTGCATAACTTGTTATTTACTTAATCAATAACACGACGACAATGGAACGTAGTATGTACTTAATGTACATACACTCTAATTCTATGAATACGTAACATACATTTAGGAACGAGTAGCTACTCCCTATTATTTGGAAAACTTCTAATGTATTCCAACTGACGAGAATCTTTTGTAATTTAATGTATAATAGAAAATTCTTCGTCCGCTACTGTATTCTCACAAGTATGTTCGTATGTATATGTGAAACTTAATGTAAACTTTATATACATACTTATACACTTTCATATTCAGTTTGATCTCATATTATTTATTTTGTCAAAGAAAAACAATTCTATATTTATTTAAACATGTCACTTCATTTATATAAAGTAACAATAATAATTTCATTTCAGTAGGAGCAAATATTTATTTTACTCTCCAATTATTTCAGTTTCGAGGTAACGTAAATACACTATACATAAGTACATGTAATGTGTTAAATGTTTATATTATTATATACGCAGTAGTATTGTATATGTTTTTTCTAATACTACGTGTATAAAACGGTTTATATATATATATATATATATATATATATATATATATATATATATATATATATATATATATATAATTGTTGTAAGCTCTAATGATCTGGATGAGAAGTGATTATCCCATGGTATGATAATATCCGAGCACTATTCTGTAGTTCCACATTTGACACGGATATTATCACATTATAGTCGAGAGGTGAGGAATGTAAATGATCCTGACGAAGGCCGCAGTTAAATGTATAAATGAATTACTCGTATCGTCTATGGCTTACTGTTCTGTGTGGCAGTGGTGCACTGCCAGTGTGTGTGAGTGTTGCATTAAATAATAATAACAGTTTCAGACGGGACACAACACTCCCAAATGCACGAACGAATACAAGTTTAATTTCATAACTGAGTGTGCGATGAGGGCACGGCTCGTTAGTTATTCTTACCCGGCCACATGCTCGGTCATACTTGCCACAATCATTACCTGTCTCTCACAAACGTCATCACATATACTTTATTCATACATTTCGCCACAGTATATCAGTACGTACAATGGGAGTATCTCTTTGAATTATATATTAAAAAAAAAAACAACAAACTTGGTATTACTGAATCGCACATGCATATGGTACCTACGTCCCAAAATAATTGGAAGTGACTTGACTTCTTAATAGGTATGATGGATCCCTTCACAGCAGGGGAGTCCATTAGCAACCAGTACTGGCGGTATTCAGGTAAATTTGTAATGCTGCTAACGAAAAAAGATAAGACATATATTTATTTTAGTTATGATATTAATATTTGTCGTTATACCAACAATCGGTTCGAGTTGTGTTTTATTATTTCGAAATGTAGTTATGTGTAACTAAACAACAATGCAAATATAAATTTCTGAATACCTCTCTGTTTTTTTATGCATTTGCTACCTATCATAATCTGGCATAATCCTCTGTTAATAGCATGCTGCGTTAAGACTCCGAGAATAAATTCTAAATATCTTTGGGCGAACAATATAATAAAACACTGTAATGGCACCCATTATACACATACGTGTCTATTTTAAATGAAAAAACGCAAGGTTATTTCTGACGTGTGACATTGTTAGTTGGCGGTGGGACATTTTTAACAAGCACCCGCACACACACACACACACACACTTGTGATTGTTTTTGTTTCATTGGGAAGCATGGATACACTTATATATTTCACGGTTGCCTGAAGGTATATACGAGGGGCCATATTACATAAGACAACATGCTACATGTATCTATATATCTGTTGTTGAGAACATGAGTGGAGTGAAGTTGAAGATTATATATCATAAGGTCTTAGTGCACTCTGGTGGAGCACATGAACCAGAATGGAAGTGTTGTTCCCGTTTAAGTAACACAACTCTACACATCGGCCAGAGTACAAAACAATTACCAACCCTACCCTACCTACCGTACAATAAACCTAACCTTTATATAGCGAAAATGTTTCAGTACAAAAGTGTTCGAGAGACATTATGTGTGGCTTTATTTTCTTTAGATAAGTACATACACTGAATAATATTTTCAACCATTTTTTATCGCATGATGAGTTGTTGTTATAGAAAATATATATTTTCGTTGTGCAAAGTGTAATGTATATGCATATGAGATGGTGTAATTGATTTTGTGAACGTACCATGCGTGTATGTAATGTATAATTATAAAGGTTTGTGTCGAGCTGAAGGTTCACGATCAAGCACTTACCCACCTACTTTGCAACTGAGATACGTATATGTATATTTATTTATACATGCACGTATACTAATATTGATTACGTTTATGTGGTTCATAGATAATTTTAGCAGCACGTGTAGCATACCACTAACTAAGTTACTTTGCAACTACATATTACGGAAATGCGTACATATTTATCTATATCGGGTGTCCCAAGAAATCTGGGACATAGGAAATTAACATGTAACATTGAAAAAGTTGCGATTACTTCTGTATTATACATTTTAGAGCTCTGAAATTTGGTACAGGTGTAGGGATAGGTTATTCGCATTGATTGGTATTAATTAAAATGATATTAATGCTCACATTTCTAATAAAAATGCTTTTAAAAAGTAATAATTAAAAGATGTATTTTAAATGCCAGAATAGCAGTAAAGAAAAAACGTGGTAGACCAAAAAAAACATGGGAGAACAATCTAGAAGAAACACTGAAAAGAAATAACATTGGCTCCCAAGAGGCAAGGAAAACTGCAATGAAGAGGGAAAAATGGAGAGAGCTGATAAAAGGAATTAAATAAAAGGAAATAAAACAATCTCGACACCCGAAAGGGTAAAAGAGATTTAAATAGACTATATATACATATATATTTTAAATATCATTTATGCAAAAAATTGTTTATAGCGTTGCTAGCACAACGGTAAGAAGCTTATTTGGTAATTTAAATAATTTATAAATATTATGGTTCGAATCTCGAATATACTTTTTTTTTAATTTTAAAATAATTTACATACAATTTCATTTATTTTGTTATTTTATTTATACACATAAAATGCCTAACCTAACCTACATTTGAAATCAGTTATTTATAGGTATACAATTGATTTAAAAATGCTATAATTCAGGAATGTATAAAATAAATATTAGACAGTTTAAAAATGTAAGAATTAATTTTTATGATAGACTAGGTTATTGTCTCGCTGAAAATGGGAGCTTATTTGAATATTTATAATAGGCATTTTTATGTGTATAAATAAAATAATTATTTTTTAAATAAATGAAATTCTATGTAAATTATTTTAAAATTTTAAAAGAAGTGTATTGGAGATTCGAACCATAACATTTATAAATTATTTAAATTACTAAATAAGCTTCTTACCGTTGTGGTAGCAACGACGTAAATAACTATTTGCAAAAATGTTATATAAGCTAATAATTACTTTTTAAAAGCATTTTTATTAGAAATGTGAGCATTAATATCATATTAATTAATACCAATCAATGCGAATAACCTATCCCTGCACCTCTACCAAATTTCAGAGCTCTAAAATATATAATACAGAAGTAATCGCAACTTTTTCAATTTTACATGTTAATTCCCTATGTCCCAGATTTCTTGGGACACCCGGTATACAGAGGTACAGTACCTATATTTGCATACTACGAGTATCATTTACAGTCAATATAGCTTGAAGTTTATCAGTCATTTCATAAAATGGAACAGTCTTCTAGTAAAGTTGTGCAGCATTGTTATTGGTGCACGTGTCTTGTCTTACGACATGATATTCATACACAAGTTTACAGCACAACAATATATACACATCCCTCGCTATAACTGTTTACATTAGCATTAGATTCTACAAATATTCTTTATGTTGAATGTTACTGCACAGGGATTGTATGAAAAAGTTCTCACAGATCTCATTCTTGTGCAGTGGTAATAATGATATCCCAGACTAATCCCATATGTTCTATCATTTATCTCCTTTAACTGTTATAATATGAGGTGTGACACTTGTGGAATTATCTGCTCATCGCTCATACACTATTATTTTTCTCATAGCTATCAAGCGTTGGTAGATCCCTTTCAGTTATGATTGCTGCAATATATAAGTGCTCGTATTTTTTAATAATAACTTTGTCTAGATACAGCTGACATGATAACAATTTAGTTATGTACATAGGTATATACATATTACACATGACTTATGTCTTGTTATATCAAACAACTTACCTCGTGAATGCTGTGTAATTATTTAGAACCATCGGATTCTAAACTAAAAACCAACAATATACACATTTGTTCTTATTATAAATTGTTTGCTAATTGTCATTTGCCTGCAGTATATGCAACCAACAATACACCAGTGTATTGCATAATACTATTATCGAGTAGTATGTATATATTTATGTCAAATAAATCAGTTATACATGAATAACCACAATATTAATAGAATTCAATGTAACAAAACATTGAAAAGATACAAGTGAAAAAAAAACAATAACCCAGTGTCGTAGACCTCATTTAGGCTGTATTGGGCTGTATCATAAATGGAGCGACTGTATTTTTATAGCAAGTGTTTCGTTACGTATGTATGTAAGCGTGACAAATAATAATGTTTCAGGCTGATGTCATATACATAGGCAAGTGTTCTGTTCCGCGTGTTTCAATAAAAATGAAATATGTATGTAACAAGCGACGTGTGTACATGAGATGTGCTTGTTATTTATACGTGGACATGGTCTGTCGGGGCGGGGCGGGGCGGAGTTCATTCGAATAAACTACAGCACTGGGAATTACAAAACAGCAACTTGAGATACGGAAAAAATAACTAGATTTTGACGCGGGGCTAAATGTATCTTTTTTTTCCGTCCGTGACATATCTATACCACGATCTGCAATCTGAAATAACACGTTGCTATCTACTTGAAATGCGTATTGGATTCGTGGATTTGATAGCTAGCGTCTTGGACAAATAATACATAGCGGGATATAGTTAGAAGTAAACTGTTTTCCAGAATGCTGTGTATTGAATATTTGTCTGCATGTGTTTATAGATACGGACGATGAGAAAGTCACGGTTCGTGTTCTCCGTGCTCGTGGCCGTGCTGGGTGTCACTCTGGCAAGTGACAGTGTACGGAGGGCCCCGTCCGGCTTCCAGGGTGTGCGCGGTAAGAAGTCCATCCAAGACACGTATCCCGGTGATAACATGCTGGCCGATACCGGTGCCGCCGACGATGTGACACTGGAGAAACGGATACCATCTGCCGGCTTCCATGGTATGCGTGGCAAGAAACTCTATCCGGAACGGAACGAGTTGCCGTCCGACCTGCCGAAACGTGCGCCCATGGGCTTTATGGGCATGCGTGGCAAGAAGGAGCTGGAGTATGTGGGCGAGGACCTGGACAAGCGAGCACCGATGGGCTTCATGGGAATGCGCGGCAAGAAGGAGTACGAGGATGAGTATGACACGGCAGCAGAAGCGGCACTGATGAACAACGACTTCTACATGGACAAACGTGCACCGATGGGCTTCATGGGTATGCGCGGCAAGAAGGAGTACACACCAGTGATGATGGAAGAAGAGAAACGAGCACCAGTGAGTGGATTCTTCGGTATGCGCGGCAAGAAACAACCGACCAAATCAGCGTTCTTCGGGATGCGTGGCAAGAAGTTCCCGTACGAGTTGAGAGGCAAGTTCGTCGGTGTCAGAGGCAAAAAGCAGGCTAATGAGAACGCCATTCCAGAACTACTAGAGACCAACGAGAACGAAGACGATGACAACAGTACGTTCAACACCTACCAACTCACTGATCACGAACTAAACGAGCTACTGTTCGTCTTACTCGAACAACAACAACAGATCCAACAGTTGCAGGATCAGCGGGATACACTCGTCTGGCAGAACCGGAAGGCCAGTGGGTATCCAGGCATGCGCGGATAAACATCAGGTACATAGACAATGTTAGAATAACTGCTCAATATAATTCCTCAAGTAGATAGGCGAGAGAGATGTGTAAGTATATTACACGGGAGACTACTTGTATTGAATTTATCACACACTGTTGTGTTCAGTTAGCACATTCCATATTTATTTTTTATAGTGTCATATTCTTTCAATATCTCCTAACGCGTATAAACGATACAATATCAACCATGTATATATATATATATATATATATATATATATATATATATATATATATATATATATATATATATATATATATATATATATATACATGTATATATGTTTATTAATTACATGTTTTATATTTTGTTTCAGGTTTTGCAGTCAACGTGATTGATTGATTGATATAATAATAAAACGACTTTTAGAAACCAAGAATCTAGTCAATATAAGAAACAAATGCCATAATTATTTATCGCCACCTATAATATGATTATATATTTATTTTTATATGTGTTTGAAGATGATAGATAGACACCTGATATGATTGTATATTGTTGTCGTATCGTGTCCCGTATTGTTGTGTGATATATTTGTAGATGTTATTTATCCAGTTTCAATTTTTCAAATGTTTCATTTTATGGGATTCACCTGTAGGTTTCTGATTATGTCATTGAAGGCTGGCCTTGACACGATCAGGAATAATAAATAATAATAATTATATAGAAACTATACATACATATAAGAGTTAACTTTCTTCCTTCTCTACTACTACTACTACTACTACATATAACTATTACTGCTATCAACTATTGAGTATCGAGAGTGAGAGAGAGAGAGTATTGTATTGTAATTGTAACATGTTAGTTGATGGTGCTGATTGAGAGAGCATGTGCAATGTTGTACGTATATTATTATTGAAACTATTAAACTTGTTGTTGTAAACATAGTTGTTTTTACTTTTAATTTACCAACCTGGATAAATAAATATAAATATTTGGTTTTCCCTCAATACAAATAAGACACATATCATCAGATGCATACAATGTTTCTTCTCTCATAGAGAGACTATTTCTAAATACATACATGTATGTGTAATTATTTCAAACTGTAACTTTTCTAGTAAAATAACATTTACTTATTTATTTATCATTTACGATATACGATGTTGTATTCTCTGTAGCTGTACTAAGTTATATTTTGTTGATGATGATGAAATAAAGAAGAAAAGTTTATTTTTAGCCGAATTGTAATCGACAACTATTGTTTATGTGGAATATATGACGCTCTGTACATATTGTAGCAATAACAATACTGAATGTATTTCTCTTATAAGCCAGTAGTTACAATGAAATAAAATATATTCTTCTCTTGTTGCAGACTATAAACGTTTCTTTCAAATTTTCAAAACATTTCAATTTACGCGCGCACTTTACAACCACCGAGTCGTGAATATTCGTATTGGTTGACGCTGGCGCGAAACTTACCGAATCTAAACAACTGTCAGGTGAAAGAGAAGTGTAAATGTGTGAAAAGTAGTTATAATAACTTACCATCCCATATAAACATTGTGTTTTATAGTTTTGTTACTGTAAGGTGTGTACGTTGTTTTTTTTCTTCTTTAATTTACGTTGCTTGTTAACCTTTTTTCTAACCTTATTTGTTGCTGTCAAAGCGTATTTCTGAACACAAACATAACGGTAGCACATATCTGAACAGGAGAGAGTTACTGATTGTAATTAGAACACAGAACATAGTTTTAAAAAATAACTTTTATTTTATACGTTTATAGATATATTTAAGAAAACACACACATATGTAATTAGTTTATTGATAGTTTCTGGACAAGGGTACGGGGTATATGTATATATGGTAGAGGGGCAAGTAGTATATAGATGTACACATGTTATGCAGTCCACTTGAGACATCTAGTATCGAGGTGAGTGTGTAGACATCTGAGAGCACAGTACCGAGCACCGCACGGTACACATGTGTACTTGCTGAAGAACCCACACACGGAACAAAAGTGTCTCTCCGGCAGATCCGAGGGCCCTACAGCTGCTGACGCGTAATTCGGCGGTTCCGGATGTAGAACTACGTCCTCGTCGATCATCTGTTGTAACGTTTTACGGTATTTCATTTTAAAGTATTCGGCACTCTTGGATTTTCGTTTGCGTCCGCGCAACTCCAGTTGATCTTCGAATTTCGGTACCTTCTTGCTCATCACCAGATCGGCATGTGGATCCTCATGGTAATTGTCAGCTTCCAGTGCTTCTAGCGCTTTCCGTTGGCGTCTGCGACGTGTAGCTTCATCCAGGATCCGCCGCTTGTCGCCCTCCTTCACTCTGTTGGACTCTCGTGTCGTTCCTGTTGAACTGGATGCCATGTTTGTCCTGTCTGGTATTGTTCTGGGATATATATGTAATAAATAATTTACATTCCTTTCTCAATGATTGGGAAACTGATTTGATCCATTAAATCATCGATCTTCGCTTGTAAGATCTCTATAACATCCGCCGAGATGAACAGATGTGTCTCGTCCAAGTCTTGAATAATGAATCGGTTACCAAGTTTCCGTGTTTCGTCCAGATGCAACAAGAACTGTTTCATAGCCTGATCACTGTTTAAACATACCATACAAACATATTATGTTAAGAGCGTATATACATATATATATATATATATATATATATATGTATATATATATATATATATATATATATATATATATATATATATATATATATATATATATATATATATATATATATATAGATAATTCATTTCCAGAACGGCGTGGGGACACTATGTCGAAACGTAAGGGAGTTAGTGCAGAGGAGAAACGTACTAGGATGTTGCAGTTGTTTTACGAGAAAAAGGAATTTTTCCAACTAAAGGTAAAACTGCATTTATGTTTGTATATTATATCAAATACACCAATAACACATGCATACGTCATAAGGAGCTGGAGAAAATAGCACCAAAGGAGAAAGGTATTATTGCACAGTCGGTGAAAGAAGTGGTACAGTGTCTGGTAGACGACGGCCTAGTCGATACAGATAAAATAGGAACATCCGTGTACTACTGGGCATATCCCAGGTAGATGATATATCATTTACCATATACACTAGATTACAGAACTTCTAACAAGTGTGCACATTGTAGTAAAGCCAAACATCAGAAGAAACGGAAACTAGACGCACTGAATGATAAAGTAGAAGAATCAAGTAAGAGACTGAAGAAAACGGAAGAGATGTTAGTTTGTTCAAAGGTAATAAACTGTGCGTATAATATATATATATATATATATATATATATATATATATATATATATATATATATATATATATATATATATTCATATGCAGGTTGGTCGAGAAAATACCGATGAACGTCAAACATTACTTGCTGCAATCACAGATTTACAACTGGAACACGATGGTCTGTTAAACGAATTACAGAAATATAAAGACAACGATCCAGAAGCTCTAAAACAATTACAGAATCAATCTACGGTATATATGCATCATGTACCATATGAAAATTATAGTCCAATATTAAATTATTTATATTTACAGTTGGCAAAAGAAGCAGCTAATCGCTGGACAGACAATATATTTGCAATAAAGTCATGGTGCAAAAATAAATTCAACATCAACGAGTCTACACTAGACAAACAATTCGAAATTCCTGCAGAATTAGATTATTTGGAATAAGTAAAATAGTGTACCAGCGTGCTACTGTGCATTAAATAATTGTACTATACGTTTGTTTAATTAAAAGTCTACCTACCACTGTACTAAAACACCTTTCACAACATTCACCATCATGTAACGATACTTTATGCGGCCATATTGAACGTGCTGTCAAAGTATAGTACACAGGTTATTCGTGAGTGGCGCTGTCAGTGTTTTTATATGTTTGACAGATTGAATATATTTATGGATAAATATTTGTATAACAATACATGGAATAATTGCATTATACAAATAAATTATAAATAACAACAAATAATAAAATAGCATATTCTTTATAAAATGGCAATGAATATTACTGCAGCGTTAAATTGAACATTTTCATATATACCAAGTTTTTGATTTGTTTATAAATAATGCATGCCATTTAAACTTTTACTCGTGTCATTAATAATTAATAACACAACAATAATTAGTGTAACGAATTAAAATCTTTTATTTTCGTGTTATTCCTGTTTAGTTACATTACTGGCATGTGATGTAATATTTGATTGCTAAATCGATCTGCTAAATGATAGTTTAAATATTCTTTTATGTCCTCTGATAAGAGATTGTCTCTGTGAGTGTTGAAATAGTGTTGGTGAGTGTGTATAGTGTCCAGTGGGGTTGAAAGTCGCACCGAGCCGTCAACAGTAGACCGAGACGTAAGTTTCAACAGTACATTCACAGTTATTCCTATACGTATATTACACACTACATTATTATGTACCAAAGTATTTTATTGGTTATCATGGGTACAAATTCCGCTGTGTCGCATAGCATACGCCAACGACCTTTGGACACTTTTGCTCCCCATATTATGTGTGCGAGTTGTATACAAATCTAGACCTTATCACAACTCTATTTTCGTGTTGTTATCTGGTTCCATATATATTAGTACATTTAGTACACAATTCATCTGGCATTTGCCGTGAGACAGCCGGCGTTCCCTGTGCACACATCGACATTTCTAAGTCATTCTTGTAAAAATGGCACAACCGTTCGCTGTTTTGAAACGTTCTTTGTCGACTACGGCGAATTTATCGGCCGCTATTAAACATGTGACAGTGATTGGAGGTGGATTAATGGGCTCAGGCATTGCACAGGTATGTATCAACATTACATGGTATTTTTAGGTTATCTACACATCGGATTTGTAATCTGAACATGTCAGTTAATTCATCGTTCAACTATTACTATCGTATTCGTGACGATAAACATATTCTGCTTCTATACAGTTAACTTTGATCTTACATAAAATGACTAAGTTATCAATGATATGCTGAACTGTGCTGAACATTGCTCAATATTAAATGTAAAGTTGTAAAGATGCAGTAGAATGTATGTAAATCAAACTTGTTAAAGTGTATTTATAAGTTATATAATGGATCTCCGATTTTCAATACCTTTGTACCCAGATCAGTAACTTTTTAAATAATATGTATCAATTTAAATATACATATATAGTTAACAATAGTGTTTGTAATCATTATTCACTTTGACAATAAATTTCGTAAACAATGCGTAAAATTCTAACTGGTTATGGTCATTTATGATTAGGAAGAAATGTGCGTGTAGTGTAGTGTTGTTGTTATCGATTGCATAATAATGATGATATGCGACTGTGGTGAAGTGTTCATTTCTACCAATATAATATATTCAGGTTGCAGCTCAGACTGGCCACCAGGTAACACTGGTCGAGGTGAACGAGGACCTACTGAAGAAAGCACAGGCCAGTATCAGTAACAATTTAGGTCGTGTTGCTAAGAAACTGTTCAAAGAGAAACCAGCCGATGGCGAGAAGTTTGTATCGGACGCTATGGCCCGTCTCAGTGGTACCACCAGCGCCACGGAGGCTGTCCGAGACACTGACCTCGTGGTGGAAGCCATCATCGAGAAGATTGACCTGAAACATAAACTGTTCAAGGCACTGGATGAAGTTGCTCCGGCTAGCACTATATTCGCCTCGAATACATCATCACTGTCGATTGGTGAGATTGCAGCGGTGACCACGCGGAAGGACCGCTTTGGTGGTTTGCATTTCTTTAACCCGGTGCCAATGATGAAGTTGTTGGAGGTGGTCAGGATCCCGGAGACATCGGACGTTACGTACAAAGCCATGATGGAATGGGGCGCTGCAATGGGTAAAGTGTGTATCACCTGTAAGGATACACCGGGCTTCGTAGTGAACAGACTCCTGGTGCCCTATCTGGCCGAAGCTATCAGAATGTACGAGCGAGGTAAACAATTACGTCTCTCTAAGTAAATGTCAGTTAGTTAACAACAAGTGTAAACACTATAGTAATAAATATATCATAGAGCGGTTGACAGTTTATGAGACAGTAATAAATAACCGCGTGTTTCAGTTATCAGTCTTAACGCATACGTAACTTGTCTTAACAATTAACAATTTATATAGATGGTATATGTGTTTGTTTTATTGTCTATGTTAGTATCGATAGAGAGAGAGAGATATTGGAATAATTCCATTATTTACGCATGTTGCAATTATAAATATTCATCACAACATATTGCCCAATAGAATTACGAAATGTGATGATAGTTTATTTGACTGATGATGCAACAGTATTACATATTGTGATAACTAAATGTGTAGTTGATACTTGTAGGTGATGCGTCTGCCCGTGATATTGACACAGCTATGAAGCTGGGCGCCGGATATCCGATGGGCCCGCTAGAGTTGGCCGATTATGTCGGCCTTGACACTTCCCAGCACATCATGAATGGTTGGTACGAGAAATACCCGGAGAACCCACTGTTTAAACCCACCGAGTCTGTTAAGAAACTGATAGCGGAGGGTAAACTTGGTATTAAAGCTGGCGAGGGATTCTACAAATATAAGAAATAATCATACAAGCCTTGCACTACCTATAATACAAACACCAGCGGTTTCATATACAATTTATATTCAACATTGTTAATTATATACAAGGAAAGGAAATATATACATATATTTACACGTATTGTTCTTTTTTAATGTGTACATTTCTAGTGCGAATAATTTTACTAAACTAATGCGCCTGAATATACTTAAACTTTTCGTACACTGCTGTAAAGCGGGCTGCAGTAAGTACATCACTGCTAAACTTTACGAACTAATGCCTGTATTACATTGGTCAAGATATTGCATACAAGTGAAAGAATCAATAATTATTGTAATACAGGAAAATCTGTGCGAAAGATCTTGTATCAAGTTCTTGTATGAATTGGAACATATTCTAAAGCCCGTATGACACGGTCAATGTTTTTGTACATTTTTAATGTCAATTTTTAAGTTCATTTTTTCTGTACATTTTTGTGAAAGTGAATCATTGAAAGAAAATATTTCTGTATGCAACGTATACAAGATTTTCACTTTGTGAGCATGCGCAGTTGTCGAGACTTTTTGTTTTGACAGTTTGAAATGGTTAACTATTTTTTTACGAACTAACCAAACTTTGTCAAATATTGAAATGGATTCAAGTGAGGACGAATTATTAATATTAGCAGCATTAACTACTGTTACGGCTACAGTCTATTAATAACAAAACTTGTTCCCGCGACATTTTATTAAAAGAAAAACGTTTGACGTTTCAATCAGCTATCACGCGCTTATGCGCATCTTATTTGCGCAATTAATTGACAGAAACATTGAAGGAAATAGAACCAGTTCTATTTTTTAATGTACATTAAAATTGACGAAAACATTGAACTACTTTACGTGTATGATACGTTCAATTTTTGACTTTGTAAAACATTGACATTAAAAATGTACAAAAACATTGACCGTGTCACACGGGCTTAATTTTTGAAAGATGCAATTGGGGGTTTTGGTTATTTCTGGTAATTTTTTTCTCAGTAAAGTTGTTACCAACTTAAAACATATTGACATTTTTGCAACAGCTGTCAAGAGAAATTGTGAGGTTATTATACTGATTTGTTGTTGTAAGGTAAGTATTATTTAGAATCATATTTATTATTAAATGCATACTCATACATACGTGTATATTTTCCAGACATTCAAAAATGTCTGTCACTTGGACATACGAATCGGTGAAATATTTAATTACGTTGTGGGAAGAGGCGGAATGTTTATATAAAGCAACTAATCCCGGTTACCGCAATAAACGAACACGGAGTCGCGCCCTACACAATATTCATCAGCAAATGGTGTCCGCTGGCTTTAAGAAATGGACTGAGGAAGATATAAATAAAAAAATGCGCGGTCTACGAACTCAATACCTAGCTGAAAATAATAAAATAAAAGCCAGTAAAGTGAACGGCGCAGGTGAAGCCGATGTTTATAGGCCAAAATTGTGGTCGTACAATTTACTAGAGTTTTTAAAACCGGCGAGTATAAATATCTTAGATGATATGCAGCCAAGCGAGGAATATGATGAATATAATTCTGACAATGTAAGTTTACAGAAATATATTGCCTTTCTTTTCACATTCATTTATAGTCCATTATTTACAATATGTGCTTATTCCTTATATGGATTAGTACGTGGCTGCTGGGACGTGAAATAACACTGAAAAAATATTTCATTTGCTTTTATATTTTCTAGCTTCAAGATCTTGTAACAATTTCTTTCATATTTCACTTGAACGAAATATCTTAACCCATGTAAAACGGGCATAACATTGTAATAGCACGCCATGTTAACTGTTATAAGGAAAATGTTCAGTGACAGTAAGACATATTTGTCAGATTAATATTGTGAACCGGATGTTCCTTAACCAATAAAACCATGAATTAGATAAGTGTTATATCTTTGTAAAACAAGTAAATGGAACAATATTTGAAACATATTTGTTCTGTGAATGTTTATATTATCCTATAATTCTAAGAATTGCACAATAACTTGAACTTTTCCAAACATTCACTTTAACGATTACTCATTGTTGTGTTTGCCGTATACATATTTATGTGAACTTTCCCATAATGATTCATAGCACGAATATTACATACATACGCAAATCCCCATCCAGTCATTAATTGTTGCACAATGTATGGATTTGATCCCTTCCGGTAACTGTACGTCTATGGTAGAATGCTATTACGCCATGTCTGTCCCACATACGACGCTGTATTGTAGAAATTGCTACACGCAAGAATTGTCGCAGCAATTCTTGACAAAATAATCGGGAATTATTGCTTGCAACTTTGTCGAACTTTTCCACGGCTTTGTGAAACATTTCTAAATTTGTTTACGTGATGTTTCGGTAAAGCTAGAGTACGTATAATAACGAATGAGAATTGTAATTTAAGTATGAGACTTGTAAGGTTAGTATTTTAATTTGTTTTGCAATATTTAAGATTGTTCGTTCCATCCAATATGAGTATTTATTGAATGTCAATTGCAGTTGATTGGAGGCGGCGGAGTGAATATGTCATCGAATTGGTCCCAAGAGTATACGAGATATTTTATCGAGTTATGGGCTCAACATCCACTATTGAACACGGCTAACGCACGGGACACGACCAATAAACTGCATAAACTGAAAGCGATGGAGGAAATAGTGAGAGACCTGAATGCCATGGGTGATGTCAAGTTCACAGTGCACGATATCCGTAAGAAGATACACGGCCTGAAGACACAGTACCAGAAGGAACGGAGTCTCATACAGCAGAGTGTAGACAACGGTGCGACTGGTGACGAGGTCTATGTACCGAAACTATGGACATATAGTCTGCTTCATTTCATCTGTGACAATGAACGGGCAGTGTCTGAGTACAAGAATCAAACTATAAAAGCATCGTGCAGCAGCAGTAGCAGTAGGGTAAATATACAAGTCTACAATGCTAGTACATGTCTACATTCATTATTATTATTATTATGCAGATTTCAGACAAACTAGCAATGGATCCATTAGACATTTCATCATTATCAAGTAACAGTGTCAGTAACTTGGTGTCATCAAACAATCAGGTACATCTTAGCTTAGTATGTATGTGATGTGAATATATACGTATACATATATTTCTATAGGTTGCGGAGAATGTAGTAGTGAAGACACCGGAACCAATAATAGAAGTGTTACCGCACCAAGTGGAGTTGGACGATGATATATCAGCGTTTGCGAATGTACTACTGTACGAGATGCGCCAGTTGAAGAGTAAATCCATACTGAGAAAGTTCAAACGTGACGTCATGAACTTGATCTACAATGCACAGGAGGAAGAGGATGACCAGAGTGTATAGTAGTTACATGTACCATATGATATGAAATGATATGATATGAATGCACCGTAACACTACATACACGCCCAGTCAACATCTGTAAATCTAGTGTTCAGTATGTACAAAACTGATAGAGACTTTTTAATCATACATATTTCCATATTTTATTTGTATCAAGCAATGAATTGCAATTGTAAATGCAATCACTTGCACTATACATAAGATTATTACAGCATTTTATTTTCGCTAATTTGTATGTAAATTGAGTATGGTATAAATGTCATAGAACATGTTGTCTATATGCAGCACACCAGGGGCGTAGTTGGACAAGAGTTCTGACACTGCATTCATTCACGCATGATGACGCACGCCACTGAGCATACACACGCGCGCACATACTGTTCCGTCGTAAATGTATTGTTGACAAACAAACCGGAGATTTATAACTGTTTTAATTTGTTCTGTTGTGGAATGTGTTCCTGTGTTACATACGCAATAAAATAATGTATATACAACACATACATACATATATGTATGTGGGAAAAATACGCAATTGATTTGTTTTGATCAGTGCGTTTTGTTCATTTCTAACATCGCCGTTGTTCTGTCAGCCAACTAACCAGTTTGCAAGGACAGAAATTGTAATTAACAATAAATAAGGGAAACGGAATTACTTTATGAAACATGGCGGCCTACACAGACTCTCGCCGCTACATCGAATTTTAATTGTATACATTTATATCATTATGTGAACAATCAAAAGGTGGAGCATTCCGAACATTTATAATTGTTTTTCCAATGAAACACTTGACGTCAAAATAAATCAAACCATTATCGTGCATTTCATGTTTTATTACGTTTATATTTTATTGTTATTCGTTGTTGTACTGGCGCCGAATGAGCACACATGTGGGTTGCTCAGTAGAACGGGAATTCCTCGCTTGTTTGGCTGAAATAGAAGTTATAATTTGGTCTGGATCATTGTATGATAATGATCTGTAATTATAAGCGCGCGAGCCAGTGATTAAATCATTGGGTGACGCGCACGCCGCAAGCTGTTGTATGTAGTGTCTCTGTCTGTCTGTCCGAAGTTATGACACTGACTGACGGACTAGTGTAGTGACTACATTACGTGTGTACGGTCTAGTCAGTAGTTACTTGAGGTACCACGTGTGCTCTCACATCACCAACTGGCCCGGCTGTGTGTGTGTATATACGTATGTGTCATTCACACAACTATCAGTTGCTATTTCACTGTCTACCGCGCCGCTAATCAGTGTTTATTCAGTCAATACTATCGTCTATTATATATTATTGGGTAAGTTTTAACATTTCCAAAAGTATTCAGTTGTAATCATTAATAACACGATTATACATTTTCATAAATAATATGAATTTTTTTCCACATAATGTTTTTGTAAAATTGAAATATTTTTATTATATTTTGAATAGCAATAATTTTTTAATAATATTTTTAGCCATGCTAATTTACATACATTATATATGACTTTGTTTTTAACCATTTAATCCTTTAAAATGAGTTCCGGGTGGAACTAATATATAAATGTTTATTAATAATTAATTATGGAAGAGTATTACGATAGAATGTAAACTATTCATATAGAAATTATTTGTACATCTTGAATTTTATCTACAAATTTATGAAGTGGTATCAGTTAAAAATTAATATTTTTCTCTTATTACTAAATATCTGCCGCATCCTTATTTAACGAATGATTGATTGACATGGCTATTTGACAGTGTATTTTTGTCGTTTTGCTGTGTGTATGTACGGAAATGTCTAAATGCCATGGTCTATTCTAATTGTAGACTATTGTTCATGTATACTTACATGATTGGGCGGGTGCCAATGTTTATGTTACTGTGTATAAGTTGGTTTACACGTGTAGCTAGTGTTCCGTGGAATATATCAACTAATATTATGTACATACATATTACTAATTTATTTATAAACAACGTAACTCACACGTGTATGCATATATATGTATGTATGTTTATAGAGAGCGAGTTCTAGGAAGGCGTGGTGAGATGAGTAAGACGAAGATTGAACGGTACAGCAGCGGCGGTATGCCGAGTTTCGTGCCACGCAAACGACGACCGAAAGCCACGGCGCGCGTGAAGAGTTGCTCCGCGACGCCTGGCGTCCTCCACGAACACCACCACCACCAGCAGAGGTTCATGTTACCAGACGACACGGTGCCACTCGAGAACCAGGTCGCCGGTCACATGTTTGAGCACGGCAAGTCATCTATTGGTAAGTGAAACATGGATCAAATCTTCATTGAATAATCATCTCCAGTGCTGGAATTGCATCATCTTGTTTTACGTCAGTTCACGAATGAATCACAACAGAGAAAGGTATCGACTGTTTTCTGATGAAATTCAACCAATTATAACGTATTAGAACCAATGTGATTACACTTATTCTACCGAGAACGCATTATAAAATTGTAATTGTCGGTCGAATTAAAAGGTTTATACTTGATGATAATGATTAGATGTTTTACATTTCTACATCATTGTTATGCATACGCTGTAGTGTTTGTAATAAATGTTTAATGTTAAAATTAACAGCGTTCAGTTAAAGCTCACGGTCAGTATGTAATGATTGTTGTTTACTGATTGTTAACTTGTTTTGTTCTACGATTAATATTTATTGTTTAACGGGAACAGTAAACATTTCTTGTGCCTTACAATAAACACGTCAAGGATATACCTTTATATTTTTCACAAAATTGTGGTTAATATCAGCTACACAGGTAAATCAGATGTATGTCGCACGTCTCTGGAATGCGTCATAAAATCAAAGATTTATTTCAATTGATCTGAACTTTGCATTGTAAATGAAGCCATAACAGTTTATAATTATTTTCGTGATACTTTTACATGAATGCCTGTATGCATAATCATATGAGAATTTCCAGTAGCGTGCTTGATGTTTGAATAACTTAGTTTAATCGGTAGAAGAATTAAATTCTCTGATATCAGGCATCATTGTTACGGTTACTGACCGTTGGTTTTGCGGTGTGAATTTCCCGTCGTACTTATGATTCAAGCTAATCTTTTATTTATCTATTGTCCTCTAATACTTAAATAAAATAAAATTGTCTTGACATTTTTGGAATACATATATTCCTGATATATGTGATTAGAAAATGCCTTGTCTGGTGCAGGAGAGAGAGAGAGAGAGAGAGAACCAGTATTGCAAATAAATCAAGAGTAAAGTATCCTAGTATATGTGTGTGCGTGTGTGTGTATTACAGGAATGTTGAAGCATAAAGACGAGTTCATCCTCAAACCAATGACGAAACCGATGTGCGGTGAACGTGAGATGTGTTTCTACGCTGAACTGCAGACGAGCAAAGATCCCATCTTGCAACAGTTGAAACAGTTCGTGCCCGCCTATCATGGAACGAAAACGATCACGGTCAATGGCAACGATGTGACGTGTCTGGTACTGGACAACATCACCAAAGGCCTCAAGGAACCGTGCATTATCGATATCAAGATTGGTAAACGGACATGGGATCCACTAGCTACCAACGACAAGATGCAGAATGAAAATGTAAGTACAGCTGCACACATATACATACGTGGTTTGACCTACATTACAGTTGCTGCAGTTGCTTACCTCTGACTCTAGCAGTGATGATATATCGGGGCCGACTCGCGGAGGTCATACACCTACGCTCCTCGCATCTTTATGATATTTCTACATGGATAAACTAACACTGTGTATACACGAATGCTGTTCACGTAGCCGATAATCAGAATCCTATTTATAAGTTATACTAGCACAAATTCACATTGGCAGTCAACAGGTCTGGACTAAGTGAAGTGACAGACGTGTACCGCGAGATATATAGATCATGGATCTGCTGACATTGGCTCGCTCATTTTACTAGAATATCTCTAGCCGTACCACATGAAGTAGGTCATTCTAGGAGACAACAGTACCTACATCATATTATATCGCATAATTATGCAATCTTAGATGACTATGGCATGCAAGTAGTTCAACATTTATATATATATATATATATATATATATATATATATATATATATATATATATATATATATATATATATGCGTAATATTGTTAGGAATGTGTAGGTGTTACACTATCATTCAATTTTTTTTTTTTTGCCAGTACTTTAAAATGTTACTGCGTATCAGTAAAGCGAGATATGTATTTGCGAAAATAGAACGTGGGTTTCAAGGAATGTAATTCAGAAATATTTGCAACTCATTCAAGACATGTTGTTTACATAAATAAATAAAGATCATCATAGATGTATTTACTAAAGAAGCGGTACTTAATGTTAATAATTTCGTTTCAGACAAAATACATGGAATCCAAACGTGATGTTGGATTCTCCATTCCGGGCTTTCAAGTGCGTAATATTACCGATGGCAAGCTGTATAGATACGGAAAGGATTACGGCAAGAAATTGAATGGAGATTCAGTGAAAGAAGGTAACTTATATATCCACACGGCGGGAATTACTTGTATTCGAATATAATAATAATTTGTGTTGTGTTGTAGCGTTGAAGTTATTCTTGAATGCCGAGTCGGGTTTGTGTCGACCGTTGTTGGTACAACTGTTAGGGTTATTGTGGCGGATCCTGCACTGGTGCCGAACACAACGTAAACTCCGACTGTACTCGAGTTCCGTGTTACTAGTGTACGATGCACGACTGTTACGTCACTACCACAGCAGGAACATGTGTTCAGTCCGTCCAACTACAGTCAGTCAACTGAACAACGGCTACAAACGCAGTCGACCACCCAGTCTTATATTCACAGACACCGGTAATAATACCAACAGTGCACTGCTCAGTCCCGGCTTCAGCGGACAGTTCACCTCGGATGGACCAAAGTTTGAGAGATCCCCGTCGACAACCGCAACACCGATCAGCCCCGTACCAGCCAGTCCTGTGAACAATAATTGTCCGTGGAAGAAGTCGCTGAGTAAACTGCAGCGGACCCACTCGTTCTCGAATAACTACGAGGAGGATCTACAGAACCTGAGACAGAACTACGTGTACATGCTGGATGATTTGGTCGATGACAGTTCGAACTTGTGGGCGAATGTGAAGATGATTGACTTTGCACATGTATTCCCAGCCGAGGCTAACACATTGGATACAAATTACTTAGAAGGTATTGAGAATCTAATTAAAATACTCGAAGGCTTCTTACAGGAATCCTACTGAACCACGGTTATTTTTGTAATATTTATTATGTTTACTGTGAACTGTAACCCCGCATATAATGTATGTATGTGTTCATTGTAGTGTTAGGAGATACGTGTCATTTAATTAATATAAGAGTACATCTATCATACATTTTTGTATATTTTTTTCTTTTTTAGAATAAATCAATGATATTTTCTTATTCAATCAAAACTCATTTACTGCTGGATAATGTGTTGAGGACATATATGCGTTTGGAGGAAGGATTAGAAAATCGTTTGAAATTTCAAAAATATTTTAATTATTTTTTTGCATCGAAATATTGTTTACATAGAAATTAATTAACAATAAGATGAAAATGGATATAATCTAGAAAGTGGTGGACGGTTTATTCAGTTTTATTTGCAGAGAGACAGTTAGAGGGGGGTGGGGTGGAGTGGGTGGTCACAAAATAACAAGAGCAAATACAAAGTAAATAATTATAATTCATTATATATATATATATATATATATATATATATATATATATATATATATATATATATATATATATATATCAATCATACCTATATGTACGTATATTTTGTTATACTGATAAACCGTTCTGAATAATAAATAGAAGCTCTTCTTTGAGATGTATGCATGTTACAAGATGTGTCAATACGTATGTATAATAATTACTTAATAATAAAACAATCACAAACAATATTCTAACGGAGAATGTAGCCTCGCCATGAAGATGTTCATTCGGGAACAAGTGTGTAAATATAAGATTGGAGCTAAATTGAATATATTTACTCACACTCACACACACACACACCGGAGCCACAGCCATGTGTGTGCGGAGAGGCTGCACTTGTTATAATCATAAAGCAAAATAAACTATCAACACATTCCGCAGTCACATTTGCAAAAAACAAAATATTCTCGATTATAGAAATCCATTACCAAAAATAGAACATAACCATACATGGGTGCAACAACAATCAATATACATTATATTGGAACTACAAATCCATTCTAGACCATACGTAGGTACCTCAATATCGAGTCAACTGTGTCAATATATGGTAAAAAACAACAAACAAACAAACAGACAGACAGAACTATGAGTACGTAGTGTAAAATATTTTACGTACAAAGATTCTCTGCAATGTTTAAATCAATATAAACAATTAAATAAATTCGTCTAATCCAGGAGGATCCTAGCAGTGTCAAGTAGTTAAAATTTCCCATTTCCAAATTTCACTAACATTCAAATCGCCAGAAACATATGTCTCTGGTTAACAAGAAAAACTATCATAGATACACATGATTCATATAGCAATGTTCATATTCATGTACTTGTATGTAGCCTATCGAAATATGTACTTGGAAAACATTACATTGTACAGTTGCATTGTTAGCTTAGTTTATATAGATAGATTTCGATATGGAGAATGTGGCGAGCGAGTACCTGAATCATCGCTGTAGCAACTAACAATTTTAGCAATCAGTAGTAAAAATAGCCTCTATAATATGTAAAGATTGATCTGTGGATTCATTACTTGAATGAATTAAGCCAACTGACTTGCGTTTCCTCATTTACAGATCAATAATAATAACAACAACAATTAACTGAAACTGAACAATGTTGGAAAGTATATATATGTACATATATGGTATTTGCAGAGGAAACGTGTACAAGTTCAATGAATTCATTTCATTGATAATAGAAAATTAAATCATTGCCAACAACTTGTGAAAAGTGAATAAAAATATGTACTTAGATTTTGGGTAATTTGGGTGCCGCTACCAGTGGATTGGCTTGTTCCAGGAACTTCCTACCCTCCGTCTTGTAATCGTAGTGACATTCGTGCACCTCGGAGTACCTGTGTTGCGAGCAGAACATACCGCCGCACCGGCACGTGTGAATTGTGGTCAGGTTCAGTCGTTTCTTGCAGAATGCACATCTACTGCGTGCAGGTTTCTTCGCTACAATGGCGGGTAGAGTTTCACAATTACTACGACTACCACTACTAGTACTACTTAGTACTATGTTCTGTTGTGTAGTTTTCTTTACATCCTGCTGACGCTGTCGGGCCGCCGGTGGTGATGCATCATACCTCCGTCGTGGTAATTTGAACGGTCGCAACTCATAGCTCGTCGGATCACATGTGTTACGCGATTCCAGATTCGAGACAAAGTTCAAATTCCGTCTGCTGTACTGCGGTGAGACTTGTTTATTGATCGACACTGCATCGTTCTGTATCTTCTCAATGTTTGCAATGTACCCGAGATTACTGTACCCGTATTTCTCCGTACTGCCGCCGGCGCTATTCTCAGTCACATTGTTCCGTATCCGCTCTATCCTCGCCCGCCGTCCATACACCGGTGACCGTGTTGTGCTGCTGCCGCCTCCATCGGTGTTGTTAAACTTTGTCTCACCGGATTCCGTGGCCGCCGTTGACACTCTGTTCCCAAGTATATTATCCAGATGGGCACTGTTCAGTTTGGACGTGCTGGCGAATTGTGATGTGAGCAGGTTACTTGTCGTGTTGTAGAGTGTTGCACGCGAGTACGTGATCGTGTCGTCTGTGCCGCTGCCGGTGAAACTTTTCTCTAAACTATCGATTCTCGAATTCGAACTGCTGGCGAATTGCATTCGTGATAAGTTTGTCTTACTACTACTACTACTACTACTATTACTACTACTGGTAGCTGCTGGTGTGTAGTCTAAACTCTGTCTACGGTTCGTAACACTCAGTTTCACCGTGCCCGTTGCACTTGATGTCGCCGTGGAATTACGAGTGCGTTCCGTTGCCTCGTTGAACAGCACATTGCAGAATTGTTGTGCGTCCTGTTCGTACTTGTCCGGACTAGTGTTCGGCCGGTCGGCAGTGTGTTCCTGCAGCACCACATGATGTCGGGGCATGTGTGCCAGATGTAGTAGGTTCCGTGAGCTACCGGGAAGACTGGGAATCTGTGACATGGTTACCACCGTGTTTGCTTCACCGGACGTCACACTGATTGCGCTGGACGGTGAGTAGTCGGTTTCTTTCTTGTTGAACGTCGACTCGGCTTCTTCCTCCAGGATGGCAATACTCGGTGTTTGGATGGTACAGTTCCTTGCCGACAGCAGTGGTTTATCTGATTTCGAGTGAGTTGGTTCTACTCGTTGTGGCCGGTGACTACGACCTGATAATATACACAACATAATAAGTATCATATGTAACCGGAGATGTTTACATGTGTTTGTTCACTTACCAATGTGTGATCGACTGTTCCGTCTCTGCTCAAGCAACAGTAACCGTTCCGAGTATATTTCCGCGAGACTCTTGCCCTTCCGTAGACTTTCCAGGGTCTCTGACAGTGGACTGCGGTTTGTTTCAGTGCTAGTCTCCACTAGTGTTGGTTCCGTGTACACTCTACTGTTGGAATGTTCACTAGCTGCTGCTGCTGCTACACGTACACCACTCGTACAACTGTCACTGTTCACATACTCTGTTGTATTGTTGTTCGCTGGTTTCCTCGCCTTCTTCTGTAAACTCAGACCCTCCATCTGGCGTCTCAGTTCTGTGATTTTGTGCATGAGCGCGTGGTTCTCTGTGGTACGTTCCCGGTGCTTGGTTTTGCCTTTCTCCTTGGATTTGCTCTTTGACGGAGGCCATGTATCCGTGTATGGATAACATGTACCGTCCTCGTTCTCTATCACCCGGATCAAGTGAATATTCTCCTCGTCCCGGAATAAGAACATGGACATCTTGGATCCGGGTGGTAATTTGTCAATCATATCTTCTCTGTAAATATACATACATATATTTCGTAATGTCAGTTGTTGCACAATACAAATTAGAACATTACACATTAGAATTCCGTCATCACATTTACCTGGTACTATCGACATACTCTTTAATTTCTCTCCAAGCCAACTCGTGCTCCGTGGTCGGCACTCTCCGCGTGGATACCGGACCACCACGCATGGACAAAACTAGACGAAGTGTCGAACCAGCCGTCACTCCATGATCACACAGTCGATCGTCGTTATTCAGTTCTTTCAGTCGAAACAACAGATGCTGTTGTACTACAGGAATACCTGCAAATACAAACAATATTACACGTGCAACAGTGACATTACACAGAAACACAGAATATACTGTGTATAAACAACTTTATGGTTATAAATACTGACATCACATCAATCCAATAAAATACATATGTACGCAGTTCATTAGATAAACTATTGAGTCATAATTAGTTAGTATGTATTGACTAGACAAGATTACTTTTATAACAAAATCCACGCGATACAAGGATGATCAGTTTAGGTTAGAGCAAATGTGTTGTTGACAGTGTGACCTCGGTCGATTAGAGATAGACAAGCAATAATGCCCGCTACACTATAATGATTCGTTCAATTACGTCCGAGAGTATACACGATTGAATGGACAATGGCGAGGAAGTGACCAGTCATAGAACTACATGTATAGACACATACACACACCCAAGTTAAATAAACATACGCAAATACAAATGTCACCAAACAGGAACTGAATGCTTATACATATGTCAGATTCACACAGTACATTTGTATTTTCAATACCTTCTACACGTTGGATTCGATGTTTAATGGAGCCGATAGTATCGGTCGGTGAAATGAGCAGCTCAAATGACGTTCCTGTGAGTGTCTCCACATTGATTTCCATCCGTGGAGCATCATATTCGATGGAAAACTGATCCGAACTTCCATCATCAGACATTTCTTCTCTTTATTAATTTACGAACAGCTGTAATTGTATCGACCGATAGTACAGCACATGACACATTCGTCACTTATAATTTACTTTCCGTATTTTAACTTAGACAACACACACCGCGAGAATTTATCCTCTAATACAATATCATTTTTATGCAACAGTCAATTTATGAGTCACCTTTGAGTTTTTTTTTTTACAAATGACGTTTGATACAACACACGCCTACACCAGAACTGAGTTTCGTGACGAGTTCGAGACACACATATGTATGTATATAGAGTTGAAAGCCTCGGAAACACCACACACTGAAATCAACAACACACAAATATTATTTGTTTGACTTTGGAGGAAACACTGCGAAATTACACCACAACACATACGCCACACAAGACCACTGACGTTTTAATTTCTTTGTACTTTGTCCTTTCGAAATAAACAAATTGCGATTTATTAACACGATTTACGAATTTACATTTACCAGTACAATGTTTAAAAACGAACACTTCTTTTGTTTGTAATACGTATGAACCATTTGCGTATGAAAATAGATTGACCAGAATGTATTTTTAGAATATTTTGACGTATTCATTCCCAGAATAATTAAACTTTTGGGCTGTCATACAACGATGATAATTAATTTGCCAACAACAGGGTTGAAATCGAACGAAAAATTAATAGTACTAAATCTAGTGGAAAAATATCAAGTAAATTTAGCGGAATACGTACGTTTTAGAAAAGCACGACGACACAATGAGACATTTGTTGTTGAAAGACACACGCACATAACGAAAATAATTAATTATGCAGTACACACACAGAAACCCATACAAATGAAGAATATAATTTGTTTATAACGTCAGTATCAATGACATACCCAAAACAGAATTAATAAATTCTTATTTTAAAGTTGCACTCAATTTCAACAGTTACATACACTAACACGAATGAAAAATTATAGATAAATAAATGGAATGAAAAACGTATCAGTACTAGCACCAACAAGCACCAACTTGCACACTGTTGCACACCCTGAATTTACCATGAAGTAATGGAAGCTACTATTTCAGTTCGACAGCACAGGATACAGTTTGCAAATTGGTCGCTAGATGACAGAACTTGTATCGTTCCCGACAATACTTTAATTGAAAATGGAAATTCGGAAGGAAAACTGAATTTTACATATAATTTCTATTAATATAGTATACACATATGAATGTGTTAAAAGGTCAAATTATTTATTCGAAAATGTATATTAAAAAATGCAGAACATATTCCAGTGAAAAAACATTATTGAAAAGTAAATATAATATAAAATATATTTATTACGTTGTTTTAATATCACGATATTTATTAAAGAGACATGTTTCGTACACAAAATTATGACAACATCAGGTAAACAAAAACATATAAGTAAATTACAAGCATATTATAAAGAAAAATATACCAAAACTACTATTACAATAAATACTTTGAATGTCTATTTGTTCATTTAATATTGTAAAATTCTTTCTTAATGGTTATTGGCCAGAAGGTGTTTAGCGAAAATTATATTATTTTTGAAATAAGATAAATGTTCGTTAAATCTAATATTAAAATTTCGTCCTGTCTGTCCAATATAGACTCCTTCGCAGCTACAGGTTAATAAATACACCTCTCATTTATTCAAAATTTCAATTTTGTCTTTTTGATTAAATAAAATATCTTTTAATTTGGAAGTAGATTTGAATGAAATATTTAAAGCAAATTTTCGTAATTTATAAGAAATTTTATCGGAAATTGAACCAAAATATGCGAAAGAATAATATTTAGGATCCTTATAAAGTATAGGAATAGGGTAAATAATTTTAAATAACTGTTTCTTATTAAATTTATCAATAAATTTATTAATACCATTAACATTAAAACCAATGTTGATAGCAATAATTTTAATAGTATTAATTCCAACATTAAATTTATCTTAGGCAAATTATAATATATTTTATATTAAACTATAAACTATCACAAAGTTTGCGAAGATACTATGTATTATATATTTGGTAAAGTAAGTAAATTACGTTCAACATCTATTTATTTCAGAAATGAACAAAACAATATTTATTATATATTTACCAAAAAACGATTTGTCTGTGCAAATGTCTACCGCTCTGATTGCTTGTTTATGACAAATAAGTAACCTAGTCAGAAGAATTAATAACTTTGATTGGTGGTTTATAACAAATAGTAGCCAATCACAGCGAGAACTGCTTTGTTGCAGTTGTCTGAAAGTGTTTGAGAATATGAAAACAATATATGTATGTTGTTCCAATGTATGAGCCTGTTTGATTGTAATGTTTGAGTTTGCTTGGTGTGTGGGTCTATATTTGTAACCAGGATGCAGGTTACATGATAGGTAGAGTTGTGATTACTCATCAGGCGAGGTGTAGTGTTGGACCACGTTGGCGAGGCTTTACGTGTGCACCAGGTGCAGGTGACAGTTACATACCTGCCGGTGTCATGCGTCATTATCAAACTGACAATCGGCTAGCCGGCATTATTCAGTCAGCATTTATATCTCTGTACAACAACATAATTACCAACTGCTGCTTCTCAATTCAGTCATCATGAGACGTACACCAACACTACACTGGTGTATTGCGGTGTGCGTGCATGCATGTGTGAGTGTGTGATTGTGCTATTTTCACTGTAATTTATACATACACGCCAACTGGATTTCTTCTGTGCGCGAATGTAATTTATAGTGTCGTGTGTTTATTTTGAAAGTGTGTGTAGCAGCCATTGTTGACTTCATCATAGGGATACCGCGGAGCAAACAGCTCGTAAATGAATTACGACGTGCAACTGGGACGTCGCAACGTTCCACAAGCGTAGTGTGACTCATTCACACACACACACACACACACACACACACACATCTATGTACAAATATTTAGTAATTGTACAGTTGGTAACAATTGTTTAACCACATAGGTACTTATATTGTTTCATAATTAGGAGTGTAGTATAAGTAATCGCACTGAAAGATTAGAGTTTCTAGGGAGAAGTTACGGAAACTGTGACCCAGTATGTACGCAAGTTGTGTGGACGACAGGCTAGCCAACATACAATGATGTAGAGAGAGTGTGTTGTCCATACATGGCGATGGTTTCCAGGTGCATGCGTATTATCAGACATGTCCATATGTGTCACACACCATATACGGGTCATATAAAATAAACAAACAAATAATTGTATAATCGGATGAGAATGCAACATAGTATACATACACGTATGTTGACAAAGATTACTCACAAGATACCGGAGATCAAATCGACATGGAACACGTATAACGTGTAATAACAAGATTCTAATTATTACAGTCTGATATTATAACATTTACATCATTTGGCCGTGTATTATTGCACATTTAACGTGGTTTTTATTACATACGAGGGTTGTGTATGTTAGTGACTAGTGCGCTAACTACGCTATATATACTCTGGTATTTATCTAATGCTAATGCGAATGTGTGCGTGTATGTGTTTGTTAATAGTACGAACTACAATGACAGACCACAATATGAAAAAACACCGTACACGTTTCTCTGGTTTGATAAAAACCAGTGTTAATTTTCAGTCGTCGTCAAATGAACACGTAAATGTTTACGTTTCGGTAATAAACGCTAGGTATGTGTATTATTCGTTTAACCGGGTGATGCTGGATTGGTCATACGGTAGTAAAGAACACAGTACTTTGAGCGAGATTGTGGCGTAATTACAAGTAATCTTGCACACTACAACAGAAGAATTTATCTTCTGAAAGAAACCGACAATATTCTCAATATTATCAAAATAGAATAATACGTTATATTATTGTGGAAATTGTTATTACACTTAACGAATACGCGTTGGTTAAACTCGTGCAAGTACGGTCCTGGCGAATGCGTGTATGCGCGTGTGTCAACACTGCCATCTGACATGTCGATTGTACGGCGTGTGCTAATTTCGTTTTATAGTTGCTGCGTGACACCGGCGCCCAAATGGCGACTCGACATATAGTAAATGTGCATTCACATGTTTAACACCACATCGCGTATGTGTGTGTGCTGTACTCTGCCTACATCTCGTATTTATGTTCCAATATTCTACAGTTCTATCTATGATAATGTCACAATGATTTTATTACTATTTGATTCGGAGATTAATTCCTTGCAACTTACACGATCTAGAGTTGTTAGATTTATGTGAATGGTTAGAGTACGTCTGAATCGTGTTAGGTGACAAGTGTCTAGTCGTCAGACCAATTTATATTTCCGAACTCGCACGAACAAGTAGGTCCGAAATGTGCGTAATCGGGAAGTCGTGGAACCACATTAATTAATATTACATTTGGAGTTTGGTAGGGTAGGGTAGGCTAGGGTAGGTTAGCCGACGGGTAGGATAGGCGTGTATTATTAAGTAGGGTAGGGTAAAATAGCCAAATCTATAAATTGCACTAACAGCAAATGCATTACACACAACTTTAGCACAACGTTACGAACTAAGAACAGGCATGTTCGTATCACGTCGTATTATTCCGTAAACACACATCGTGTATCTTCGAAAATGAAACGGTCTGATGGCTAGACTCTTGTTGTTAGGTGCACGTGATGATGCGTCGGTCGATGGTAGCGCCGTCCGTGCCTACATCCAGCACTAACGCTGCAGTAGCGAGGAACTGTACTATCGTTAAAGTACCAGGCGAGTCTGTACGAATAGCACCGAAGTGTCATATTGCACACAGCACAGTCAGCAATTGCAAACAACACAGCTGTTCCATCCATAACCGGCATAGGCGTACACGTGCTACTTTCACCACGGGGGCATTACTAGTTATAATATTTGCCCCACACACAATCATATAACTTAATCTACATTAATGACACTTTCATAAACGAGTATATTTTTGTAATTAATATATTCTTTAAAACATTATCAAGTTTATAATACCACGTAGTACATTATATGCCACCCCAGTTGTACGTCTATGTTTATACAGACAGGCGTTAACTACCGGCGTTAAAATTTAAATTATGGTCAATAATAAAAATACGGTTTTGTTGAAAATGGCGCCGCGAATTGGACGCTATGCAATAAATATCACCGCGCATTACTGCCGGCCGTTTACGGTACTAACGTCTTGTGCCATTATTAGCACGCGCGCGACACTAGCGCCACGTGTACAAGTCATACAAAACTACAAGCGGGAATCTCTGGATGTTTAATGAAATTTAACGATAATACTCGTATGTGCGTGTTCTTCCAATAAGTTAATCTTGCAGCGCACATATACTCATGACAGGCGAACTGATGGAAACTTTGACAATTCATCTGAAACATTACTTGAATTTCAACTTCAACTTTGTTGTTGTTCAGATGCTGATTGTCAGTGTTGAAATGTGTGTGTGTGTGTGTGTGTGTGTGTATGCACGTCACGGTGCCCGCTTGGCGCCGGTCAGTCAGCGTGCGGTCCATGTCGGTAACGCTGTGCGTCTTTTTTTACCGACGGTGCACCGGCCGACGTATAAGGCTTGCCGCCGTGAGCCCGTCCAGCTGGTTTCTTGTTGCCGTGATCATTGCAACGTGTACGTGTACTAGTATATGTGCACATAACAAAACAACCGTAGCAATCATATACATAGCTTGAAGGAATTTGTCGCTAGCTAGTCACAAGATCAAGAGAACTTCTTATCGGTAAAATGCAGCGGTAATGAAACGCATACAATTCATTATGAACACTGCAACAAGTGTATCTCTTTGGGTTGTGATTAATATTAATATGATGATGATGATGACAGTGGTGTGCCGAATGTACAGCGTGCTACTACCTGGAGCCGGTGTGCTGCACAATCGTCAGAAGTAAATGATCAGGTGTGAGCTGACGATTACAAGGCATCCGAATCAATTACATCCGGGTGGTGGAGTGAACTAACTACAGTCCAGACACAGATGCCACTCATCCACACATACAGAGAATGTACAGGGCCGCATTATACAACAGACTGCCCGTTTTCATGTTTACAATGGGCCCACAAACTGCTATGTATAGAGATATTTAATTCTGTAATTAATATACTCTCCTGTATAAGGGCGAGTAGACCTCTTTTCTGCTCCGTTTATGGTGTTAGATATTTTTTGTGACGGTTTAATTTGATGAACGCAGCTGGTATGTTTAGCACATGGATGTTGTGTGGCCCTGAGTGTACAGTACGCCACTGCCCTGTGTGTAGGGAGGAGTGTATCACACTGGTACACCTGTTCGGTGATGATCAGTTTCCGTGCGCGCAACTTGCACCTGACATACACATTGTTCACCCGCGTTTCACAAATAACAACTGTTGTTCACTCTGTCTGAACCACGCACACCCACACACATGTCTCTCACTCACTCCTTCACACATATCAAATGTAGATATATATGTATATGTAGATGGTAGCCCACATGCCATTGTGATGATTCTATTTCAGGAACACTCACCGTATTACACTTTACAATAAACTTATACGGCAAAGTGTGTTAGAGGTGCTGCAGTCATTAAACATGCACCTGATACTAGTATGTTTCAATACAAAACGATTGTTTTGTAATCAAGTTATAGTCTATGGTAATTTACGGGTGCCAAGATAAACTCTTAGCAATACCCCGGAAGAACATACTTGTACGTTAAGTACCATACATACTCACATCAACTAAATTCCAAACATATTCTACGTGCAGTTTCATTTTAACAATTAATTGCACTGATTAATTCTCGTAGCATAAAATATATATTCGCATTTGAGATGATGACTCAATTTAATTTCATATGAAATTAAAACGCATCTATGCGGGTAGTGAAAAAACAGCAAGACGGGATACAAAAATACACAGTGCACCTGAGCTATGGATAATTACCAGTGGCGGAGCGTACATTAATCTTGCTAAGGGGCACATACACACACACGTACGCGGTGTGGAATCCCTAATTTGCATCGTCACCTCGGAGTAACAACGGTAGAACGATGGTATGGTATGGTATGGTATGGTGGTAGTGGTTAGTGTATGTAAAGAGAAGAGTACGCGAGATGATTGGTTTTACAATTAGGGGGCGGGGCTTGGGTGCCGTAATAACATGTTAGTTGGACGTGGCGGCGTATGAAGTAGCCGAGGTTACGCTACATACAGTACAGACACACCGGGCAGCGTAGCTACCGCAGATACGCAGTACATACACGTGCACATCTGTGGAACTGAGGTTATCCTGGCCGAGATATACATTTGGTTAGGTTCATTTATTTACAAGGACACACAGAGCGAAGACAATAGACAAAGATTTATGTAACTATCACTTTGCAATTTACTGTTTGACCACAAATCACATTACCTTAGCGTTCATTGAATTGTAGGGTCAGTACTGCCAACTGCTGTGCAGCGCAACCCCCTGAAGAGTACCCAATGGTAGGAAAAACTAACTATACAGCGTCTTCAACGTTGTAGTTGTGGTAATGTGTGTGTGTGTGTGTGTGTGTGTGTGGATTTATACCAACCGGCACATGAATAAAACATTGGCGACGATCACCTTTCAACCAAAGCGGCTTTATTAATAATTCAAGACTAAATTAAACGAATACCAATTAAAAACTCGATTATTCTATTGCATTATGGGAACAGTAGTAATAGCATAATACCTACTGTAGTAGCAGCTGGTAATGAATCGTCCTGGTTCATTTGTAACGGTCACGTAAATTGAACACTATATTGTGTAATTTATAAATGACCAATGGCGTTTCTTATAATTGTATGAGATTCATAAACTATTATCATAATACGCTGAACAACATCAGTGAGTATAATTGGACAACATATAGTTGTATTTAATCAGTGTGCTGTAATCATATCGAGTGAACGTTTGACCACTGGTGATAGCTAACGAACTGTCACATTCCGTGATGGTAGCAGAAGGATTGTACATATATACCAGTCTGTCTGGGTGGTATCACGCACACTGGACACGTCCTCTACCTTGCAGCCATCTAGTGTTATTATCGGCACACACATCGCACTCTCGTTAACATTCCAATTTGAGAATACGGACCCATTTATTGGGACATTTGGGGCGGCAAAAGTCCTACTGCTTCACCGTGAAATCCAATGTGGATGCCAGTATTGTCTCTTACTTATTAGTAGAGGTTATTAACATATTTATACGCAATATTCTAGCTTGTTCGACTACACATCCTAGGCTTTAGCATGTAAATTCATTGGCCGCGTATCAAACCTGTTATTATTTTTAATCAGATGTTACTAGATCACTGTTTTTTTGATCATTCAGAGCAGGTGTCGCGTTCGCTCACTGACATTTTATTATATGCACGCCATTTTTATTCGCATAATTAAACCACCGCGAATTACATTATATGTACCTGCGTATTTTTTTAACATATAATTTGCATAATGTTAGTCATAAATAAGATAGAACATCTGGTGTTGTTTTCAGAGATATCCCCGTAAGGTATTGATATTTATCCGTGTAATTATTGGTTGTCGTGTGTGGAGATTTTGATAAACTATCTTTTATAATCAAGGAAACAGATACTATGGGTAATATTTCTAAACATTTGATGTAAATAATTGGTAACATTGCTTACGTTGTTCTTAGTTGCATCTAACGTTGTGTATCTGATGGTGATATTTCGTAATATTGTAAGTCAAGGATGTCTGTCAACACTGAGGCTTGTTGTCGCGTTCAGATCAAGGAATTCGAGTGTTGGTATGAGTGCCTGGCCTGGCCTGGCCGAGTGAACGAGCGACTAATGAATTTCACATTCTTAGCGAGGCGCCACGCACCACCCTTTTTCCCTTTCATAATTTCGTTTTTGCCAAAAACAATTTGCCATCTGTTTATAAACTGTGAGTGTTTTGCGTCAGAACAATTGACGAAAGTATATGAAACATTTACTCATTATTATTATTATACCGTTGTTATAGAAACGAATATAATTCTGTTTTTCTGTTATTCATGTGAGTAGTAGGTTCTTTATATCATAAATTGTATCCCCGTATCTTGGTATCAATTCCTTACAAATGGTTCGTTCGACATGTGTATTTCTCTGTATGTAACAATATTTAATAATTTTTTTCGTCTCGACTAACCATTCGGCGGCTGTCAATATTTGTACTCATAAACAATGTCACAGTGACATTGACAATTGTACCTCTCGTCTCTATGGTAACGTATTCCGTTTGTTTTTATATACATATGTTTTTGTGCCTAGTGGCTAATGCACGAGTATATTATGGCAATTTTATACGTTATGCGCACCATTAATATTGTATGTTACCGGATCGACTACACTGTGGCGTAGAAAAAAACACGAATATCGACGAGAATGAGAGCGGCGAACAGAGATTACATCAGTA
Organism: Carabus problematicus; assembly: GCA_963422195.1. Classification (NCBI taxonomy): domain Eukaryota; kingdom Metazoa; phylum Arthropoda; class Insecta; order Coleoptera; family Carabidae; genus Carabus; species Carabus problematicus. The sequence continues at coordinate 3,296,138 of OY728588.1, read as the reverse complement.
CATTGGACACTGATCTCCATGTGTCTTCCAAGTCAATTAGGAAACTGAATTTATGGCAACTTCAATCGACCATCGGGAGCAAGAAACACAAGTTATTGCTTATTTATTTACAGCCGTAGTGAATGATGATGGAACATCTCACTAGGTTCTATTCCCAGCAGTATCACTGTATCAGTGGTAGTTTTGTACATTATATTCGGACGATTTAACATCACCGGGACATATTTATATATGCAGAATGAAATACTTTCAACGAGCTACATCATTTAGAAATGCACAATTAAACTTTGTTGTTCCACACATGAATCTCACTTATCATACTGAAATATATTTTATATGCTGGAAGGTTTCAAATGAGAATTAATCGTTGTGAGAAGTAGTTCTGGACCTGAATTCTGTAAAAAATTATTCTGTTTTGATGGATGTTGAACTGTTCCATGGTCTGCGATCAGACATCTGTTACGGTACAGTTTCTCTCTATTGACAAGTTTAGATTTGATAAAGTACTTATAATATGTATGTACTTATAGACTTGCAGGCACCATTACAAGTATGAACGCAGAACCGGGGTATGGGGTGGTTTTTGTACGTCTGTAGTTCTTGCAGACCGTGTTTGTGTGCACGCGCGGTCCGTCAAAGACATTCCTCTCAATGGACGTCACCTGTATACTAATAAGTCGCACGATCGAATTATGAATTTCACGAGTGCCCAAATTGCACATCGGTATGCGTCACAACTATGGACCGCATTCCACGACTGTTACTTCTATGTTTTCCGCTGCAATTTGTCATTTATTCTACGTAGGTAATGTTACTAGCAGTGTTAATATTAGCTGGCAATTCACGAATTATCTGAATGCAATCATACATTGAAACTATGTTAGATGATAACAATGGTTGCACTGTACAAATGGCACGGGGCGTTAACGAACGTATAATTAACGACGTCGGTGCGTCAGCGCGGGTCCCGTAGCGTCGCGGCGCCGATTGTTTCCAAGCCATCAACTTTACGATGATGGTTATAGCGCTGCCGGTGGGAGCGATGCCGGATCCGGCCGGTCCGACGCCAAGCGTCATTTCCGTCTCTCTCTCTTATTGTGAACCATGCTTCCTACACACATATACATGCTTATAGGTCTGATTCAAATCTGAAATTACTTGCAATAGTGTGCTTTGGATTCGGTGATTTGTAGTTAATTCAAGAATTGAGATCAGATCCAGTGTTACAGTATATTATGTTCTAGGGAGGATTCACTCATTCCTTGTTAATTCTAGTATGTGTGTTGACTTGTTCGCAACATTGCAGTACAGTAGATCAGACAAATTACGGTTTTGACAAAGGATGTCCCGCGTGCCGAACGCAGCCGTGCGTGAGCTGTCCGCGAGTTAATGGCGCTTGGGCAGTTGGAATGTTTTGTATCCCACACACACATACACACATACACACGCACAATGAACAAGAAACACAGGATGACAAAGCAACAGAAAAAGTTCTTATAATGGCGCGCCAGTAAATGTAGTGTAAATGAATTTATACATACGGCAAGTAAGCATATATTTGTTGAATATACTTACTTTTAACTTGTTATTGTATTTACCCGTTGCTAGGCTGATGTTAGTTATAAGATACTGTGAATATGGACTGACATATTATGTGGTGTGTAAGATAATTTGTCGTATGCGGTTTTTACGCGACAATGAGCTGTTTGGCGTGACATCTGGACAGTATTGTACGTTACATGTGCTACTTACTACTTTCATATACGCATTAGCAGTGGCTGGTATGTTATAATAGGTGTATTCTATTTGACAATTTGGATCGATCCAACTCACATATGTACGCTGGATCACTTTAGTAGTCATTCTATTTGTAAAGATCACTTTACCCCCACTCTAACATTTTGTGATCCAAATCAGTTTGAAGTAATCCACAATTTAGTAGAATCAGTTTGCTGAATCCGGATCATTAGTTAAAATGGAGGTTATTTATTTGGATTCTGCGTCTTCCATTTTGTATCTTAAATGTTTTACTTGGGTTATGTTTACTAAACCTGTCAGCTGTCAAATTAGTCAAGGTTATGGATCACAAAAGTTATTCTATTTATGCATCTGATCTGATTTTTCTGATCTGATCTCGAAAGTGAACTGATTTTATTGGATCGATCCAGCACTGACAAATAGAATACACCTAATGTCAGTGTTGTATCTTTGCAATGATTGTTACCGAATTAGATGTTACATGGGGAAGATATGCAGTGAAGTTATAATAGAAGGTAGTGAACAATATCCCCAGTTGTAATTATCAATATTACGGCAGGTGGTGTACTTTTCTGCAAAGTACTTTAGTTCCATAAATAGTACACACACATGTATGCACATAATATATGCATATAGTGCACGGTAGTGTGTACATAGACGGCATACTAGAATCAACACAGATATAAAATACATCCAGGTACTATATACGGGCACCGACGCGACAGTACATCAGTAGCGTCGCTCACATAGCCGCAGTACTTTACAGAAGCTTTCATCAATGAGAACTGAACAATTTTGCGCAACGACGACGCAACAAACACATTATTGTCAATTATTATAAGTTTCAATGATTCGGGATCTTAATTCTGCAATGAAAGACAACACTAGCTAACACCTAGCAGTATGTTTCATTCTCGAATTTGCCCTCGAAGTGCCCCTGTAGGTAATATCCGTGTAGGAACGCCACTGTGCCCCACAGTTCTGAACAGGTGCTGTGCTTATCTGTTCCGCATATGAAGAGGACACCTGCACTGTGTTATCAGTACATACTATAGAATCAGCAGTGTGTGTGTGTGTGTGTGTGTGTGTGTGTGTAAATTTACACTTATCATAGTCACGCGTTATACGGCAGCTGGTACATCTGTACTTTGCAGATAACTACACATGTGTGTGTGTGTGTGTGTGTGTGTACCTGCTGTTGTTTGCGACACCTGTCTAAAGGCCTTATTATTCCATAAATACTACACACTACCGCTCCTCCCGTGGCATATTTGCAAACTGATAGCGTACGTACATTTCTGGCTCTTCTAAACATATGTTTTCATTTAGTTCAGCGCGAAGGATTTATTAGTTTATGACACGTGACATGTGGAATGTTGTTAACGAAATAGTCAGTGTATGTTCTGTTATACCCAAGTCCAAGAAATAATACAAGCGTACGTTTATTATTGGTAATGAAACCAAGTGAAAGTCAACACAACTGATCAGTGAAATTTAAATGTATCAGAGAAATTAATAAAATTTTCTCATTCATTGGTACATCGGACTCGCGAATTATTGTTGATAAGACAGAAAATAAGATAATAATGTATTAATAGCACATATTTATATTATACACAAGTAATATTTCAATATATGTATACCCACCTGTACTTATTAAATAAATTCTATTTTGAAACATTTGTGTTATAAAATAATCATAAACAGCGGATCAACTATCCATAAAAATACTATAATTAGTGACTACACCTGGTGCTTAACAAAGCGGCAAATTCATCTATTAATTAGCATAGTTAAATGTGGGCTCGCACATGCATATGTATTATATAATTATGTCAAGGTTATGAATTCATCCATTGATCCATTCGAGTGGAAAGTCTATGGGTTCCTGTTTTATGTTTGAAAGAAATAAAAGTCAAATTAAGATGTCAAAAGGTGTATAGATATATATATATATATTTCTTAATATTTCAAATAATAAAATTTTTTGTACACTTATGTATGTAGTAGTTAACGATCACAATATTTCATAATTTAATAATTCGCATTTAAAAATATAATAATTATCTTTTATATTTACATATTTCGGAAAAAATAAACATTATATATATATATATATATATATATATATATATATATATATATATATATATAATGTAATAACATGATACAATGTACAAAATAATATTGTTCAAACTTGATTTGTGGCACTGTTTTCATGTTTTTTTTTTTTTACAAAAAGCTTAATATGGCACCTCGATTAACTTGGCTGTTTTATTTATAGAAAAATTACTATAAATACAACAGCTAAGTGTTGACTTAATATTATAATATAAACTTACATATAGGTACTTATATATTTATATACAGTATGTTTCTGAAAGCACATTGCCCGACTCCGTAAGAACGTCATAAGAAATCATAAATTATTAATTCAAACTAAAAACTTCGTATTTGGTACTTGTCAATTTATAGTTGCCAAGCACCGTCGCATCGTACAGTGTCTTTGTGGACGAAATAACGAATGTGTGGACGATTGTGTGGCGCCTGTCAAATGTTCATTGCAACAATCATAATTATCATGTATCATTTGAACGTAATTTTTGTTTGCAGTAAATTGCCATAGTGAATGTAGATTATCCACTGATATCAGGGCCGGCCGGAGGTAAAATATAGCTTGCAGCCATGTCTGCCACATTGCTAGTAAGGGACAAGATATTAATTGTGTGAAATATTTTAATTATTTCCAAATGGCATTGAATTATTATTTCAAGTCGATTAATAATTATAGAGCAATCGTTTTTTCTCTCTAAATATAATTATACCAGTAATCATTTCTTATTTATTTGGCACCGAAGACAAAAAAAAAACAACTTTAAACTTTAAATTAATATCAAATAACGTACTATTTTTTTTAAATTTTAATTGCAGTATTTACTAATGCGAGAAGATTATGATTCGTGAAATGGTAAATAATAGTTACTGTTGCGATGAACACTATAGCACGTTCAGTCGTTGGGACTAGTGGATTGTTTACGTATCACATGGCCACACCACCACTACCACTACCACCACTATCACCACCACCACTATTACTATTCGTCCTTCTTCTTTCTCAACTTGCCCTCTGTTTGTATTGTCCGCGAGACCATGTCCACACAGCTGGCGAGTGATGGAGCAGTCTGGTCGGCACTGTAATCGTTGCCCGCTACCCGGGACAATGTCAATATGTACGAACAGGCGATCCGCAGCACGGACAGCTTGGACAGTTTCTGGTTGTGTGAGTATGCCGGGATGGACCGCCGTAACGTGTCGAATGCAGCGCTGATCGTGTGCACCCGTGTACGTTCCCGTGCGTTCGCCTCTATTCGTCGTTCGCGTGTCATGTTCTTGTAGTTCCGTTGTTCCTTCTGGTGGTCTTTCGCCGACATCGTGGGGCATTTCTCCTTGCTGGAGGACGACGATGTGGACGCCTGAGCGGACAGCAATGATTCTACGGTGAATCCAGGCGATGTTTTCGGTGGTAGCACCAGGTCGTCCATCTCCGACACTGATGTAGGTCTTACGGCTGGATGTGGTGGTACTCTAGGACTTGGCTCCAGTTTGATTGGAATCTTGGCAAACTCCTTGGGTCGTATGATCAACATATCTGATACGGAACTGTTCGATGTGCCTTCTCCGCAGTACTCTTCTTGAACTCTACATTGTCTCGTCGACTCGTCCCTGGTTTTGACCAACGATAGTGGTTCTTCTTGTTGACCACAGACCAGCGGATGTTGGTATCCATACACCGGATGGAAACTAGCTGGCGGAGGTGACGGAGTTTGAGAGGAAATTATAGTCGTGTTGGGTACAGGTCGTGACGGGACACTCCACGGTCGGAATGGACTCTGACGACCGGCGTCCACCTGTGATTCCTGTTTTACTTCATAGCGAATTCGTTTCTTCAACGGTCCCGTCGCTATGTCATCGTTAGGAACTTTCCGTGGCTCGGCACATTTACGTTTGTTCTTGTTACGTGAAGATATCGGCGTCACTTTCACTTCAACACTATCTTCGCTCGCGTCGGTGGGTGAATGGATGTCGTCTTCAATCTCGAGATCATCATCATCACCACCGGAACAGAAGCCAGCGTCACGGTCTGTTGTGGAAGCACTAGTAGTACCTGGAATCAGAGAAATAAACTCGTAAGAATAATGTCAATGGATTAGTTAGTAAGCGGCTGCTGCTGCTGCTGCGGCTGCTGCTGAAAATAGCGTATGACACTCTGGCTTTATGTTGGCCGCAGCAGAATTAACTAAATCGTACAGATATAAAATCACAGCTAGATTTAATTATTCACTTTACGTTCCCCTATAAACTATCAGTAATTTACGGGCGTCTATTAAAGTTATTATTGGCACACTGTGCAGGAATATTTCACGGTAACGCTGACACGCGGACGAAAACAGAGGCCGCACTAAAAGTGAAAATTAAAGAAAAGCCTTTACATTGACATATGTTAGGTGTTGCTAGCGAGACATGTTGATTAACGCACATGCTCTAATGGATGGTTAACACGTACGTGAAGAGATGGCGTAGGTGTAAGTACATTTAGCCGGGACGAGAACCAGAAATGGAATATTGGCAAATATACTAAGCTATACATATATTGTAACTAAACATCTATATATGTGTGTTCTTTATAGTAGGGTGCCGTTAGTTCATGAGTGACTCATTAATAGTAGGTTTTTATCACATCCCATTCTGTCTGTCCAAACACATGTGAACAATTCAGTACGGCATTCCTGTGCTATACATACTATGTATATATGGTGTACACTGTACACTAGTACCATCTGTTACATACAGGAGTCAGACATGTGGTGTATGCACTATGGAGAATCACAGAGAGCCGGAGTAACGTAAAGTCAACACTCTCAAGTTTTCTAAACGGTTTTTATGCAGCGCGACAGTACCGGATGATGACAAACGTTTTGAAGAAAAAACGCAACTAGCTTTTTCTTTTCTTCTTACAACAATCTCTTTAAAGAATCGATAAAAAATAGTTACATTTAAACATGTGGTACATATTGTCTAGTGTTAGTATCCGTCCAGACATGGAGATATTTTATTAGTATTTTTTACTATAGAGAGTGTTGAGAAAATAAAATATTTCGCTGATGTGTTCATCAAAATATCGAATTGACAGTTCAAGGAGAGACTCGTATTTCATTTACATCATTTCGGTGTAAAACCAGTAATTAAATAATTATATTTAATTATGCACAGTTGGCGCGCGCGCGCGTGTGTGTGTGTGTGTGTGTGTGTGTGGCCTTTATAATTCTTTTCCAATGCGCATTCACTCAAACTTGTTAATAAATATACGAGTGTTATCTGAATGAGCGTTTGTAATATCTAAGAACACATGTACTTCATAATAACAACATACTTCAGCGACCGAGAGAACAGAGATAACAGATAAGCGGACATGTGTCATCAATGTTAGAAATGTGTACATAACATTTATGTGTACATTTGGAAAGTATCTTTTATTTTGCCACATACATATGTCGGATTCTCCACTAGATGTTATGCTGAAGGACGTGGTATTATTATGTTGATGACGTGTTGGCGAATTAACATGTGTGTCCATGTGTTCAATATCTATGTATGTATGTTTTTCTTTGATATATTTTATTAGGCGCCATGACACACTTGTCTATGAATACGTAATGCCGTGTGCCTACGCACATTGCAGGACACGCACCATCTTACAATTGGTGAATAATTTATCGTATTTGACAGTTGAAACTTTCGGAATTCTACTACCTAACATATTAGCCTATTGCATATAACTGTGTATAGACTGGTAGTTACAATTCTGCATCAGTGATTTTGTTAAAATACGCGGATTCCATTTGATAGTTTTCTACAGTTGATGTAGTTTATCTGCAGGAAGAAAACTGAGTGTGAATATGATAAATTGGTGTCGATGTAAAAGTGTCCAAGTCAGTGATTTCCATACACTAGCCATTGGGTGTGTTATCTTCGGGCGGCCATATACCATATACGAATAGTATAGTTGGTCGTTACCATCTTTCTTGGCGATTTCGTCAACTCAGCAACCGTCTGTAGACATTGGTTGTCGAAATGTGTAGATGGCAGGCCAGATAAATGTATGTTCTATATGCGGGAACAACTGAAACTAGACTCTACTGTAAAGGCGTGTGAGTGAGCTGGTTATACATGTGTATATGCGAAGCACAATGTACATCTGGCTGACTGGCAGTATGTATATTGTATGTATGTGTGCATGTGTGTGTGTGTTTGTGTAATTTTATGTAAATGCGGCGAGACAGATAAGAGATGCTGCCGGAGCCTGAGCCGGACAGACGTCGCCATCTGGCTGGACAATGTGCCGCGCTCACCGGTCAACGAGTACACCCCACCACCCCCCACCCCGCAGTGCAGTGTCGGCACCAGAGGTTTTTAGGAAAACCTACACCAACACAAGAACACAAGCATTCAAGTTAAGCTGCACGGAATATTAGAATCAATCGACTCGGATATACTTCTGTGTTCTGTTTTACAATATCATCTGGTGCAGAATGAACGGCAATCAAAAAGAATAGCCCTGTTAAAGATCAAATTAAGTATCCAGGTGTGTGTGTGTGTGTGTGTGGTGCAGGTGCACTCTGATGATCATCGCGGCAGATAATGTGCCTGTACGCTTGACGTTGATAAAATCTAAATAGACCTGAATTTATGACCGATAATAATTATCCGATGACTAATTACTTGCGATATCGATTTGCATGTAAATGTATTGGTGAAACAGCACGGGTAGATGTATATATATATATATATATATATATATATATATATATATATATATATATATATATATATATATATATATATATATGCGTGTGTGTGTAAGTATGTAGCATGATAGATGGCACAAGTATCGCCCGATTTTTGTTTTATTTTTTTATAAAACTTTGTCCTACTATAATTATCAAAGAATTTCACTTTATCAAAATAAAAAAAAAGACGCTGGCTATAAATCTTATGGTATTTAAGTGCAGATACAATATGAATTGAGCACAGATGATAGTGACGCTGAGTGTTATGTGTGAGATGGTATAATTGATTGACGCGGGTGTTGAGAGTGGATACCTGCACCTGATAACTAATTAAATACCTGCGTGGTGTGTGATTTCCCTAGACCCATCTGGCCATCTATTATTTACACAGGGCACTATTATATCTGACGGTATATCGGTAAAGGAGTTGTATCAGGTGGATGTGTACGGACTAAATAATAGATGGGCGAGTGTATAGTGTGTGTGCGGTACGGTCCTGTAGAGATTCCCCTCGGTACTCGGCACCGGGGCTTACAAGATTGAGCAGCAGCAGCTGAGTCAGCGGCGCTTCTGCCATACACGTACATGTTCTCATGTGACCAATTGCCCATATACAGCTATGCACGCATGTATGCATCGGTGTTACGTACAATTCAGTATTCCGTCTTGATAACAAGTTATAACGTAATGTTATAACAATCATAAACGAATAAAACTTATAGGTATTAGTATTACATTGCACTGTAATGTTCTTTATTTATAAATATCTACTCATATTAGCCATCGAGCTACAGTTAATTATTATAGGTTTGTATGTAGTATTACGGTCTGTCTGGGTAGTTTCCTCATGTTACGCCACTGGTTATTGAACAAACAAAACGGGCAGCTTGTAAAGTCTACACTATTATAGCCGTGTGTGTGTGTGTGTATTGTGTGGTCCAGCGTGCTATGTCCTGTGGCGCCACTTGTACAACTGCATATGTCGCCCGTCTCGCTCTTACACACATGCACAGTCATGTGTATTATCTTGTGTGTGTGTGTCTGTCTCTCTCTGCTGTACGTGGGTGTCGTACATACTCGTGTACCTCGGTCTAGGAAGGAAAGTGTTCTGTATTTTAAACCCATCACCGACCACTACATAGTACATGTGCACCAAGCATGATAGCAGATCACATGGCAACTCTTTATAATAACTGTACCGCAAGCGTATGGAACTTACTTCCGGCTAAAGCGTCACTGTAGTAGGTACTGTTTGAGAAATACAAACTTGCCTGATACAGTAGTTGTTAATATTACCGGCAGTAACCATCTGGCGCTGCATGTGAATTCCTTTCTAAATACGCGTGTTCACTTAATCGATATGAGTTAAGTGTTGTAAACATTTACACCATACTTGCAGCATTTAACGGCTTGTATGGAATTTGTATTAATTGATAACATGCGCAAAGTAATTCGTTACACTACATTTATATTATCATATCATATAAAAATACTTTCCCATACACATTATCAGGAAGTAAACTACATATTTCATTTAGAGCATACCTACCAAATAAATATGTGTATTTAGAGAGTATTAGAATCTGTTAGAATCTGTGGTATTTGTGAAGCCGATATCCACTTGTCCGTGATTCGAGTGGTTCGTATGTCTGTGGTTAAGTTTACAAGTGGGCCACCCCAACTCGGCTGTCAAGTCACATTGACCAGGCACTATTGTCGTTAAGTCAAGTTGCAGGTAGGGTACGCTCTGCTGTTTGGGTGGCAAAACTCTGCATCCTGAAGTGAATTCCAGGAACTGTCACTTTAGCACCGACACCAACCGCCATATGTGCACCGGGGTTTTTACTGCCATCTAGCGGCATACACACCGCACTGCACTGCACTGCACTGTACTAAATAAGTTTTGTTTTAAAACACATGTGCACTTGTTTACGATGTCGTCAGACTCCATTTGTAACTCCAGTGAAATAGTAAAATCGCATGGCCAATAAAAAGATCTGTATTTGCCGCATGTGTTTTGCTCTCGATTACTTTTACAGTGAAATGTAAAAACATTTCTTATCCAGATGTTCAATGCGGAGGTAGCGGTGTGGTATATACCATATGGTATTTAATGATTATTGATTTGGAAAGTGCTAGGTACATTTGACTAACAGCAAAGAAACAAATATATATTATTGTAATCCTTTAAAACATAGTGCTTGAATTGCTAGTGGTTGATTTATTAATTACGTACATCAGTTTCTTGAATTTCACTTGTATTTTAACATTAATATTGAAGAAATTATATATATATATATATATATATATATATATATATATATATATATATATATACATATATATATATATATATATATATATATATATGCATATTATGAAGCTGTCCTCGTGTGCGCCAGTGTGTGTGTGTGTGTGTTCTGTGCCGGGTGTTCGTCGGGTGTCTAGGCGCCGGCGGTCACCTCTGACCCCGCGGGTCGCGACCCAACATCGGCGGCAGACTCACACACACACACACACTTGCTCACAGTGTATGTGCGTTCATCTCACTTTGTTTTATATCGCACTCACTCAGCCGCGCGTTCGTACGCTGGCTGTGCTCACATCTAACATGTAATTATTAACAAATTGTAAATGTATTGTTATTATCATACTGAGATCCTCTTGTTCAATATCTTTAATAGTCTAAAAGTGTAAATACCATAGTTATATAACGCAGAGCATAATAATTACATTTTCACATTGTTAAACATGACGTTACCGATTCAATATACAGCAGTCGACATTTGTAATTATGTCGTAATCAAGTCTCCACTCGATTTGTGTGTTTCGGTGAAATGTATTTGCATATCGTTAAAACATCTACAAATGTGCTCATGTCCGTGTGTGTGTGTGTGTGTGTATTATATTGCTTGTATGCGGTGATTATTTGCACATGTTTTGTAAATAACGTCAGTCCGTGTAGAATATATCTACGTGCGTACATGCGTATGTTTGAGTCGTTATGTAATTAGCGTTAATAACAAGTGTATCATCTCTTGCACACTATAGTATTTATATAAAGTTTACACCCGCGCAAAACAGATGTTACCAAATAAAATACTGTAATTAGTTTACACAAAATACAATTACACTTTCAACGATACAAAAGCGCAATGTATAAAGTGTAAATTAGCGGAATGTTTGTTCACAACGTATAGCGAAATACTCGTAATTTATACAAAAATAGAGAAGACAAAGAAGAAAGAAAATTATAACATAAGTACATGAAATTAATCATGTACATATGCATCAATTCCTCAAGCTTCCGTCTGATTGTGAGATAGGACAAACATTTGTGCGATTATCGTGTTTTTGTTTATATGTATTTTGCTCAGTACGTCTCGTGTTACTGCACGTGTTTACAGCTCACATGTCATGTGGTGTACATCACGTTCTATTCTCCACAGTGTACTGTTATACGAACTTGCTGCTGGCAAATATTGTTGAAATCACTGGCAGATATGTTCAATCGCGAGCTCTGAACGATGCACGTCATCTCTCCTGTCGTGCAGTTCATAATTTACATGGCCGGCCATGGTGGCTCACTTTGATCTGTCAATGTAGAGATGTGTGTAATCTCATGGATGCAAAGCACAGAGCATCAAGTCTCTCATCTCTAGTATATAGCAAACAAGTTGTTTGTTTACACATGCACACACACACACACACATGTGCACGTACAAAGCCAAGCTTGATTCGCGTTCTTGTATAATTATTTATGGCCAGATGTGCGCACGTGAATGTGTGTGTGACTGGCGCCGGTATAACCACACAACGCGGTCACCAGGCGCCAACCGACTTGCTGCTTGACTGCCCACCGACATCATTGATCGTACAGCACTATGGATCGTCCATAACATCTGTGTACGCACGTTATGCATGTATGTATGTGTGTGTGTATGTAACAAATCAAGAATCTGACAACGACAAGGTCATACAGCATGGTGTTGTTTATTATTCCGTACATTCGAGATCCAATTACTAAAGAAACAGATTCGCAGTAAGTGCTTGGATATTATCAAGAAGAGGCTATTCTAATATTTGATCTGTAAAACATTCTGTTAGTTGTTTACGCCGATTAGGTGAGAACTAATTTCTATATACGATACATATGTATACGTTAGTCTGGACAAGTTTTTTTTTTAATACTATTTAGTCACCGGTCAGTGTGGATGGTATGGTAACATATGTGGTTATACAATGTCCGAATATGGAATGTTGCTTTCAAACAGGAAGTTTATATTTATGTAAATCAGTACGGAATGATACATCACCGAATATTACTTATATAGCGAGTGTACGGTGAAGAGTGTCGTTATTTTAGAGAAACTATGAATTCATTACGAACATATGTTGCATGATGTTGTATATCATTCCACCGATACAAGTGTTGACTGTTTGCCATTAGGAGTTGGTGATAAATTTCTAGAAATCAGCGATCAATTACGCCTTATATTTAATTACTGCGTCCAAGCTGAAACATTGATTGAGGAAAATACTAGCATGGTATGTGAAGTGAAGTGTAGTGTAGCGGAGCGGCCCACACAACCAGTATAACTAACACCTGTATATTATATACATTATATATATATATATATATATATATATATATATATATATATATATATATATATATATATATACAGTATGTGTTTTCAGCGTCTATGAAAATGTCATATGCAGGTAGACGAGGCTGCAGTGTTGTTTAATTGATAAATATAATTCCAATTAACCGTTGTATGAAGATCTGGCCAATGTTTCAGTATAACTGTAATGCGGTATGTTATCAGAGCATATGTAGATACTATACTATGTAGATAACTTGAAGAATTGCAATAAAATATCTCTTTTACTTGACATTTAATGAATATACTTTTGATGTTTGTTATTATCTAGGTATCATTTATCAACTGACCTGGTTGTTATGTAACTAGAGAGAGGTCTAGTTTTTTCTTATACATACATCTTTTCGTGTACACTCCCGCACAAACAGTACATGCGTGCGATTATCGCAAAACTGTTAGAGAAATATACATACATATACATTCAAGTGTGCTTTGCTTTGCTCTACTCTCTCTCTCTCTCTCTCTCTCTCTCTCTCTCTCTCTCTCTCTTCTACTACTTCTAAATGTGAGTGTAAGTGTGTATTTAGTTCAGATGTATAATATAATGTTGCATGACATTCTAGAGCATGAATAATCTATAATTTATAACGTTTAGTTATCATTTACAAGCCTGGCCCACATAGCACGGCTTGTCCAGGTATATCGGTGAGTGTGTGTTGCAGTGTGTGAGAACCATAGTAGCAAATTATCACACGCAACTGGACACAGGCCAGGCCGCTGTGATGTTTCCTACATATTTCAAGTTGTATAGCCAGAAAATATAACATGATTATGAAATCCAGTGCAGGTGTAATTGCGCTGAATACGCTCCTGTCTCCGGCCAGCTGAATTCCAAATTGTCGTCCTCATTGATATGTTCGCGTTTACGTGCGATTGAACGGACATGCGTGTATGCACGTACGCGCGATTACACTATAAAGTAGTGTGCTACTCTGTAACATATAAATTACACGTAATTACATCGACATTATCCGGCAGGCTCATTATCATTCAGTAGCTTACTTGTATTTAATCATACTGATTGGTGGTTTGTATTTTCATAGATTACAAATAAATGTACCGCATGTCTGTCCAACTGTATGTACAGATGTGTGTTATAAAAATAACTAAAATCCTACAGATGCGTGTGTGAATGAGTTAATAATAGAATCATTGGTTTGAATCGTACCACCCAATACGCACGTATGTGTATACAAGACTGACTTTGAGTCGTACCGTCTGTACACATACACAGTACACACGCACGCACGCATATATGCAAGTACATATGTTTACACTTGCTAGTGAGTGAAACTAGTTAGTCACTAGTGCCATCTGTATGTATTATATTTTATATATGATCCTACAACAAGAGACATGATTATTTAACGTAATATTATGCAATGTCGCGTCTTGAATGTGCATTATTTCGCTGTACAATTTATTTATGGATACCCGCATATAGTTTTATAGTGGAACGGAACATAAATTCAGGCGTGACTTCAGGTGCTTATTCAAGAACTGCGCATTCCAATTATCGTTTTCCCATTATTACTCGATTCGAACTTATATGCAATGCCTGTCAAAACTCTGCTTATCGAGATTCAGATTCTACAGTGCTTACAGATGCTGTTATATAGGAAAATGCTACCAGCAACAGCTATTATTACCAGTTGTGATTATTTTTGAAACTAGCACGGCTCATTTAGTTCGTTTTTAACTTGCTCGTACGGTACAATGTTCGTTTAATCATCATTAAAGCCATACCGTCTGCATCAGTCAATTAAATGGCTGTCGTCAGAATAGGTTCCAGTATAATAGAGAAGACACAGACAGCACTAAGCGTTTGTATTGTATGCGGTGGTTCATTTGTTGACGTTGTAGCGTATCTTGCATATTGTTTCAAATAACAGTAACTCATCGACCAGCTGTTAGCGAGATCATTATAATATGTGGCCACGATATGCTAGATATAATGTGTCATCTACAACAGCAGATAGAGATGTGTTCTATCTATAGATACGATTGTTCACGGTGCTATTCTCAGATGGTGAAACTGGTTTCATATTTTAGGAGAATCACACACAATTAAACCAATGCAATGACACAACTGCAATACTAGCCAACATCTAGCTGTAGTTGATATATATCTGAAAATTTATAATGGTACGGCTCGTTTATTCCATGTTTTGTTTGCTTGCATTTATTGTGCAACAGTTTGGAACAATGCCTATCAACGGCGGCCATACATACGTAGATAGTTAGTTAGATTGGACAGAATGTTACAGATATTTCCGAGACAAATGTTTTCTAAAAGAGTTTTCATTCCTCAGCAGCCGGGCCATGTGCACTGTCGGTTGATTTATTTAAATCCCTTTCATTTGTTTTGTCGCCGTAGTCACGGCCCCAACCCCCCCGCCACACCGGTACGTCTATGAGTTTGTATGTATATACGTATAACAGATGCGCTGTTCGTGTTTGCTTCCTGATGTTGTCGCCAATACTAGGAAGCATTGTCTCCACATATGTATCTGCATGTGTTCGGTTATTTTTTAGAGCAGAAATCTGTTAAAACGAATGAATGCACAGTCTGAGAATAGTTCAACACATGGCCGGCGACAGTGTACATTTGCTACGGGGTAGGTACGTGGTCGCCATGTGGATGGTACGCCACTGGTTTCAGTGGGGCGCGTAGTGTAATGGGATAGCTGCACAGCTGGTTAACCTCTGCCACACTAATGGTTGTATTTTCGGGCCGCTATATTAAGATATTGCCCGCACCCAATGTACATTATGCTGCTCTTGCTGGAGGGAAGTATACTTGTGATTGTGCTCGGCATCGATAGCAGAGATACCACCGTCTTCATCTGTCTCTAGTTCTTATCCGTACGTAGTTCAACTTGCAAGCCCTTCAAAGTGATGATTGCAATGCAGGAGAGGTTTACGACAAGTGGATGTTTCCTATCTTTCTCAAAATTAAACAAACTTATTTTCAGCAGATGTAAGACGTACAACTTCCCCAATATTCCGAGTGACATTTTAACAAACTAGAGAACAAATCCCACTCTAATTTGTGTAACGCCAAGGGAAAGTTTTTTTGTGTTCAAAACTGTTGACATACAGAGGATGTTTTCGTGTGTTTGTAATTTTAGAAATATCTTAGAATTTTGTTCTGCCCAGCTCATATTGACAGGCACGTTGTTCCGCCACTGTATGTGAAGAATGCAACTGCCATTACGTGTCTATAGAATGTCAATCAATTAATATATACAAGCAGTGTGCACAGCATGTTTGTTAACTAATCAGTTATGTGTCTGAATTCGGCGCCAGCATCATACTTTGTATCTTGTGTGCGTAGAAACATTAGTTAAAACAGATATATCTATTAGTATTACATTACACTATCGGCGATATATATATATATATATATATATATATATATATATATATATATATATATATATATATATATATATATATATCTAGTAACAATTATACACACATAATGTCACATAATGACGCATAACAGATTCATTCGTGCGTTTTGTTTTATAAATTGTTATTTAATTCGTAGAATTAAGGGTGACCAGAGTGATGGTTGGTGATGAGAGACAGGAGGTTGTATTATACTCTTACATCGGCAGCTACCTGCCTGCCTGCACATGCACGTATAAGTCACCTGTCACGTACGTGTGTGCGGGGAATCCCCCTACATGTATAACCGCACAGGCACAGGGGCAGCACCTGTCCGCTACCAACGTGACGCGTCTGCCCTTTTTACCAACCCCCTCCCGCGCCTCTCGCCCTCGTGCTATCGTCTGTCCCTTCAAACACACACTGTGAAGTGGACAAAAGGCAAATCCGTTCCAGCTGTTCCCAAAGTCGGGACGCTACCCTTGTTTTATGCCTGTGTGTGTGTGTGTGTGTGTGTGTGTGTGTGTGAAACCATTGAACCCATACAAGGGGATGGTTCACCAGTCTGAAACACATGCTGGATCTATCGACACAATAGAACCGGTAATTAATTAACTAATCCATGGCACAGAGAAAGTCCAATATGATACATTCTAAATGAACATTCAATATGAACATACGATGTTTTTGCTGTATTTTTCCGCTAAGACTGAATCAATTCTCAATGGGAGGATATAATTATGCAACAGTGCAGGGTTGGTCAGAGGCGTGCCAAGGGGTTGGCTAGTGGGGGTACCACGTGTGTGTGTGTGTATAGTCTATCCATAGATATAAGAACTTGACATGATTCCTTAATAGGTAGGGTGGTACCCTTCACAGCAGGAGAGGCCATAAACTACTAGTAGTGGCGGTATTCAGGTACATTTGTAATGCTCTTAGCGGGAAAGACAAGAGACATTTTGTCTATAATTAAGACGTAATAATAATTTATTGAATATTACATTTATTTATGTTAATTTGTATTATTATTGTTAAGATGTATATCATATTTTTGTTGTTATTTTTCAAAATGTATTTATAAATTTCTGAATACAGCTCTGCTTTTTATTCATTTACTGTGTCGTATAATTTGGGATAATCCTCTGTTAATAGCATGCTGCGTTTAGTCAAGTTCTTATATCTATGGATACACTATATCAGTTGGCAGATGCGCCCGTAAGGTGACATGTGGCGCTGTGGAGGGATTACCGGGATCAGTGGCGTCCGTGTCCACAAGTATTGTGTGGGCTTATGAAATTAATCATCGTCATATGTTTATGTGTCAGTTCTATATCCGGTTTAATGCGAACATACGTCTAGAGCTCTTGCAAATATACGCACGAACTCCTGTTGTCTTTTTTCATATTTTATTCTTCATTCTATTAAGTTTTTATAAAAACACAACTAATGAAATAATAATCACGCAATTTGTAGCTTATAACGGGCCAATCATATTAGGGCGAGTCTATATCTATTACACCGGCAGGGGAGTGAACATGTCACCTGCTGGCACTTTATGCAGGTGCCATTCTTGCTTTCTGTCTACTGATTACGCCGAATGAACAGTTTGCACATTCACAATTGTGTTCACAGATTAGACACAAACTTCAACAAAATATTACTACTGGGTTTACATAAGATTGCGCTTGAAAATTAAAGCCCATATTTCATACTTGGACTGCGGCATTTGTACATGATTACAATCACCATCCATGACCAGATGTTATTCCGGAAAGGCTATAGTAATTATTGAAGAACACATATGCAAGATATTAAATTTAAATAAGTACATATTCAGTACTAAAATGTGTACCCTTTATATACACAGACTGTAAACAAATATTCTTTTCAGATTTTGCAAATAAATGAACCCCTGTTCAAAAGCATTTTTTGCATGTTTGTATTTACATTCAAATGCCCGTTGTACAGAAATTAATATTTAAGGTTCAATGACAAATACTTCAAACTGAGGAAGTAACGCATTAATATTGCTAATATGCTTTCGGAAGCAGAAACATTCGAATCATTTATCTAGATAAAGGCGTATCGTATATAAAAAAGTGTTTTCACACTCTCTTCAAAAACATGTATTCAACGAAGTGGAAAAATAAATTCCCTCTGACAGTTCATTGTGGTTAGGGGAACGAGCTTCTAATGTTGGCAGTCGTGTAAAACAAAAACGATGTGACTGGGTGTCGCGTGCCGCCCGTATAACCGCGGTGATCGCTTGCACCAGATACCGGGCGCGCGGTTATACTGGTTACACATGTGTACACCTGATGTTTTCCGGTAGGTTACTATACACGCCCCTCGCGTGTGCTGGACGTGTGGTGTATCAAGGGTTAGAGAGACAGAGAGATATATGTCTAGTATGTTCTCTTCTTCAGTAATTCATTATCGTATTCCATAATTGAATTCTACATTTTTATTCCTTGATATTTTAGTTGTTTCACACAAAATACTTGATGACTTTGAGGCTGTCTAGGAGAACTTCCGGTATCCAGCGTGCAGTGTCTGCACGTGTAATGTTTACCTGACCGTTGTACTAATCTGCTGTGTATGTGCTGAGCAAAGAGGCGCTAGTTGACTAATCGTACTGTGACTGTGTTGCCGGAACATAACTATTTAATAAATGACTGACGTACGGTCGGATTGGAAGCTATTTATTGAGTATTTGTTGTACGTGCCTTCCGGGACATGACATTTAACAGTACGTTACATTATAAATGTTGATATCACAATACGCACACGCATGCATAGAATTAATATTGTTTGATATTGTAAAAGTAGCTGGATGAATTGTAAAATATTAGACATATTAGTGTTTACCACTTAATAACAGGTCACAAACTATAATTTAACCCTTGCTACCGGAGTTACACCCGGTAATAAGTGCGGTGAACCAGCCAACCATGACAACCGAATGGAATGTTACCTATTTAGAAAATTGTGAAATATGTACTCGTATGTTCGCAGATCTATCATACGTATATGTATGTGCTTCGGCCGTCGGATATTCGCATACACATTTACAGGCATTCATTTACGAGAAAAATCATAAACAATACCATGTCATAACATTTTAACTATGCTTGATAACAAATACAGGGAAAAAATATATTATTGCACAAATGCATATTAACGTCAATATTCATAAATTGCACAGTGCATGTATTTAATAGTTTGCTTATAAATTATCCGCCCGTTAATAATTGTAATAAACTATGGGAAAGAATTTAATCTTGCAGGTTTATCGCAAGCACAGCGTTTTATTTCGGTACACTTGCACTGGAACAGATGCGAGACGTATTACAGTTGAATCCACACAGAGCACACACGTACAGGTGTTATCATTCTTATCATCTGATACATCTCCGTGCATGTACACTTATCCGTGGCGCATTTTTAGCACAAAGTTTATCGTTGAAGGAAATACCTGTGATTATATAAGTACTTTGATTTAGAGTGCGTATGTATGGACTATGCGCATCTGTTAGATAAACAATATTGTAGATTAATCATTACCCCATAAGCTCTCAACTATTTATGTAAATAATCAAAGGGTCTCGATTCAAAATTATTAGTTTTAAATAAAAACTAGTCTAGTATCGAATGTTTATGTTATAAATAACGACTTGTATTTACCTTTGAGTATAAACGATGTGATTGTGGCTTCTGCACTGGTAGTTTTCTTGGAAATCGCACTCATTTCCAACGAATCCGTCATTGTCGTCTAACTATATCTGCACTTGTAATCCAGATCTGTTCCACTGGGTTGTTATGGTAACGCACAAAACACAACGCGGAACACTTGAATGCGACGACACACAATGTTTATAACAACATTACACGTCGTTGTCATGGACTCACAATTGTTTATTAATACTCTTAATTTGAAGAGTTAAGTACATGCACCAGTCTCCGTTGATTTGACGATTGTTATTCAATCAGTCCTTCGTTGTTCACCGATATTTGTCACTTGATTCGTTGTAAACAATTCATTGAATGTCAATTGATCTGTATCTGTGCGAGAATGTTGACAGACCGTCAACAATTACACCGCACGAGATACGTAGATGAGTTCGCAGTAGTTGACAGTAGTGCTGTTTGCGTCGGCCGTGCACGTACTCTACCCGGCAACGTTTAATAGACGACTGATATCGCGCGCGCCTTTCGCTTAGCGCCAGTTGTCCCACGGAGCCTGTACGGTGGGATGGGGGGAGGGGGTGACTGTGCTGCTATGATTGTGGGCGCTCATGGGTGCCCCCTCCACTGAGGCTAGACTGGCGCCGGCACTGACTGCCTGACTGTAGGTGTTGGCCCGAACGTTTGCCTGTGAAAGTGTTATATTGTTGTACAACGTGATTGGGTGCTGTGTGGTTTGTCTCTCTTCGTCTTACACGGCCACCGATAAGAATGTTTTCTTTTCATCTCTGTCTCTAGCTGCTCCGTGTGTCTGCGGGGCCGCTATTGTATTTCTCAGATTATGAGATCGTTGGAATTTGTGTATTTCAGGCTGTGTTGTTCATAATTCACAGGCTTAATAATGCGTCTACGGCTGTTTTTTTTCGAAAACTCTCAAATCATTTATAACGTTGTGTCTGGAGCAGGAGGTCTTATTTAATTGTTCAGGGGGACTGTAGTTGCCTGGCAACAAAAATCCAATGGTTTATTGACAAAACACGTGCACTATTTATAGGGTCGTATTAATAAAATTATCGAAATAAATAACAACAGCCATTAAACAATTGCAGCGCACAACGGTTACGTCATTTAATTTGTGCTGATAGTAATCGTAATATGTTTGTGTAATATACATACAGATCAGGAGAATATCGGGAGTTTGGTAATTTTCAATCTGAACTATAGGTTTAGTAGATGCTGGCCTGCTTATATTTGGTTGTCCATCAATACATCTTCAGCCGGGGGTGGGCTTCTCTTGGTGGAAATGCAAATCACTGGCGCCAGTCTCACCATTCAGTCAATGTGTACACACATATACACAGGTATAGAAGAATGTACAGGTATAAGTATAGTGTATCCATAGATATAAGAACTTGACTAAACGCAGCATGCTATTAACAGAGGATTATCCCAAATTATACGACACAGTAAATGAATAAAAAGCAGAGCTGTATTCAGAAATTTATAAATACATTTTGAAAAATAACAACAAAAATATGATATACATCTTAACAATAATAATACAAATTAACATAAATAAATGTAATATTCAATAAATTATTATTACGTCTTAATTATAGACAAAATGTCTCTTGTCTTTCCCGCTAAGAGCATTACAAATGTACCTGAATACCGCCACTACTAGTAGTTTATGGCCTCTCCTGCTGTGAAGGGTACCACCCTACCTATTAAGGAATCATGTCAAGTTCTTATATCTATGGATAGACTATATACACCTACAGTACTGTGGTTTGAAGGGCCAATTGACAAGTTACAAGTTGACGTCACCGTTGTCCGCTGACGACTTGTAAAGAATCAACTAACAGTTGGAAATGTCTATAGAATGTAACTGATACCTACCCCTCAGTACACCTTCTGACTACTTTAGTCGGACGTCACAATATATCTAGGTACTTAGTTTTTCTTCTGCCCTGAGTGACGTTAAAGATATGTCACTTGCAAATGCTAGACGATAGCTGAACAGAAATATGATTGTATCCAGTGTACAAGACGCTGTGTAGTAGCTCACAGAGTGCAATTACAGACAATGCAGTGAGTGCATCTGGACAGGCTTGTGTCTTTCACAGAAAGGCGAAACCCAGACCTTGACCTTGTGTTCGCATTAAACCATAAAGTAATTTAGATATTACGGATACTGTAACCGGATGTAGTCCTTAGTACATCTGTAGTTTGCTATTTGTCACGTTGACAGGTGCATGACGCATGGGAAAGGACTTCTACGGTGATGATTTGTGTATCTGACTGTGATTTAGTTGATAATTCCAAGCATAGCATATGGACAGACCAATCACACTACCACGATCAATATATCTCAATCAACCTAACGTTCTCTGACACACAACACAATAACCGCCAACGTGATTTGCCGGTGTAAAAGTTGTGTTCCTACATATTGTGACACGTTTTGTTAAATTTTATTGACGTTGCAAATGAGAGGAATAAATCTCATCAACTTGGTTTTGTATTTACTTGATTGTCTTCTGGCCAGCTCATAAATTATTGATGTCTTGATATAATCTTCGTTTGACATTAACAACTTATATCGGCATGTGTTTTGTATGGAATTGTTTGATGACATCTAGAATTAACTATATATGACAATCATACACACAGCTAGGGTATACATGCCGATATATTTCTTGTATTAAAACAGTACCACCAGATGTTAAACTTGAGCTGGTTCGTTTTGTTTACCGGAAATCGTAATGTTTGTGTACACACGTATGTGTTCTAATTGTGAGCGTGCGTGTGCGTACACACGAGTGAGAAACGGAATGTAAATAAACCTTGTGTTCGGGTTCGGGGTTTTGCAAAACTTTTCCATATGTTTTCCAAGCATGTATGTACGTGTATGTGCGTGTGTGAACAGTGGCCTGTTGTGACAAGTGCACATCAACCCACCCTCGCCAGTGGCGTAGACAAGCGCTGGAGTGATTTATTCAACCCTCTACACTTGATATTACAATTATTATTATGTTTGAATCAGTGAAATATAACTAAATACTTCTGCTTTATGTTACGCGAGCTTGTGGTCTACATCAATGGACAGTGGATGTTAGCGTCTGATAAACTCAATTATTGATTGCATTTTCGATTAACCATCGGCATGTTTGTTTGTAAAGCATGTACGGCTAGATTTATTTGCTGTGTGTTGTGTTCATTCTAGTCAATTATTTACCTCACCACCAGCACCAGGCACAATAACACAGTTGACAACATTACAACTGATCGAATTGGAAGTTGCACGGCCCTGCCACCAGGTTGATGTTTGGCGTTGGTGTAGTGCACAGGCACATCACGGATATCTGACGCTTGGCGTATATAAACATACACGCGGCGCTGCCGGCTGTTGCAAAACATAAATCACCGCTTTAATGTTTTGGCTGTATAAAACAAGTCTGTCGTCTTTTTAGTTTGCGCACTCACCACCGTGAACATCCGGTCGCGAGAGTACACACACACACCCACACACACACAAGATGTACTTGCACCAGTCAAGTATGTAGTTATTAATAAAGAAATGTTTTATACCGGACGTGTAAGGAAGCAAAAACCTAGCGGGACAGAAATTTTAAAAAGCCCACTCTAGCTGTGTTGCATGAAATCATAAACGATTATGATTGATATTGGAGAATGTTTTCGCTGGAAAGTTGCGAATACTAATTTGTACAAATATTTATCCGCGACAGTTACACACGTACGCAAACAAACAATGATTTTCTACTTGTAAACAGAAGCCGTATTCAGTCTCCCTTGGTTTAATTTAAAATCTACGTTAGTCGATGTAAATAAACATCGGGCGAAAAAAGAGCATATTTTCATTTTGCAAAATGCTAGACTGTAAATGTAAGTTTACAAATATTCCATCGTTATTTGTCATACAGCGAAACATAATATGTCAGTTCTTTCGGCATATTATCGTTCCTTAATATTCCAACCACGTACTCTAGCGAATGCAAATCAGACACAATGAATTTTAATTAGAATAGACGATCGTTATCATTTGTTATTTTACTCAATTAGCCCGTGTATCCACTCGCGTGCATAATAATTAGCTGGCCGAGGTATACAGCGACACACACGGCAAGTATCCACACTCGACATACAGCGTAAATGCTCTGCTTTTAATCAGTGATAACATTCATTCCTCGAATGTTACAAAGCAACATGCGGTTATTATTCACTTGATTGTTTTTATTTATAATATTCTGTCAATTATGCACAATCCTAATGTGTTATGAGTGCCAGGACTGTGGATGTGTGATCGCATCCGATATTAGTGTTTGTAGACGTTGTATTATCAGTCGTACACGTTACGTGGCGCAAGTCAGCTTCGGACCGTGTGAATATCAGCGATAAATGTACCGGCGTTTGTTCGTACTGTTGTGTTATGATATGTGATATCCGAGCCGAGATCATTGCTTTAGCAGCCACGTACATATTTACTGTGTTTTATCCATTCGAAACTGTCATAGATGTACGTTGAAGGCATCATTTTGCGATCTTGCATAATCGGGTGTGAAATTAGAGCATCATAACGCAGTTATATTATTTACATACGTCTATCTATTATGTATTACATATTGAAACTGTCGCGTAATTGTCTAGCAATTTATACCGATATATGTAGATGTAATCTACATAATGTAACTGTAAATATCATTTGTAATTGTAGACCGACTTTAGACGATTCTGCAGTACTTTGTTTATATGTTTTATAACATTTTTATTTTTGAAATTCACACTGCATGCATTTCTGAAATAATTCCGTTATATTGTTCTGATTGGCATTTTAGTAGAACTCTGGTGAAGTATGTGTAGGATCTACGTACTTATGCAATGTTACAGAGCAGGTGTGCGACTGTGCACAGGCCAGAGGCGGCTAATTAACAACACCACAGTAGACCGCCTCTCTCTGGGAGGGTCCGCACATTGGTTAACACTACGTACATGTCGCCAGCGCACACACATGTAGAGAGTTACCTGCAGGTATGTATGTGTATAATCACACACCGACATACATGTATGAGTATGCCGGGCGGGGACAGGGGTGACATCCAGACAGGCGCCACGCCGGATCTCCGACATTGAGAGGCGCGAACTCGCATGTGAAGGCTGTATATTGTGTACCACGGCACCTAAACCTCCACTCCGAACTTACTTCTCATACACATTCACATGATCATTGTACAATTATGCCTGCTCCAGTGCGATACATATGGTATATTTTTCTTGAATAAACTAATTAACAATCTACCTATATGAATCTGCATTGACAGTGACAGCTGTTTAATCAGAGCCGTGAGCGAGACGTTCATAATGAAGTATTATTTTTAGTATTTCTCGCATTGACAGATCTGAGATGGTATTAATAAATGAACACGAAGAAGAAGGATAAATTGATAAAAGATGGTCACTGCCGCTTCCACGGTCTGTTCTTTATTTTCCCTTTAGTGAGGACAACGCATATTTATTACAAACTGAATCTGGTTTATATTCTCATGTTGTGTTTAGCCGAGTTAGCGGTTCTAGCTAGTACCGTATCCCGGGAAGCATCAGACCACCCGTTCGCAATAGATATGCACACTGTATATATACAGCGGCTTGGGAAATTCAACACATGCGAGTTACATTCACGCGTTATTAATATATTATCGCCGAAATGCACTTTCTGTTTGTAGATTCCTTCTACAGTAACTATTTTCTAACATTTCCCCACGTAATAACCCTATGTAATAATTATATAAATTGTTGTATATTCATATAATAAATATTAAAACTCCTGAATTATCACGTAACTAGTTCAGCCCAATTTTTACGTTATTATACATTCGTACAGAGCACTAAATGCAAATGCTGTGTTACTAATTGCACACTATACTTTATTATATTTGGTTTTATGGCATATTTTCTTGTTCTAAAACACTTTGTAGTGATATTCAGTACTTGTGGGACGTTTGGTTTGATTAACCATGATGCTTCGGTGTGTGTGTGTGTGTGTGTGTTGCTGAGTCACACTGTGCGCGGCTCCACCTGGGCGGGGTCCATTATCATCGTCACAGGATCCGTGTCCGCGTGCTCAACACACACACACACACACACACACACAGACACACAGACACACACATATACACATAACCTGTAGACGATGTAACCAAACTTTTATCCATATATAAATCCGTTATATCGTTTTAAACTAACTAAATTAGTTTAGTAAGTGTTTTATTTATATTTAAACCCGTTATATTCAACTATATGTATGTATAAAAGTTATGCCAATACCATCTAGGCACATATTATGGTTTGTATTTGTTGTCATATTCTACGGTATCTTTACGACCGCGAATCAGTGAAACATCCTGCTTGATCAACCAAGTACCCGTGTACAGAGAGTATATTATAAAATGTGCGTTGGACGGGGGACGTGTGCGAGTGTTTGAGTAGCACTGGTCGACAGGTTGTATCGTGAGAGAGTCCTCCATTGCAACACCTGACCACAACAACGTGATACTTGTGTTATTAAGCTGGCGCTTTGAATGGTTTTATTTTTTGCAACGTGTAGACTTCAGTAGCGCTCACAATCCATGCGGGTGAGACGCGTTGCGAGTTGTAATAGCAAGGCAGCTCGTTTAACACACTTTGCAATATCACCGCCAGGGTACGGCTTCAGGGGGAACATCGAGTGTAGAATTACAAATCAAGAAGTCGGGAATATGATCGTGGGATAGACTATAATAGGTGAAGATTTAATTTCTTTCGCAATAGTTCTGCTGATGATGGCTTTCTCTGTCAATGACGCCTGACAAATGCGGCAATATTTTACATATCCGAGCCGAGTTTAATCCTAAATCATGCACAATGCAATGGTAGTTTGCTGCTGTGTACAACATATTCTCTTACACGTCATGGTGTGAATGATACATTAGTGACAACATAGAACAATGTGTACCCGTAGGTGTTCAATCCGATTCAAACACAACAACACAACATGTATACCTACTTATGTAGTTCGTTTTGTAATCAGCATACATATGGTATTAGAAAATTTAATTATCAGTGTTAGAAGATTTATGGTGCTTCATAAAGTGTATGTATGTAAATCTGTAATAAGGTTTTTTTTTATTTTGCATCAACAAAAAGTGTTATAAAATATGCAGAAGGCTAGTCACTAGTCAACCGTCGGCGACACACACACACACACACACACACACACACACACACACACACACACACACACACACACACACACACACACACACACACACACACACACACACACACACACACACACACACACACACACACACACACACACACACACACACACACACACACACACACACACACACACACACACACACACACACACACACACACACACACACACACACACACACACACACACACACACACACACACACACACACACACACACACACACACACACACACACACACACACACACACACACACACACACACACACACACACACACACACACACACACACACACACACACACACACACACACACACACACACACACACACACACACACACACACACACACACACACACACACACACACACACACACACACACACACACACACACACACACACACACACACACACACACACACACACACACACACACACACACACACACACACACACACACACACACACACACACACACACACACACACACACACACACACACACACACACACACACACACACACACACACACACACACACACACACACACACACACACACACACACACACACACACACACACACACACACACACACACACACACACACACACACACACACACACACACACACACACACACACACACACACACACACACACACACACACACACACACACACACACACACACACACACACACACACACACACACACACACACACACACACACACACACACACACACACACACACACACACACACACACACACACACACACACACACACACACACACACACACACACACACACACACACACACACACACACACACACACACACACACACACACACACACACACACACACACACACACACACACACACACACACACACACACACACACACACACACACACACACACACACACACACACACACACACACACACACACACACACACACACACACACACACACACACACACACACACACACACACACACACACACACACACACACACACACACACACACACACACACACACACACACACACACACACACACACACACACACACACACACACACACACACACACACACACACACACACACACACACACACACACACACACACACACACACACACACACACACACACACACACACACACACACACACACACACACACACACACACACACACACACACACACACACACACACACACACACACACACACACACACACACACACACACACACACACACACACACACACACACACACACACACACACACACACACACACACACACACACACACACACACACACACACACACACACACACACACACACACACACACACACACACACACACACACACACACACACACACACACACACACACACACACACACACACACACACACACACACACACACACACACACACACACACACACACACACACACACACACACACACACACACACACACACACACACACACACACACACACACACACACACACACACACACACACACACACACACACACACACACACACACACACACACACACACACACACACACACACACACACACACACACACACACACACACACACACACACACACACACACACACACACACACACACACACACACACACACACACACACACACACACACACACACACACACACACACACACACACACACACACACACACACACACACACACACACACACACACACACACACACACACACACACACACACACACACACACACACACACACACACACACACACACACACACACACACACACACACACACACACACACACACACACACACACACACACACACACACACACACACACACACACACACACACACACACACACACACACACACACACACACACACACACACACACACACACACACACACACACACACACACACACACACACACACACACACACACACACACACACACACACACACACACACACACACATGTATGTAAATAATATCGCTACCATAAGATCAAGAGTCAGCACTCCAAAAAAATATATATAAACTAAACTCTAATGTAATAGTAATTGGTACGTAGTAAATTTTACTAGAGTTTGTATCATTCTGAAAATAAATACATAATATTCGTTGTATTTATCAGTACTTTGATTGGTGTAGGTGAATGTCTTGTTTTTGCTGTCACAATTTCTACCTGTCAATCAGCACTTCACTACGTCACGCATAAACGTTTATCACAGGTGGAAATAATCACATTGCTGTGACAATTATCATTGTCTGTTTCACATAACTTTCTTTGGTATGGTAACAAAACAACGTAGGTACCTATATATGTATAAAAACTTGTTGTTCAACCTCCATCCGTTAATATGTATCAGTGTAATGTGTCTGTGTTAGCTGCAAGCGGCGTATGGGTGTGTATTATCGACTGATTAACCACTGTGCATTTATCCGTGAACAAAGGCGTTAACAAAGAGCTTCTGTCACACAACCAGTGCTGTCCTCTGGCACCCGGCACGGTAGTAACTAGACACCCACACTTGCATCAGTAAGTAGGTACGCACATGATATGTAAGTTGTTTCACAACAGACGTGTATCCTTAAACTTAAAAGACACCAACAGATATTCAAATGAAATATACATTGACATTTGATTCAAAATAGGTTATGTTCACAGATCATTCAATTACAAAGATTACAGTAAAAACTGCGTAATGTATCAACACTATCTGTGAGCCTGATGATTAGGTGGTTTTATTTCAATTGTCAGTCAAGCAGAACACCGCACACACAAGCTTAGGCGGCACGTGTGTTAATTGCTGTTTTACTAATTAGAAACATTAACTGTCGCTATGATATATAAGTGTTATCATTCATTGGTTTTCGTTGTAGGAAATAACACTTCTTTCACCACTGTACCATGTACAGGCGAATAGTGGAACACAATTTGACAACTACCTATACAGTTTGACTGATATGTACGTGTAAATCTCGTGTAAGCAAAGCGATAACTATGTATCGCACCCACTAACAACAGAACAAGTTAGAACTGTTGTTAACTAATCGAGTTTCTGCTTTATAAACACTGCCGTTTGTCGTCGACAAACTAAAATATACTAATCGTTTAAAAGTTACAACCATCTGACGATGAGCTCCTCTAAATTAATATCACAAATTACCAAATATCATCACGCAATGCGTTACCAAATAGTAACAGCCGCGTTTTATATTAAATTACTAGCAGAGTTATCTTCATACTTGCATATGTTCACCCACAGATAGATCACACATGTGCATGGTGAGGGGTGACCACGTGACGCCACTGTCTGCATCGGACGTACGTCGGGTAATTTCTAATTATTTCTGCAGGCACGCGGCCCACCCTGTATGTAGCACGCGCGTCATCTGGTCTCGAGCACTACAGCCGGCCTGGTGTACCATCATCACCCTATATATGGGCTGGGGGAGGGCAGGAATTCTAGATGTTCCTGCCGACCAGCGTGAAGTGTGCAGGGGATGCCTGTCCGAAACATCAACACCACATCACATCCCGTGTGACTGTGTAGAAGCTCTGAAACTGCCTTGTTTATTTCCACATTTGTCGATAATAATATTCATAGTATATACTGTAATTAACCGTGTTCAATAATTATCGTCGGTGTGTTGATTAGTAAGATTATGAGTTTATTATTCGCGAAATGTCAAGGAACAATCAGTGTTTTACACGCAGTGCAAACTACATACTCCCGCTTCAGCACGAAGCACACAGTGTGTTTATTAACATGATTTACAAAGCACCATGACTGCTGTCACACAGCTAAAGCTAAACTAGATACAGATTTACATAGTTCTATTTATATTTTGTTAAATACTATCCATATAATATAGACACATCCTACTAGGAATAGTACTTGCACAATTCGATGTACCAATTTCAATCTGTAATAACAAATATCAATAAATCATGTACATATTACACTAGTCGAATATATATATATATATATATATATATATATATATATATATATATATATATATATATATATATATATATATATATATACAGGGTGGTGACCGCGACACCGGAACATAGGACTTTAACATGTAAAATCATATTTTTATAATTTCCTGCTTCCCTAATTATTTTAGAGAAAAAAGCTTCAAATAAATGTTGTAGAGCATAAAATTCTACATTCAAATCAATAAACACAATTAATTTTCCATGCTTTATACCGACAGAAATTAAATTTAAAATGTTGAAAATTAGCTTCAAAATACTTAAGGGTAGCCTTGGAATTCAAACAAAATTCAACAAATGATTGATGTTTTATCTGTCAGCAGAAAATATTTCTTGCTTCATGAATTTATTGCTAGTAGTGAATTATAAGAAAAAATGGTGGATAATTATTCAATTAGTGAAAGAAATGAATTTCTTAAATTATATTACAATGGTAATAGTTTAAGAAAAGTGAGAGATTTATTTGCGTGTTCGCACCCACACAGACCAATTCCTTCAATACATACGATTCAAAGAGTTGTTAATAATCAAAGAAAATATGGGTCAGTGTTCCATCCATGTCACAGTTGTGTTATAAAACAATTACATGTTGCACCAGAAGAAGAAATTGAGGTGGAAGATAACGCTAATGAAATAAATGTTCTAGCTTCAGTATCGAATAATCCTAATGTGAGTTTAAGAGAAATTGCATCAGGGTCAGGAATTCATCATACCACGCCCTTGAAAATATTAAAAAAACATAAATACAAGTCATTTAAATTTTCTCGCCATCAAGAAATTTTTGAGAACGATAAAGTCAACCGCATGATATTTTGCGAAACAATAATGGAAATGGCGAATGCGGACAGAAATTTTATAAAGAATATTTGCTTTTCTGATGAATCCACATTTAGCGTTAATGGGGAACCAAATGTTAAAAATTATCGTCATTGGCATAAAGAAAATCAACATTTAGTTTTAAATAACCATTCACAATATCGTGCAAATGTTAACGTTTGGGTTGGAATGTTAGGTTCCAATATTATAGGACCTTTTTTTATTGATGGCTCACTGAATTCGGAGAAATATTTAGAATTACTCCAGACCGAAATTGGACCTGCTATTGATAATGTTGCAGGGGAAAATATGATTTGGTTTCAGCAGGATGGTTATCCTGCTCATTTTACGAATGAAACTAAAATATTTTTAGATCAATCTTTCCCAAATTGCTGGATGGGACGCGGTGGTCCAGTAAACTGGCCAGCGCGATCCCCGGATTTGTCCCCAAACGACTTTTTTTATGGGGGCATTTAAAAAATAATATCTATAAAACTAAACATGCAAATGCAAATTCTTTGAAACGAAAAATTGTGGAGGAGAGCAGAAAAATTACTAACCGACAATTAAAAAATATGCAACGCAATTTTTATCATAAACTTGGATTTGAGCACTTAATTTATAATAATTCTGAATTAAATACATTAAAAACATGTTATTGATAATAACAAAAAACAACGGTTCTTTTCCGGACCACCAACATTTTTACAAAAAGAATTTCTTTTAATGCAATTTATCATAAAAATTAATAATTCAAAATTATTTTTTCTTCTGACAATTTTGTTTCATCTCTCTATTTGAAGTTAATTTTCAGTTTTATTTCTGCCGTTATAAAAGCATGCAAACTGTAATAGAACTTAAGAAATTAATTTCTTTCACTAATTGAATAATTATCCACCATTTTTTCTTATAATTCACTACTAGCAATAAATTCATGAAGCAAGAAATATTTTCTGCTGACAGATAAAACATCAATCATTTGTTGAATTTTGTTTGAATTCCTAGGCTACCCTTAAGTATTTTGAAGCTAATTTTCAACATTTTAAATTTAATTTCTGTCGGTATAAAGCATGGAAAATTAATTGTGTTTATAGAATTTTATGCTCTACAACATTTATTTGAAGCTTTTTTCTCTAAAATAATTAGGGAAGCAGGAAATTATAAAAATATGATTTTACATGTTAAAGTCCTATGTTCCGGTGTCGCGGTCACCACCCTGTATATATATATATATATATATATATATATATATATATATATATATATATATATATATGTATTGTACTACTCACTTGCGTTCTTTGTTAATAGCTTTCTGCATACTCTCTTCGTCCATTTTGTCTTTCAATAAATACTTCTTTATTCCAAAGGCAAAGTGTTTCAGATAATCTTCCCAATCCAAGTCGGCCATATTGAATGGGTAGATTTGTTTGTCGACGTCAGTCTGTTCGTTCCAAAGTCGCACGACATTGTCATTTGTGATGTTAAATTCTCTAGCTGCATATTTCGATACAGAATCCACAAATTTATGAATTTTTTTGTATGACCTGGTCATTCTGCAAAATGTTCGTATATTTATATCAACCTAATGTGTATGTATTTAGTAGGTAAGTACTTACTGGGGCTTTTGGCCCATACACAGGAGCAAGGCGTCATACACCAATGCCTTTCCGTAGTGGCACGGCACCCGTAACATTACTTCAAGCCAACGGTGTTTCACAAGTAGCCACGTCACACTGTAGTACATATTTGTGAGTGGCAATTCGTAATATTTATATATCAGGTTATTAGAATCTTTCATTTTTAACGAATTTCGTAATGTAGTTGCACAGTTGTATATTATATTTTTATTCTGTACATTTTCTTGACTAAAACAGAATTACGAACATTCAGGTGCCAGAACGTAACACTATGTTTTAACACGATTAGCGGCCACTTACAATTGTTTGGCTACATCGGGTATTGCAGCTATTAGCGTGTTAATAACAATATCACCCGGTATATTATCATATTTTGTTTCCGCATCAGCAAGTGCCACGTGGTACACGCCTGATAACACCCCAACCATAATACCAACCTGACCATACATGTTATCCGTCCAACAACATAGCGGATCCTTGTACGTTGGATTTACTGGGGGTGAACATAGGTATATTTATTATTATTATTATATATTCAATGTTATGTACTGGTACTATATCTTACTCATTGACGGTCGAAATACACCGACAGGTAAATCATCCATTTTATTCTTAATCACTTGTTCTGCAACTGCTTTAGTGTACGTGTAAGTGTTTGGCCAATCACAGATCATTCTGTAAATCACGTTACGAGTGGTGACTGGTATTTGCATTTTATATCAGTAAACAATTCACTTACATTGGTGTTACTTTCTCCAGCACTTCTTCGTCCATTTCGTCGACAATTTTGATGAGTGTGTCAGGTAGGATGGGAGGCTTATAGAAGCATTCCCCAATGGAGAGATGATTGCAATTAGAGTAGGCAGTGGACACATACATCATACATTTCAAGTTCTTCAGTTCCTCGGCCAGTGCTAACATATCACGAGTACCTCTCACATTAGTGTACACGGCCGTCTTCAACGATTCAGAAAAATTTAATGATGCTCCACAATGGATAATAACATTTATCTAGAAATTCATTTGTAAACATTACATATCTGATTGAGGAAGATTGGTTTTGGTGTTCACCTTCTCTATAAGCATCCTGCGATCATCCTGATGTAAACCCAAATCGGAATATTGAATATCGCCGAGTACTACGTGGATCTTTTCTCTATAATTGGGTACGGTACTCTTCATTTCATCGAATAACTACCAGGCCAGAAGTGAGTATAGTGAGAATTGAAATGAGTGAGTATGTCTTACCACATTGCTGAAGATATCTTCTAATCTTGTCTCTGGGTTCTTGCCTTTTTTCTTCCGAATAATCAGATAGATATCACCAATATCCGGACAGGTACGTAACAGTTTCTGAATGAGGAGTTTCCCCATAAAGCCTGTACCGCCCGTCAGTAGAATGTTACAGTTTGTGTACCGCCCGTCAGTAGAATGTTACAGTTTGTGTAGAACGCGGATACATGACTGGACGACTCCATGGTGATGTGATGTGCAAGTGGATATTACTTTGTACCTGTGCACTCACCTTTATATATGACCACGTACGTATATTAGACTATAGACCCGAAATATATAGCACACACACACACACGTACTTATATTCAAATTATGTATTTGCATTAATACTTACCGAAGAATAGGAACAACAGCATATAATTTAAATATTTTTTCTTTATTTCAATAAAAATTTGTTTACAAAAACCTTTGTTATAATAAAAGCTCCCCTAGAAAATCGTTGTCTTATTTCGTCCCTAGGGAGTAAGGGAGTAAATGTTTTACTTCTGTCTCAATTTTGATGCCATAGAAACCGTCTTCTACTCCCGGCCGTGGAAGTCGGTTTCTACGGCGTTAAAATCGTGAGGAAAGTGAGGCATTGACTCCTCTGCGGGAGTTTTTATTTTAACAAAGGTTTTTGTATACAAATGTATTTCATTGCAGGTTTATTTATAAGAATTAGAATTTTTCAGGAATTAGTCTACAATGCTGTTTTATGAAAACATTTGTATGAACTATCTCATGGTAATATGATGTTATTTATTTATTATATTATATATTGTTGCTCAGAAATATTGAAAATATGTTTATCGTTCATTATACGCGAGTTTCCATTATGTGCGGGTTAATTATAAGTGCAAATTTTCAAAATTTACCTACAATACCTGAATATTTATAAACATGATACAAATACAATACACAATGTATTCCGTTGGTTACAGAATTAACAAATCTGAATTACTTATGTTTATTTTACCATTTGTCATTGTTCAATGATTAAACATTTTCGGTGTCTAATAATGTAGCAAGTCATGTCATACTGACGTGGCATTGAACGTGCCTCAATGTCACAAAATTTTGTAAGGTGACACTGTAGAAAGTGTAGCAGTAATATGCACTATAAAAATACAATTTTTCATAGTAACGCGCATAGTTACATTTAGTAGCGGCGTGGGACCGCAGATATATGTCCATAGGTAGAACAATATGTCTGTACAGATGACATGTGGCCAGTCCGGTACTGTGACATGGCACCGGGATTAACTCCTCGCGTCGGTATTTCTGGCGTTTAACTCCTGTCGGAGGCGCCGCGCCCAACGGGGGGCGGCGCTCACAGAGTGCCTGGCAAGGTGCCACACACATACATACATACACACACACACACACACAGGTATATATACAGGGTGTTAATTAAAAAACTGGCCATAGGCGTTTAACATGTAAAATCAGTTTTTCCTCCTGCATTAGTTACCAAATTACTTTAGAGAAAAATACTTGTATTTAAAGTTGTAGAGAATTAAATTCTGCATCTAAGTGAGCAATCAGATTTAATTTTTGACATTTCCTAACTTAGAAAATCAAGTTTAAAAT
The DNA here is from genome assembly GCA_963422195.1 of Carabus problematicus. Classification (NCBI taxonomy): domain Eukaryota; kingdom Metazoa; phylum Arthropoda; class Insecta; order Coleoptera; family Carabidae; genus Carabus; species Carabus problematicus. The sequence continues at coordinate 3,259,133 of OY728588.1, read as the reverse complement.
TTCATGAAAACACTTAATATATAGGAATAGCCATGGAATTTAAACAAAATTAAAAACAATTGTATGACATTTGCTGTCAAAAAAATTATTAAATCACGAATATTTAGATAAATTTGTCCCGAATAGAACCATTTTATTACTTGAAGCTTTTCTTCATGTGAAAACTGTTCCATACTTTTAGAAATATCTGTTATTGAACGAAAATTACGAAACACAAATTTTTTTGACAGTTACAATGTCATACAATTGTTTTTATTTTGTTTAAATTCCATGGCTATTCCTATATATTATGTGTTTTCATGAAATTTTAAACTTGATTTTCTCAGTTAGGAAATGTCAAAAATTAAATCTGATTGCTCACATAGATGCAAAATTTAATTCTCTACAACTTTTATTTAAAGTATTTTTCTCTAAAGTAATTTGGTAACTAATGCAGGAGGAAAAACTGATTTTACATGTTAAACGCCTATGGCCAGTTTTTTAATTAACACCCTGTATATATATATATATATATATATATATATATATATATATATATATATATATATATATATATATATACAGTGCGAATAATGTAAGGCTATACATTGGCTACTTTATTTTAGCGTTAATCAATTTGCCTATGCTAGTATCAACTCGTTGAATAATTTAAAATTAGACATAGGGCATTTACTTAATGTTACCATGGTGATTACATACAAAAACTCCAATTTATTATGGTTGAATAATGTAAAATTAGACACTAGTCCACAGACTACTATATTTATTTAAATCATTTACAGAATTTATTCCAATTTTTTATTAAATCTATTACATGTTATTGGATTAAAAGTACACTTCAAGTACTGAAATTGTAATTGGTATCAGTACATTTCCAAAATCACTTGGGGGTGATAACTAAATTTGCCACCGTTTGATGACATAGTCAGGAATATGATAGTGGAATAGCCTATACCATATATTTACTATTAATGAAATTATACCGTGTGTCTCACGACGATCTACACATAGGAACGTTGCGCACTCATTTGATTTTTAAATTAAAATATTAATCTGGTTGTTTTTGTTCTTTTTTTTGTAATTGAAATGTCAATTTGACGTGTAAATTCGTTGAAAATGTACTATTACATCGAATATGTTACAAAATTATACTAAAATGTCAAAGGAAATAAAATAGTAAGTATAAAATTAACAATTATACTGTCTAAATTGTAAAAAACTAAAACGATCAAATTAATATTTCACGATCAAGAGCGTATGCAACGTTCCTATGTGTAGATCGTCATGAGACACACGGTATATATATATATATATATATATATATATATATATATATATATATATATATATATATATATATATATACTGCACTGTACAGTATCGTTAAATAAATCAAATAGTCGCCTGATATATTCGAAATATACGCAATGGAAGCAATTTGAGAAAAATGCACAAATCACTAGGTGTGTTTGTGTGATTAATTGCAGCCATCTTGTTCAGCAGAATATTTAATGAAGTGCGAACGGAGAAATAAAAGATTGGTTGGAATGTTATGTTTTTTTATTAAACTGCTTGTCATATAAATATTTCAGTGGAAACTTAGCAAACAACGGTTGATATTGTCATCTAAGTCCATCACTGAAATGATCCCAAATGAGAATAGACTCAAGTGACACGGCACTATTAGCTTTAATTTGACATTTGATTAAAATAGGTTATGTTCACACGTCATTGGAGACTTATCATTCAATTACAGTGATTACACTAAAACCTGCGTAAATGTATCGGCATTACCTACCAGCCTGATGATTAGGTGATTTTATTTTAGTTGCCAGCCAAGCAGAACACTACATATACTCTATGCAGTGACGCAGTAAGTCCGGGACGAAGGGGCCGCGAGCCCCAGGCGCACTAATTAGGAGGTGCCAAAATGGCGAATAAGAGCTAAAAAAAATTATGAAAATCCCAAGCTAGGGGGTGCATATTTAATATTTGGCCCCTGGCGCAAGAATTCCTTACTGACTGTATGGTGAGATGTGTGTTAATTACTGTTTTATTAATTAGAAACATTAACTGTCGCTATAATATACGTATATGTGTTATCATTCATTGTTTGCCGTTGTAAAAAAAGGAGGGAGCAGGGATTGTAGGATGCCTGTCCGGTACATCAACATCACACCACATCACATCACGTGTGGCTGTGTATGTAGAATTATCCTGACGCACACGCCAACTCTGAAACTGCTATGTTTATTTGTTGCACAGAAGTAACTTACTATATATTGTAATTTAACCGTGTTCAATAATTATCGCCGGTGAGTTGATTACCAAGATTATGACATTATTATTTGCGAAATGTCAAGGAATAATCAGTATTTTACACGAAGCACACATTATGTTTATTAACATGAGTTACAAAGTACAATGACTGCTCTCACACAGGTTAAAGCTGAACTAAATTCAACCAGATTTACATAGTTGTATTTATATTTTATTAAATACTGTCCATATAACATAGACACATCCTACTAGCAATAGTACTTGCACAATTCGATGTACCAATTGAAATCTGTAATAACAAATACCAATAAAACATGTACATATTGAAAGTTGGGTACATACATACATACATACATACATACATACATACATACATACATACATACATACATACATACATACATACATACATACATACATACATACATACATACATACATACATACATACATACATACATACATACATACATACATACATACATACATACATACATACATACATACATACATACATACATACATACATACATACATACATACATACATACATACATACATACATACATACATACATACATACATACATACATACATACATACATACATACATACATACATACATACATACATACATACATACATACATACATACATACATACATACATACATACATACATACATACATACATACATACATACATACATACATACATACATACATACATACATACATACATACATACATACATACATACATACATACATACATACATACATACATACATACATACATACATACATACATACATACATACATACATACATACATACATACATACATACATACATACATACATACATACATACATACATACATACATACATACATACATACATACATACATACATACATACATACATACATACATACATACATACATACATACATACATACATACATACATACATACATACATACATACATACATACATACATACATACATACATACATACATACATACATACATACATACATACATACATACATACATACATACATACATACATACATACATACATACATACATACATACATACATACATACATACATACATACATACATACATACATACATACATACATACATACATACATACATACATACATACATACATACATACATACATACATACATACATACATACATACATACATACATACATACATACATACATACATACATACATACATACATACATACATACATACATACATACATACATACATACATACATACATACATACATACATACATACATACATACATACATACATACATACATACATACATACATACATACATACATACATACATACATACATACATACATACATACATACATACATACATACATACATACATACATACATACATACATACATACATACATACATACATACATACATACATACATACATACATACATACATACATACATACATACATACATACATACATACATACATACATACATACATACATACATACATACATACATACATACATACATACATACATACATACATACATACATACATACATACATACATACATACATACATACATACATACATACATACATACATACATACATACATACATACATACATACATACATACATACATACATACATACATACATACATACATACATACATACATACATACATACATACATACATACATACATACATACATACATACATACATACATACATACATACATACATACATACATACATACATACATACATACATACATACATACATACATACATACATACATACATACATACATACATACATACATACATACATACATACATACATACATACATACATACATACATACATACATACATACATACATACATACATACATACATACATACATACATACATACATACATACATACATACATACATACATACATACATACATACATACATACATACATACATACATACATACATACATACATACATACATACATACATACATACATACATACATACATACATACATACATACATACATACATACATACATACATACATACATACATACATACATACATACATACATACATACATACATACATACATACATACATACATACATACATACATACATACATACATACATACATACATACATACATACATACATACATACATACATACATACATACATACATACATACATACATACATACATACATACATACATACATACATACATACATACATACATACATACATACATACATACATACATACATACATACATACATACATACATACATACATACATACATACATACATACATACATACATACATACATACATACATACATACATACATACATACATACATACATACATACATACATACATACATACATACATACATACATACATACATACATACATACATACATACATACATACATACATACATACATACATACATACATACATACATACATACATACATACATACATACATACATACATACATACATACATACATGCATGCATGCATGCATACATGCATGCATGCATGCATACATACATACATGCATGCATGCATACATGCATGCATGCATGCATACATACATACATACATGCATGCATGCATGCATGCATGCATGCATGCATGCATACATACATGCATGCATGCATGCATGCATGCATGCATACATGCATACATGCATACATGCATACATGCATACATGCATACATGCATACATGCATACATGCATACATGCATACATGCATACATGCATACATGCATACATGCATACATGCATACATGCATACATGCATACATGCATACATGCATACATGCATACATGCATACATGCATACATGCATACATGCATACATGCATACATGCATACATGCATACATGCATACATGCATACATGCATACATGCATACATACATGCATACATGCATACATACATGCATACATACATACATACATACATGCATACATGCATACATGCATACATGCATACATACAGTAGTTTAAATGAAAGAAGTCCCATGAAGGTTATCTGTATCATATACGAATTAACGTATAGTTATATATCTATCTCTCTCATTTCAATTGTCAAACAGCACGCGCGACAAGGATGGATATAACGCGTTTGTCTTTAGAATGTCCGAACAATACTACGACAAGCAAAACAAAATGAGGCTCGTTGTACTCGATACTATTGCAATAACGTACGTTGATTTCTTATTCCCTACACTACTAGCTGTCGCATAGGCGTGTAACGTCATTTTGCTGCATTTTCTGTCAATTTGTCTTATTTACCACTAATTAACACCAGTATTATGCACTAACACAAACACAGTTATAATAAATCACTTTTATTGCAACCACTGATATTATATCATTATCTAAATCGTTGTTGTAATTCAAAATGTGAGACACAAATAATTAACGTAATGAACTGTCAAAACATCATATTTCTGTTGTTACCGGTGCTAAGCCGACTATTCACCGAAAACTTTATATCTGGTATATACTAATGCATGCATTGTTCTTCTTTTGTTTATATCTCCCCGTCATCTGCTAACCCCTCACCATCGGAAATTACAGTATCTTATATGCCCCATTAAAAATTAGATAAACGACGCTACTGAATATGAGAAAATGGGCGTGGTTAAAATCTAAACTCGTACTGTCCTTCAATGACCTTCAAGGGACTTCTTTCATTTAAACTACTGTACATACATACATACATACATACATGCATACATGCATACATACATACATGCATACATACATACATACATACATGCATACATGCATACATACATACATACATACATACATACATACATGCATACATGCATACATACATACATACATACATACATACATACATACATACATACATGCATACATGCATACATGCATACATACATACATACATACATACATACATACATACATACATACATACATACATACATACATACATACATACATACATACATACATACATACATACATACATACATACATACATACATACATACATACATACATACATACATACATACATACATACATACATACATACATACATACATACATACATACATACATACATACAGTAGTTTAAATGAAAGAAGTCCCTTGAAGGTCATTGAAGGACAGTACGAGTTTAGATTTTAACCACGCCCATTTTCTCATATTCAGTAGCGTCGTTTATCTAATTATTAATGGGGCATATAAGATACTGTAATTTTCGATGGTGAGGGGTTAGCAGATGACGGGGAGATATAAACAAAAGAAGAACAATGCATGCATTAGTATATACCAGATATAAAGTTTTCGGTGAATAGTCGGCTTAGCACCGGTAACAACAGAAATATGATGTTTTGACAGTTCATTACGTTAATTATTTGTGTCTCACATTTTGAATTACAACAACGATTTAGATAATGATATAATATCAGTGGTTGCAATAAAAGTGATTTATTATAACTGTGTTTGTGTTAGTGCATAATACTGGTGTTAATTAGTGGTAAATAAGACAAATTGACAGAAAATGCAGCAAAATGACGTTACACGCCTATGCGACAGCTAGTAGTGTAGGGAATAAGAAATCAACGTACGTTATTGCAATAGTATCGAGTACAACGAGCCTCATTTTGTTTTGCTTGTCGTAGTATTGTTCGGACATTCTAAAGACAAACGCGTTATATCCATCCTTGTCGCGCGTGCTGTTTGACAATTGAAATTAGACAGATAGATATATAACTATACGTTAATTCGTATATGATACAGATAACCTTCATGGGACTTCTTTCATTTAAACTACTGTACATACATACATGTGCAAAACAATATGTTATGTACGTGCAGAACAATTGAAATACAACAACATTTGATAAACGAAACAAAAGTCGTTGCGTAAACTAAAAGCTAGTACAGAAATACATACAAAATGTAATTCAAAATGTGAGACACAAATAATTAACGTAATGAACTGTCAAAACATCATATTTCTGTTGTTACCGGTGCTAAGCCGACTATTCACCGAAAACTTTATATCTGGTATATACTAATGCATGCATTGTTCTTTTTTTGTTTATATCTCCCCGTCATCTGCTAACCCCTCATCATCGGAAATTACAGTATCTTATATGCCCCATTAAAAATTAGGTAAAAGACGCTACTGAATATGAGAAAATGGGCGTGGTTAAAATCTAAACTCGTACTGTCCTTCAATGACCTTCAGGGGACTTCTTTCATTTAAACTTCTGTAGACAGATTCTCATATGAAACCCATACTTACATAAATTATTTTTTGTCTCTAATCTTTTGTTTAACAAATATTATTGAATTTCAATTGTTTTGCAGGTTTATAACATATTTAGTTGTAGTTATTTTATACCAAATTTTCATGGCACACTACAAAAATCATTCATTTTATCTTACTTTTTAGTTTTTCTTCAAAACTAAAAAAGATATTTAGGTAAACAAATACATCATTGTAAAGAGAAAAAATAGCACTTTTGAACTGGATTAAAATTAACTATAGTTCCCATTTAAAAAATTAAAGTTGCAGGCTGTAACTTCGGCAATATCTAGTAAAAAAAAATTTCATATGATTCATCAAAAGGCTCATTAGTTATACTAAAATATTTATTTGAAGCTTTTTTCAATATTTCCAATACCTTCTGACTTATAAAGTAAAATAAAAATTCGAGAAAATCACAATTTTGTCATTATCTAGTGAGCCATGCAATATTTTCAAAATACAAAATCGCCATCAACATCGGCCTATAAATGCGCAACTTTTGTCTAATTTAACCGACATATTTATATATGTGTATTGTACTACTCACTTGCGCTCCTGGTTAATAGCTTTCTGAATACTCTCGTCATCCATTTTGTCTTTCAATAAATACTTCTTTATTCCGAGGGCAAAGTGTTTTAGATAATCTTCCCAATCCAAGTCGGCCATATTGAATGGGTAGATTTGTTTGTCGACGTCAGTCTGTTCATTCCAAAGTCGCATGACATTGTCATTTGTGATGTTAAATTCTCTAGCTGCGAAATAAGAGAGAGCATCCGCAAATTTATGAATTTTTGCGTACAACCTGATCATTCTGCAAAAAGTTCGTATATAGTTAACAAAATATATTTGGTATCAACCTAATGTGTCTGTATTGGTACTTACTGGGGCTTTTGGCACGTAACCAGGAGCACGGCGTCAAACATCAATGCCTTTGCATAATGACACGGCACTCGTAATATTATTTCAAGCCAATGGTGTTTCACAAGTAGCCACGTCACACTGTAGTACATATTTGTGAGTGGCAATTCGTAATATTTGTGTATTAAATTAAGCACATATTTCCCTTTTAATGAATTTCGAACTGTAGTTGCACAGTTGTATATTATATTTTTATTCTGTACATTTTCTTGACTAAAACAGAATTTATAATGAAAAATATTAAGAATCAGATGTGAAAACCTACTGACTGCTACTTACAATTGCTTGGCTACATCAGGTATTGCAGCTATTAGAGTGTTAATGACAATATCACCCGGTATATTATCATATTTCCTTTCCCAATCTGCAAGCACCACGTGGTACACGCCTGACATAGCCCCAACAAAAACACCAACCAGTCCATACATGTTATCCGTCCAACAACGTAGCGGGTCCTTGTACGTTGGATTTACTGGGGGTGAACATAGGTATATGTAGGTATATTTATAATATAAGTATTCAATATTATTACCCACAGACGGTCGAAATACACCGACAGGTAAATCATCCATTTTGTTTTTAATCAGTTGTTCCGTAACTGCTTTTGTGTACGCATAAGTGTTTGGCCAATCACCGATCATTCTGCAAATCATGTGACAAGTGGTGACTGGTATTTGCATCTTATATCAGTAATAATTCACTTACATTGGTGTTACTTTCTCCAGCACTTCTTCGTCCATTTCGTCGACAATTTTGATGAGTGTGTCAGGTAGGATGGGAGGCTTATAGAAGCATTCCCCAATGGTGAGATGATTGCAATTGGAGTAAGCAGTGGACACATACATCATACATTTCAAGTTCTTCAGTTCCTCGGCCAGTGCTAGCATATCACGAGTGCCTCGCACATTAGTGTACACGGACGTCTTCAACGATTCAAAAAAATTTAACGATGCTCCACAATGGATAATAACATTTATCTATAAATTCATTTGTAAACATTACATATCTGATTGAGGAACATTGGTTTTGGTGTTCACCTTCTCTATAAGCATCCTGCGATCATCCTGATGTAAACCCAAATCGGAATATTGAATATCGCCGAGTACTACGTGGATCTTTTCTGTATAATTGGGTACGGTATTCTTCATTTCATCGAATAACTACCAGGCCAGAAGTGAGTATAGTGAGAATTGAAATGAGTGAGTATGTCTTACCACATTGCTGAAGATATCTTCCAATCTTTTCTCCGGACTCTTGCCTTTCTTTTGCCGGATAATCAGATAGATATCACCAATATCCGGACAGGTACGTAACAGTTTCTGAATGAGTAGTTTCCCCATAAAGCCTGTACCGCCCGTCAGTAGAATGTTACAGTTTGTGTAAAACGCGGATACATGACTGGAAGACGCCATGGTGATTTGATGTGCAAGTGGATATTACTTTGTAATATATATATATATTTGCCTACGTGCATTAGACAATAGACCCGAAATAAATATTCAAATATCAAATTATGTATTTTGAATAATAATTAGAGAAGAATGGGAACATTTAAATATTTACTTTATTACTGCGTATTTCATTAAGAAATATAACAGATATATGCGCGATTGGATGTTCAAGGCAGTGGTGGCGGTTATTTCATTTCTCGGGGCGGAGGGAGTTCTTCCCCCCGGGCACCGCCTGGATTCGTCTGTCACATACAATTATGGGTGAACAGACAGTTTTCAAAATTTACTCACGATAACTGAATATTTATAAACGTGTTAAATAACCGACGTATCACCTGGATTAGATATTTAACAAATCTGAATTATTTATATTATGTTTATTTACCACTTTATTAAACAGTACTGTTCATTGTTTAATAAAACATTTTTTCTTCTAATAATGCAGCGTCATTGTTAACTAGCCGACGTGATCAATGACTGCTGAACAGCTACCAAGTATTGCAAAATTAACTCTTGTACATGTAGAATAATGCTATAAAAATACAATTTCCCATAGTGATAGTATTACATTTAGTAGACTTTCAGTAGCGCGGTTAGTATTGAGGTGTCACTGCCTGTGTAACAATATTTCAATATGTGTATTCTTATTTACAGGATTATAAATCGGAAATGTGAAGACAAGCGGACAGGTGTGTGTGTGTGTGTGTCTTGGGATCGTGGGAACTGTGCCGGAAAAGAGTAGAGGCTTCTGGCACCGCCCAATTAACGACTGTACGCCAAAAATCTATCTCACACACACTTGTGAATGTACAGTCAAACGCAGATTTTTGTCTTCTTTTCGTTATATTTTTTCTTTCGTAATATATCTTTTAAAATCCACATCGATGAAGTAACAATTATTATATATATATATATATATATATATATATATATATATATATATATATATATATATATATATATTGCCAGGTATTTTTCTGCAATACAGATTGTTTGTCTGACGCTGGCATAGACTGGATTCGCCGGCAATGCTCAGTGGCGGTGGGAGTGGGCACGAAATGACGACAGGATGTTCGCAGTACAAAGTTATCAATATAGGGCGCCACGTACTTTAAAATTAACACCGTGAGTTAGCACAAGTAGACAAAAGTACGAAATACTAGTAGCGGTGTTTTACAATCCTGAAAATAGTGTGTGTGTGTGTGTGGGGGGGGTGTATTCACGACAAAATAAAACAGAATTCTTATTACTAATTACCCTATAATTTAAATAGCATAAAAGAAACCAAAAGGTCTGGTTATTACACAGAATCCCTTAACCTAAATGCAGGTGAAATGAGATGAATACATGTATGTGTGATACTTATCCTAAATAATCCTAAACAGTTTTCTCAGACAGGGGGGTTTAAACATTAGATTTTACATGAAACAATTTTAAGTTACTAATCAGTTCTTCAACAGGGCGAAGAATGTTAAATGTTCGGTGATAAAATAACACAGAAAGCAAGTACAACCCTGTGAACACTACGCTGTCTCTCTGTTTCGCCAGTGGCGTAGCACTGGGGCTTTACACAATTACAAATGGCAAGATAATATAGAGTTTACTCATCCAAATGGCCACATGAATAATGCAGGGCACCAAATGGCGGCGTTGGAATCTGCGGTGGTAAATCCCGGATGAAGATGAGTTGAACTCGATACAAAGGTCTAAGATTGAACTCGGCGGCAGTCGGGGACTCCGAAGAGGGTTCTCTACGTGGTGGCACACAATAACTCCCCAAAATAAGGGTTAAACAAACTTTCACGACCACGTGCACTTGTTGCTTGTTGCAACTATGCTCACGGTATATCGTTAAAATCACGGTTAAACTGATTACACTGACTCCCCCTACGGGGTAAATTAAATTCTCCGTCTCGATAAGATTTCCGGAAGCACTTCCGCGATAGTCGACAAAGAATTTTCTCAAAAATCTCAATTTTTTCACCGTCGCCACACGTACAACTCTCCTCGCCCGAATCTTCCACAAGTCTCTCTTTTTTTTTGTCGTCCTATTTCCAATTAATGATTAATTGGACAGCGTAAACGTGGTAATACGGCCCGTTACAACTACAATTTAATATTTGTATACCTACGTTAAATTATATCGTTACAATATATATATATATATATATATATATATATATATATATATATATATATATATATATATTTAGTGATTGTAGGAAATAAAGGGCTGCTACCCCAGTAATGGGAAAGGCGTGATGTTATGTATGTATGTATGTATATATATATATATATATATATAAATTTTGTATATATATATATATATATATATATATATATATATATATGCCGACATGTTTATATATATATATATATATATAAATATATATATATATATATATATATATATATATATATATATATATATAAGAAGATTTATTTGGGTGAAATTGAAGGAACACGATTGCGAGGAAGACCGAGGAGTAAATGGATGAATATGATAGAAAATGTTTTGAGTGAACGTAAAATTATAAGTAGAAATAATAGGAGAGCATGTATGACAAGGTGTATGGATATTAACGAGGCGAGACAGTTATGTATGGATAGGAGTATTTGGCGAGCTATTGTTAGAAAATAAGGAATGAAAGGCAGTTTTCCATATATATATATATATATATATATATATATATATATATATATATATATATATATATATATATATTTAGTGATTGTAGGAAATAAAGGGCTGCTACCCCAGTAATGGGAAAGGCGTGATGTTATGTATGTATGTATGTATGTATGTATGTATGTATATATATATATATATATATATATATATATATATATATATATATATGCCGACATGTTTATATATATATATATATATATATATATATATATATATATATATATATATTCAGTGGATATCGTTTATAACGACATCTGATATAACGACATATCGGTTTTTGCGACGACAATTCAAAGTCCCGGCCAGAAACTATACTCTTTATACGTGAGGCTTATCGCTTATAACGACATCGGATATTACGACGAAACTAATATAACGACGAAAAATGGCTTGAAATTTGGATAAAATTATCTTTTATAACGACGGATCGCACTGCGTAGTAGTACTGAATTGGCTCCGGGAATTACCGAGTTGCAAAAAGGTAGGGCGAATCGCGACAAACGTATTCATTCAGTGGTTAACTACGTATTGAAGGTATGTCATCGATGTCGGTATGGCGAATCGAAAAGCAACGAAGTGCAAATGGACGAAACAACCGAATTGCAAACATCTACTATAAAGGATGCATTTTCAGCAGTTGAAACAATTCAGCATTTTTTCATGGTTAATCAAAATTGAAAAGAAGCTAAAACAGATTTTGCATTGCTACGTTTGGAAAAGATTATTGAAAGAAACTTTTTAGAAAACAAAAAATCACCAAAAAAAAACAAACAAAAATTACAGATTTTTTTGTTAAAATTTAAATACAGTAGATTCCGCTTAATCAGGACACATCGGGACCAGTGCATTTTGTCCCGATTAAGCGGCTGGCCCAATTATCCGAAGTTCCTCAAAAATTACAGGATTATTGTTTTTTAAATGTATTTTATTTAATAAATTGCACAAAATAGTCACAAAACTATACATTTGCATCCATATTAAAAATTTGTATACATACTACATAATAGAAAATTATATAAATTCTGAAACAAGAAATATGTATGTACATGTATGTACATGTATGTACATTGTACATATATGTAAGTAAAATAAATTCTTAACGAAAAATTATGTTGTACAAACTTAAACTAAATTAAATTATATATTCTGGAAGAATTTGTCCAAAGTGGTTTGGCGAGATTGTAGTTGTACAAAATCAGCACAGATATTTATTGCTGACATAGGACTCCCGTCATTTTGTTGTCATTGTAGATTTTGGCACATTAACTATCTCAGCAAGCTGACGAAAGCTAGTGTTACTTGGCTGACTTTTGATTTCATTTGGGATAGCAATTTTATTTTTAAATGTCAAATCCTTTCTTGGCATCTTAATAAGGTTTATATCAGTGACGCACTTTATACTTTAGTTTACTTAGTTTAATTTTAATTACACTTTATACTTAATTTACACTTTTGTGACTGAATTTACGTTAACTTATGATGTCAAATAGAACCTCCACTCCAGCGCTAAATATTTACGTGTGAAACCCCGAGTTCACGGGAATTTATACACGATTACTGTCCCGATTAAACGGAATATTGTCCCGAAAAAGCGAAGTAAATTTGTGTTATTTCCTCGGTTTTGTTTCCGTTCTTTAAGATTTGTCCCTAATAAGCTGCTGTCCCGATTAACCGATGTCCCGATTAAGCGGAATCGACTGTACTTATGTATGTATACATACGTATGTAAAATTATGTGTTAAGTTGTTTGTAAAATAAGTTGGATTGTTTTTTTTTTATTTTGTAACACTTGAATATTGTTTTTGTTGCTTAAGCTTCTTGCACTCATGTAAATGTACTCTTTTCTAGCATATATCTAATGTACTTTTTTACATATGTCTGTATTTATGTTGTTTGGATATAGCGACCTACTGTTATTGCGACCGAATTTCGTTGGTCCCTTCAACGTCGTTATAAGCTATATCATCTGTATATATATATATATATATATATATATATATATATATATATATATTATATATATATGATAAACAATAGTTTATTAGAGAACCGGACATTACACTTGGATATATAACCAATTAAACATTAAACCAGTTGAACAACCTAACAAAGCACTTTTTAACATCACCAATGAAGATGTCTTCAGCAATTAGCAATTCAAATCTTCGTTTCGTCACATCACGCATTTATCTCTTCAAAAACATCGGCATCATCGACTTTGTGTATTGGCCTGGCTCGGTCTCCGCCGAGCCAAGCTCCGCTTAAAGTGAAGATCTCCTAGGAATCTAAAACAGATACTTAGGCCACAAGTTTAGAACATTGCCATAATTAAAGTAGTGTGATAGATACTTTCCTCACATGATGTACGTGTTTCACGTGTCGCCACACCGCAACGTGTTTAACGTGTCGCCACACCGCAACGTGTTTAACGTGCCGTCACACCGCAACGTGTTTCCACGCAACGTATTTAACGTGCCGTCACACCGCAACGTATTTAACGTGTCGTCACACCGCAACGTGTTTAACGTGTCGCCACACCGCAACGTGTTTAACGTGTCGCCACACCGCAACGTGTTTAACGTGCCGTCACACCGCAACGTGTTTCCACGCAACGTATTTAACGTGCCGTCACACCGCAACGTATTTAACGTGCCGTCACACCGCAACGTATTTAACGTGTCGCCACACCGCAACGTGTTTCCACGCAACGTATTTAACGTGCCGTCACACCGCAACGTATTTAACGTGCCGTCACACCGCAACGTGTTTAACGTGCCGTCACACCGCAACGTATTTAACGTGCCGTCACACCGCAACGTATTTAACGTGCCGTCACACCGCAACGTATTTAACGTGTCGCCACACCGCAACGTGTTTCCACGCAACGTATTTAACGTGCCGTCACACCGCAACGTATTTAACGTGCCGTCACACCGCAACGTGTTTAACGTGTCGCCACACCGCAACGTGTTTAACGTGCCGTCACACCGCAACGTATTTAACGTGTCGTCACACCGCAACGTGTTTAACGTGTCGCCACACCGCAACGTGTTTCCACGCAACGTATTTAACGTGCCGTCACACCGCAACGTATTTAACGTGCCGTCACACCGCAACGTATTTAACGTGCCGTCACACCGCAACGTATTTAACGTGTCGCCACACCGCAACGTGTTTAACGTGTCGCCACACCGCAACGTATTTAACGTGTCGCCACACCGCAACGTGTTTCCACGCAACGTATTTAACGTGCCGTCACACCGCAACGTATTTAACGTGCCGTCACACCGCAACGTGTTTAACGTGCCGTCACACCGCAACGTATTTAACGTGCCGTCACACCGCAACGTATTTAACGTGCCGTCACACCGCAACGTATTTAACGTGCCGTCACACCGCAACGTATTTAACGTGTCGCCACACCGCAACGTGTTTAACGTGTCGCCACACCGCAACGTATTTAACGTGTCGCCACACCGCAACGTGTTTCCACGCAACGTATTTAACGTGCCGTCACACCGCAACGTATTTAACGTGCCGTCACACCGCAACGTGTTTAACGTGCCGTCACACCGCAACGTATTTAACGTGCCGTCACACCGCAACGTATTTAACGTGCCGTCACACCGCAACGTATTTAACGTGTCGCCACACCGCAACGTGTTTCCACGCAACGTATTTAACGTGCCGTCACACCGCAACGTATTTAACGTGCCGTCACACCGCAACGTGTTTAACGTGTCGCCACACCGCAACGTGTTTAACGTGCCGTCACACCGCAACGTATTTAACGTGTCGTCACACCGCAACGTGTTTAACGTGTCGCCACACCGCAACGTGTTTCCACGCAACGTATTTAACGTGCCGTCACACCGCAACGTGTTTAACGTGTCGTCACACCGCAACGTATTTAACGTGTCGTCACACCGCAACGTGTTTAACGTGTCGTCACACCGCAACGTATTTAACGTGTCGTCACACCGCAACGTGTTTAACGTGTCGTCACACCGCAACGTGTCACTTCCAAACCTAGGATTCACAAGGAGTTCCCACGCGGACATATGGTATAAACGTAAGACCCACATATGCCAGACACTGCTAAAGTAGTAGCTGAAATACAACAATATACAGGGTGACCCATCTGTGAATGCTCACCATGGGAATCTCCGAAACTATAAGAGATACAAGGTCGGTTAAATTAGACAAAAGTTGCGTATTTATGGGCCGATGTTGATGGCGATTTTGTATTTTGAAAATATTGCATGGCTCACTAGATAATGACAAAAGTGTGATTTTCTTGAATTTTTATTTTACTTTATAAGTCAGAAGGTATTGGAAATATATATATATATATATATATATATATATATATATATATATATATATATATATAAGTATATGTAAGTTGTTCATTTAATGAATTAAGCGCAGAAATTTCGTAACGGAAATGTTTCCTTAAACTTAAAAGACAAATATTCAAATGAAATATACATTGCCATTTGATTCAAATAGGTTATGTTCACAGATCATTCCATTACAGAGATTACAGTAAAAACTGCGTAATGTATCAACCAGTATCAACATTACCTGTGAGCCTGATGATTAGGTGGTTATATTTTAGTAGCCAGCCAAGCAGAACACCGCATACACACACACACTGTAGCGGCACGTGTGTTAATTGCTGTTTTACTAATTAGAAACATTAACTGTCGCTATGATATATAAGTGTTATCAATCATTGGTTTTCGTTGTAGGAAATAACACTTCTTTCACCACTGTACCATGTACAGGGGAATAGTGGAACACAGTTCAACAACTAGTGAACAGTTTAGTCACATTGCAGACGTATCTGTAAACTTGATTGATTGATGTGTGTGTCGGTGTACATATGCGATTCTATTGTCATGAGCAAATAGATAAATATGTATCGAAACCGCATCCGAATTACTGACAACAGAATAAGTTTGAACTTTTGTTAACTAACTTCATAAACAATGCAATTTGTCCTTTGTAAACTAAAATATACTAATCGTTTATAACTGTCTGATGATGAATTGATATGATAAATTAATATCACAAATATCATCATACAATGCGTTACCAAATGCATAGTAACAGTCGCGTGTTACATTAAATTACTAGCAGAGTTACCTTCACACTTGCACATGTCCACCCACAGATATCACACAGATGTGCATGCGGTAAGGGGTGACCACGTGACGCCACTGTCTGTATCGGACGTACGCCCGGTAATTTCTAATTATTTTTGCAGGCACGCGGCCCGCCCTCTATAACAATTGACACTTTACACACAGTGTGACCAATAGTGGTGTCGATTTTGATTGGTCGCCGCCATTTTCAGGCCAACTAGTGTTTGTGTCTACTTCTGCTTGGTTTCGTTGCTTTCCTGGTTATTTTCGGATGTTTTAGTAGTATTTTGTGTGTGATTGAAAACTTTATAAACAATATATAATAGTGATTAAGTTTGGTTTCACTTAATGACTTCAAGGCACCCAAGTGTTGCATTAAGCAAATTTGCAATAGAGAAATACGATGATACAATAACTTTGTTAAATGATTTTACGAGAGTAATGACAGAAATGTACGTACGTGGAAACCAGCTGAAACAGAAACACTTATTTTAACTGTTCCACAACAGTGTACCATCATCACCCCTAAATATATACCTGGGGTGGGGGGAGCGAGGCAGGAATTGTAGATGTTCCTGCCGCCCATTATGGGGTGTGCAGGGGATGCCTCTCCGAAACATTCACATCACACCACATCACATCACGTGTGAGTGTGTATGTAGAATTATCCTGACGCACACGTCAACTCTGATACTACTTTGTTTATTTGTCCATTTGTCGAACAGAAATACATAAATATAACGATACTAATATTCCTAGTATATATTACAATTAACCGTATTCAATAATTATCACCGGTCAGTTGATTAGCATGATTATGACTTTATTATTCGCGAAATGTCAAGGAACAATCAGTGTTTTACACGAAGCACACAGTGTGTTTATTAACATGATTTACAAAGCACCATAACTGCTGTCACACAGCTAAAGCTAAACTAGATACAGATTTACATAGTTGTATTTAAATTTTGTTAAATACTATCCATATAATATAGACACATCCTACTAGGAATAGTACTTGCACAATTCGATGTACCAATTTCAATCTGTAATAACAAATATCAATAAAACATGTACATATTACACTAGTCAAAACTTGGGGTGACATTATACTCACTTGCGCTCCAAGTTAATAGCTTTCTGAATACTCTCGTCGTCCATTTTGTCTTTCAATAAATACTTCTTTATTCCGAGGGCAAAGTGTTTTAGATAATCTTCCCAATCTAAGTCGGCCATATTGAATGGGTAGATTTGTTTGTCGACGTCAGTCTGTTCGTTCCAAAGTCGCACGACATTGTCATTTGTAATGTTAAATTCTCTAGCTGCATATTTCGATACAGAATCCGCAAATGTATGAATTTTTTTGTATGACCTGATCATTCTGCAAAATGTTCGTTTATTTATAGTAAACAAAATATATTTGGTATCAACCTAATGTGTATTTATTGGTACTTACTGGGGCTTTTGACCCGTACACAGGAGAAATACGTCATACACCAATGCTTGTCCGTAGTGGAACGGCACTCGTAATATTACTTCAAGCCAGCGGTGTTTCACAAGTAGCCACGTCACACTGTAGTACATATTTGTGAGTGGTAATTTGTAATATTTGTATATCAGGTTATTAGAATCTTTCATTTTTAACGAATTTCGTAATGTAATTGCACAGTTGTATATTATATTTTTATTCTGTACATTTTCTTGACTAAAACATAATTACGTAGATTCAGGTGCCAGGACGTAACACTATGTTTTGATCGATTGGCGGCTACTTACAATTGTTTGGCTACATCAGGTATTGCAGCTATTAGCGTGTTAATGACAGTATCACCCGGTATATTATCATATTTTGTTTCCGCATCAGCAAGTGCCACGTGGTACACGCCAGACATAGCCCCAACCACAATACCAACCTGACCATACATGTTATCCGTCCAACAACGTAGCGGGTCCTTGTACGTTGGATTTACTGGGTGTGAACATAGGTATATTTATTATTATATATTCAATATTATGTACTGGTATTATATCTTACTCATTGACGGCCGAAATACACCGACAGGTAAATCATCCATTTTATTTTTAATCAGTTGTTCCGTAACTGCTTTGGTGTATATGTAAGTGTTTACGTAATCACCGATCATTCTGCAAATCATGTTACAAATGATTCCGCGAATAACGAATGTAGATACTTGTATCTTTAGACGTAGAGCTGTAGTGTTATAGTAAACAATTCACTTACATTGGTGTTACTTTCTCCAGCACTTCTTCGTCCATTTCGTCGACAATTTTGATGAGTGTGTCAGGTAGAATGGGGGGCTTATAGAAGCATTCCCCAATGGTGAGATGATTGCAATTAGAGTAGGCACTGGACACATACATCATACATTTCAGGTTCTTCATTTGCTCGGCCAGTGCTAGCATATCACGAGTGCCTCTCACATTAGTGTACACGGCCGTCTTCAAGGATTCAGAAAAATTTAATGATGCTCCACAATGGATAATAACATTTATCTATAAATTCATTTGTAAAAATTAGATCTGATTGAGGAAGATTGGTTTTGGTGTTCACCTTCTCTATAAGCATCCTGCGATCATCCTGATGTAAACCCAATTCGGAATATTGAATATCGCCGAGTACTACGTGGATCTTTTCTCTATAATTGGGTACGGTACTCTTCATTTCATCGAATAACTACCAGGCCAGAAGTGAGTATAGTGAGAATTGAAATGAGTGAGTATGTCTTACCACATTGCTGAAGATATGTTCTAATCTTGTCTCTGGGCTCTTGCCTTTCTTCTTCCGGATAATCAGATAGATATCACCAATATCCGGACAGGTACGTAACAGTTTCTGTATGAGGAGTTTCCCCATAAAGCCTGTACCACCCGTCAGTAGAATGTTGCAGTTTGTGTAGAACGCGGATACATGACTGGACGACTCCATGCTGATGTGATGTGCAAGTGGATAGTACATTGTACCTGTGCACTCACTTTCATATATCACCACGTACGTATATTAGACTATAGACCAGAAATATATAGCACACACACACGTACTTATATTCAAATTATGTATTTGCATTAATACTTACGGAAGAATAGGAACAACAGCATATAATTTAAATATTTTCTTTATTTCAATACAAATTTGTTTACAAAAACCTTTGTTATAATAAAAACTCCCCTAGAAAATCGTTGTCTTATTTCGTCCCTAGGGAGTAAATGCTTTACTTCTGTCGCAATTTTGATGCCATAGAAACCGTCTTCTACTCCCGGCCGTGGAAGTCGGTTTCTACGGCGTTAAAATCGTGAGGGAAGTGAGGCCTTTACTTTTATTTTTAAAAAAGGTTTTTGTATACAAATGTATTTCATTGCAGGATTATTTATGAAAATTATAATTTTTTCAGGAATTAGTCTGCAATGCTGTTTTATGAAAAAATTTGTATGAACTATCTCATGGTAATATGATGTTATTTATTTATTATATTATATATTGTTGCTCAGAAATATTGAAAATATGTTTATCGTTCGTTATATGCGAGTTTCCATTATATGCGGGTTCATTATAAGTGGCAAAGTTCAAAATTTACCTACAATACCTGAATATTTATAAACATGATACAAATACAATACACAATGTATTCCGTTGGTTGGCGAATTAATAAATCTGAATTACTTATGTTTATTTTACCATTTGTCATTGTTCAATGATTAAACATTTTCCTGTAGAAAGTGTAGCAGTAATATGCACTATAAAAATACAATTTTCCATAGTAACGCGCATAGTTACATTTAGTAGCGGCGTGGGACCGCAGATATATGTTGTATAACCAGTCCATAGGTAGAACAATATGTCTGTACAGATGACATGTGGCCGGTCCGGTGCTGTGACATGGCACCGGGATTAACTCCTCGCGTCGGTATTTCTGGCGACGACTGCATTCCGGCGTTTAACTCCTGTCGGAGGCGCCGCGCCCAACGGGGGGCGGCGCTCACAGAGTGCCTGGCAAGGTGCCACACACATACATACACAGATATATATATATATATATATATATATATATATATATATATATATATATATATATATATATATATATAAATCAAATGGTCGCCTGATACATTCGAAATATACGCAATGGAAGCAATTTGAGAAAAATGCACAAAACACTAGGTGTGTTTGTGTGATTAATTGCCGCCATCTTGTTCAGCAAAATATTTAATGAAGTGCGAACGGAGAAATAAAACATTGGTTGGAATGTTATGTTGTTTTATTAAACTGCTTGTCGTATAAATATTTCAGTGGAAACTTAGCAAACAACGCTGGATATTGTCATCTAATTCCATCACTGAAATGATCCCAAATGAAAATAGATTTAAGTGACACGGATCTATTAGCTTTAATTTGACAATTTGATTAAAATAGGTTATGTTCACACGTCATTGGAGACTTATCATTCAGTTACAGTGATTACACTAAAACCTGCGTAAATGTATCGGCATTACCTACCAGCCTGATGATTAGGTGATTTTATTTTAGTTGCCAGCCAAGCAGAACACTACATATACTCTATGCAGTGACGCAGTAAGTCCGGGACGAAGGGGCCGCGAGCCCCAGGCGCACTAATTAGGAGGTGCCAAAATGGCGAATAAGAGCTAAAAAAAATGATGAAAATCCCAAGCTAGGGGGTGCAAATTTAATATTTGGCCCCTGGCGCAAGAATTCCTTACTGACTCTATGGTGACATGTGTGTTAATTACTGTTTTATTAATTAGAAACATTAACTGTCGCTATAATATACGTATATGTGTTATCATTCATTGTTTGCCGTTGTAAAAAAAGGAGGGAGCAGGGATTGTAGGATGCCTGTCCGGTACATCAACACCACACCACATCACATCACGTGTGAGTGTGTATGTAGAATTATCCTGACGCACACGCCATCTCTGAAACTGCTATGTTTATTTGTTGCACAGAAGTAACTTACTATATATTGTAATTTAACCGTGTTCAATAATTATCGCCGGTGAGTTGATTACCAAGATTATGACATTATTATTTGCGAAATGTCAAGGAATAATCAGTATTTTACACGAAGCACACATTATGTTTATTAACATGAGTTACAAAGTACAATGACTGCTCTCACACAGGTTAAAGCTGAACTAAATTCAACCAGATTTACATAGTTGTATTTATATTTTATTAAATACTGTCCATATAACATAGACACATCCTACTAGCAATAGTACTTGCACAATTCGATGTACCAATTGAAATCTGTAATAACAAATACCAATAAAACATGTACATATTGAAAGTTGGGTTGACATTATACATACATACATATACATATACATATATATATATATATATATATATATATATATATATATATATATATATATATATATATATATATATATATTATACAACTCACATGCGTTCCTTGTTAATAGCTTTCTGAATACTCTCGTCGTCCATTTTGTCTTTCACTAAATACTTCTTTATTCCAACGAAATAATGTTTCAGATAATCTTCCCAATCCAAGTCGGCCATATTGAATGGGTAGATTTGCTTGTCGACGTCAGTCTGTTCGTTCCAAAGTCGCATGACATTGTCATTTGTGATGTTAAATTCTCTGACTGCAAAATACGCTACAGTATCCGCAAATTTATGAATTTTTGCATACAATCTGACCATTCTGCAAAATGTTCGTATATATATATTTGATATGACTCTAATGTGTATGTATTGGTACTTACCGGGGTTTTTGGCCCGTAACCAGGAGCAAGGCGTCATACACTAATGCCTTTCCGTAGTGGCACGGCACCCGTAATATTACTGCAAGCCAATGGTATTTCACCAAAATCCACGTGACACTGTAGTACATATTTGACAGTGGTAATTTGTAATATTTGTACATCAAATTAAAAGCATCTTTCTGTTTTAATGAATTTCGTACTGTGGTTGCAGAATTGTATAATATATTTTTATTCTTTACATTTTCTTGGCTAAAACAGAATTTTTAATAAAATCTATTAAGATTCAAATGTGAAAACCTACTGACTGCTACTTACAATTGTTTTGCTACATCGGGTATTGCAGCTATTAGCGTGTTAATGACAATATCACCCGGTATATTATCATATCTCTTTTCCCAATCTGCGTGCGCCACGTGGTACACGCCTGACATGACCCCAACAAAACTACCAACCTGACCATACATGTTATCCGTCCAACAACGTAGCGGGTCCTTGTACGTTGGATTTACTGGGTGTGAACATAGGTATATTTATTATTATATATTCAATGCTATGTATTGGTACTATATCTTACTCATTGACGGCCGAAATACACCGACAGGTAAATCATCCATTTTATTTTTAATCAGTTGTTCCGTAACTGCTTTTGTGTACGTGTAAGTGTTTGGCCAATCACCGATCATTCTGTAAATCATGTGACAAGTGGTGACTGGTATTTGCACCATATATCAGTAAACAATTCACTTACATTGGTGTTACTTTCTCCAGCACTTCTTCGTCCATTTCTTCGACAATTTTGATGAGTGTGTCAGGTAGGATGGGAGGCTTATAGAAACATTCCCCAATGGTGAGATGATTGCAATTAGAGTAGGCAGTGGATACATACATCATACTTTTGAGGTTCTTCATTTCCTCGGCCAGTGCTAGCATATCACGAGTGCCTCTCACATTAGTGTACACGGCCGTCTTCAACGATTCAGACAAATTTAACGATGCTCCACAATGGATAATAACATTTATCTAGAAACTCATTTGTAAAAATTACATATCTGATTGAGGAACATTGGTTTTGGTGTTCACCTTCTCTATAAGCATCCTGCGATCATCCTGATGTAAACCCAAATCGGAATATTGAATATCACCGAGTACTACGTGGATCTTTTCTCTATAATTGGGTACGGTACTCTTCATTTCATCGAATAACTACCAGGCCAGAAGTTAGTATAGTGAGAATTGAAATGAGTGAGTATGTCTTACCACATTGCTGAAGATATCTTCTAATCTTGTCTCTGGGCTCTTGCCTTTCTTTTTCCGAATAATCAGATAGATATCACCAATATCCGGACAGGTACGTAACAGTTTCTGTATGAGTAGTTTTCCCATAAAGCCTGTACCGCCCGTCAGTAGAATGTTACAGTTTGTGTAGAACGCGGATATACGACTGGACGACTCCATGGTGATGTGATGTGCAAGTGGATATTACTTTGTACCTGTGCACTCACCTTTATATATGACCACGTACGTATAGACTATAGACCCGAAATAAATACAATACATGCGCAATTCTCTATTTAAATTATGTGTTTTCAATAATATTTACAACAGAATATAGTTTTGTTGACAGCTGAACACTATTCAATTTAAATACAGCGGATTCCGCTTATAGTGAACTTGAAGTCTTGAAGGGACCAATAATTTTTTTTTTAAATATGTATACTAGGGTGGTCGTTCAATGGGGTTCGAACGAATTTGTATCGGGTCGCCCTCTAAATCGACTCCAAATAGCTAAAAAAAAAATAATTATTTAAATTTTTTATTTTAACATTTAACCCTTGACCACCTTTCATTGTTCATCGTCAAATGACACATTTTCAGTTTCTGATAATGTAGCAAGTCATGATAAATGAACGTGACATTCAACGTTGATCAATGACACTAAATATTGCAAGGTGACACAGTAGAAAGTGTAGAAGTAATATGCGCTACTAAAAAAATACATTTAGTATACTTTTAGTAGCGCCGTTAGTATTTAGTTGTCAGTCTCTGTGTTACAATATTTCAGTATGTACATATATTCTTATTTACAGGATTATAAATTGGAAAAGTGAAGACAAGCGGACAGGTGTGTGTGTTGATATCGTGAGAACTGTGCCGGAAAAGAGTAGAGCCCCTGGCACCGCCCAATTACCGACTGTCCGCCAAAACACACACACACACACACACACTTGTGAATGACAGTCAAGCTCAGATTTTTGTCTTTTCGATTTGTTTTTTCTTTCGTAATATATTCTTTTAAAATGCACCCCGATGCAGTAACAACATTATTTTTTTTGTAAATCATTTATATTATACACCCGCAAAAAGTTTAATTTGAACAACACTGTAATAAATGTTTTATATGACTGAATCAGTTCCGTATTACATAATAATTATGATCACTAATGTTTCTATATGTTTGATAACGTATTCGTAAATCAAAACGTGGATCTTACGACAGTTTGAAAAAAGTTAATATTGCCAAACAGTGTGACCACAGAAGTGTGACCGCACATATATAATCAGTCCATAGGCAGAACAATGTGTCTATACAGATGACATGTGTGTGTCTGTCTGCTGGTGCTGATGTGGTGGTACCGGGATTAACTCCTCGCGTCGGTATTTCTGGCGACGACGGCATTCCGGCGTCTAACTCCTGTTGCAGGCGCCGCGCCCAACGGGGGGCGGCGCTCACAGAGTGCCTGGCAAGGTGCCACACACACACACACACACACAGGCATATACCGCAGTGTATAGTATCGTTCAGTAAATCAAATGATACATTTGAAATGTACGCAATGGAAGCAATTTGGGAAAAATGCACAAAACACTAGGTGATTGTGTGTGACTAATTGTCGCCATCTTGTTCAACGGAATGTTTTATGAGGTGCGAACGGAGAACAGAACATTGGTTGGAATGTTATTTTTTTTTATCAAATTGCTTGTCGTGTAAATACTTCAGTGGAAACTTAGCAAACAACAGATGATATTGTCATCGAATTCTTTTCGAAATGATCCCAGATGAGAATAGCCTCATGATATAAGGACCGATTAGCTTTAATTTCTGTCCTGTGAACCGGCCGATTCATTCTTACGTTTTTAGCAATTCAAACAGCTGTACATAGTGTTAGGAACAAACATATTGTTTTATTTATGGAAACGAGGAGACATTTAGTTTTATTGCACAGCACCAGTTGCTATTTCCAAGTCTATTGTTTTTCTGTCGTGATGCTGATGGTGGTGGTCTGTCTGATAAATTCATGTCGAATGTAAGCTAACCACTTAACGCTGCATTGTTTAACACAGCATGCTTAATGATCTCCGAAATAACATCGCATGAGTTTTAACGTTCCGACGATCGAAGCCAAATTGTCCCCGTGCCCGTAAACACGTGTGTGTTGCTAGATCTCGCGAGACGTGTTATTTTTATCCGACAACAATAATCTATTGTTTCACCAAATGTTCCGGCTTGTCAAGTGGAATTGAGTCACATTTGGCTGCGTCCCAGTCATCCTAACGGCGGTTGTCACGGATACAAAACAATACACACATACACACACACACACACACGCAGATGGGAGAAGTGACAGCACACGTGGAACAGTCTCAAATACACTTGGCTACGTTAATATGAACATGGAAACCTCCAGCAAGTCCAGCACATAAATCCATGTGTAAATATGTCCTGAAGAGATCCAGCACAGATGTGGTGACGCCCGCACATGCGCAAAAATAATTGTGATTAATTCCGTGTAAAAGCTAGCGAGGAATGCGGCTGATGAATTGCGTGTGTTTCTGAAATCCGCGGCCACGGTATTTCGAGCGATATTATGGATTACAGCGAATGCATCAGGCGACATAACGATGTGTGCACAACTGGTGCCTGTAAATACTTCTGCTTGTGCATGGAAGGTACCACAGCACATCTTTAATACTTCATTTCACAAAATACCATTACAATTATTCCATTTCAAAGAAGTAGTTTATCTGTGGAAAGTTGGTAAGCACTTGATCCCGGTATGAATGACTATATATTATCATATATCGAATGAATGGTATAGAAGTGAATGGTTAATCGCTAATTTATAAATATGTAATGATCTCATTCGTGTAATAAATAATAATGATATCAGATAAATATTGCTCATTGATAAATCACATGATATTCAAGTTAAATAGAATTATGACTATTTCCAGAGCGCTCTACTTTTATTACTACTTTAATTACCATTCGATGAAAATATTTTATACGTAATTTCTTACATTCCACGGTCATACCTATAATTAGAACGATTAAACTCATACATGTCAAGTGTAGTTTCGTCAATATCACACACCAGATGCACTGGTACCATGTACATATTTAAGTAAAACTGAAGGTTGGCATTATTATATCGGCCGGGTTTCAATTTCACTTGTAATCCAGCTGGACCAGTGTGAGGTTATGTGAAACGTCACCTGTGCGACTGCTCGCTGCACCATCTGGCGGTGGAATTCTACTGCATACTTGTGCGCTATTATTTATGATGTAGGCCTGGCGCCACGGCGGACACGGTCAGTGATCGGAACAACAACGCTTGTACACGGCCGACTGGAAGGCACTGCCGGTGCTGGCTGGTCTGATGGAAGCACAGCGGCGGTACATTAACGAGGGGGTGGGGCGCTGTAAGGAGTGTGGCATTATATATGTCATTCTAACACAATACACAATACTCTGCATGATCTGTCCAAGCACTGCGAGTAAAGCCTGGTTTATAATGAGGAAAACGCAACGCCGCAACGCGACGCAGTAACGCGGTGCCGCAACGCAACAGAGATGAATGTTAAGTTTTCATATAGCGTGTTCTAAATAGGCTGATGCAACGCTACGCCGCAAGCGACGGAACGCAAAAGATGGTTATATTCATCTTTCTGCGTTGCGGCATTGCATCCAACCAATCAGAACGTAGCATGGCTTGATGTGTGAGATAGAACATAAATATATCCGTATACCTGCTATTTGTTAGGTGCTGTGGCTTGCGTTCTTATTATAAACGGTTGGAGTTTTCTTGCGTGCTTACATTGCGGCATTGCGTTTACCTCACCGCGTTGCGGCGTTGCGTTTTCTGATTATAAACTAGGCTTAACTTAGTGACGAGATATTCCTACTATACTGCATGTGTGAATATTGCACGCCACTGGTGAACACACACACACACCACCACACACACTATATGTGCAATGCTCTCTCACAAACGTGCATGTGTGTTCAAGCTACGCCGGGGTTTGATTAAACGCCGTGATTGGACTCGATCAAAGATCAATGATTGCCACGACACTGACGGAGAGCTTTGTATTATGTGCCGTGATCACTACATGGATGTGTGTCGTCATTGGAATGCGTGAAAACCCAAACTGGTAGCTCGTTAAAACCGCAGACGTGTCCCGGTTAAAAGAGATAACCGTGGTGGTTAATCAGACGTAACCGTGGTAGACGTACACGGAGATAGAGTATTAAATGGTCTGGTAACTCATTTACTTTACTGCTGATCATGATGAAAGTGAAGAAGATGCTGCTGTTGTAATTAATATTTGTGCAGATGATGAAACGTCTAACTTATAATATTACAGTGCATATAGAAATAATCTCATGCACAAGACGTATGCTGTATGATGTGATATGTACCGACTATCTATTGGACAATGCGTGTTGTTCATTTTTGCTCGTTGTGCAGGCGAGGCGTCGGTGTCCGTTACGGTTGAGCGCGTACGCCGCCGTCTCGGCCGCGTGACTGAGCGTCGGGGCCAGCTGTGGTGTGGCGCCGCGACGCCGCCACACTTGTCTATTTGCCAAACATACGTATATACAGTAGCGTCCGTAATGTCTTGCTTCGTCGTATTTCTGGTGTTTGTTTTGGTTCGTGTGTAAGATTTGCTTACCTGCAAACTACTCACAGATACATAGGTATGTTGTGTTGGCTGGACAATGAATTGGATGTTTTTATTTCATCACATGTCTTCCGTCCTGTGTGTGTTCTTTCTGTTCTGTTGTTGTTCTTCCGCGGAACATGTACATGCAGATTGCTTGTATTTCTACACTGTTCAATCAAATATGTACACTCACCGCGCAAATCTGGAAGAATACACTCGTAGTGCGGATATCGCAGTGTAGAATTGTAATTTTTGTCGAGTATCATTGGATGCATTCCAAGTTTCAGCAGTCATAAATAATATCTGTCATAACTACACATATATTTTTTTCTAGTTCTTAAATTAAATTCACTGCTTCAACATATACCGTTCTACATATGACACGTACGTTATACTTTCGCACTGATATTTTTAAATGATTACATTACGTTTTGAGATTCAGTATTTATGAATATCGAAAGTGATATTTCAGCGTTCATAACGTGTACAACGTATATTTTATATATGCGGGCTGGTAATAAACCTTTGAAGTCGCGGAATGATGGACGAGTCATATTTTTAACTGTTTTGATGTTGAATGTGAAGCAAATTATTTTTAATAAAATATTAATGGCCGCTTATCCATAAATTCTGTGGCGACCTCACACGTATTTCATCTGGAAGAAAAATGTATTATTGACGCAACACTTGCCGTGTATAACTGACAAAGGAAAATAACATTTATATGTTTATAATATTATGTGCAATTGTGTAGTCTTAATACGAAACTCTCTCATCTATTTCTGTCCGTGTGTGTGTGAGTGTGTGTGTGTGTTGATGGCGCCATTTCATCAATGACCAATGTGGTAACGAACGGTTACGTTTTCCCACTTGAATCTCGGATCGTAACACTGTTGGTAATCTATCGTCGGAACGTTCTGGCCTGATCTTGTATCATGACCGGACCATTTGTGACCAGATGTGCACACACACACACACACTATGTATATGTATATATGTGTATGTATGTGTGTGTGTGTGTGTTGTGTGTGCGCTGACTGGACAAGCCGGCGCCATCGGGTGAATAACTCTGTTGTTCACTCTCAGTTCAGCCGCAAAACAGTCACACCGTTACACAACACTGAATTACCAATAGACACACACAAATACGAATTCTAAACTCCCACAGAACACATGTCCAGAACTTTATAATTCTCATATTTATCCTCTTCCAGTTAGCGGTCAATTTGCTAAAATATATAATAACAATGATCTGTGTGATCAAATATACACGACAGCTGTGTGAATTATATGCTTGTGAAATTTAACTTTTAACCGTCCGCTTTAGGTGCCTGGAGGCGACGGGCATATTTAGGTGCTGTTAGCAGGTGCCTTAGTTTGGCACACTACCCCTTGGAACATCAGTTTGGCGTGCGGAACCACATATATATATTTTCTTTTAACATATTTTTGGTGTAACATGATACGTGCCATTTGTGTAACAGTTTTGTCAACTCCATATGCTATTGACAGACGTGCCACCCATATATTCGTGCACAAAGTGAGGTTAGCAACAACTCACGCACTCTTCACTAGAGATTCAACACTATATTATGTATATATACTTGTAGTTTCCATCTTGGAATTATCTCGACTGAGTCAAGCTTCGGTGTGCGCCTTATTCACCGTACTGTTGCGACGCCAATGAACGTGTACAAATATTTCCAGCTCGTTAGACTGACAACTGACAGAACACCTAGCGTGTTATTCTACTCTTGCATATTTAACAGAACCACCACCTCTGTGCGCAAGTTCTACAGAACACAAGTTACAAATATTACAAGTCAATTAACCGGAACTAACACTTCCACGAACACACATTACCATGGTAATGAGATTATGTATTCGATATTTCACAGATCATAGACTTTGTAGCATGTTACAATATACTTATATCTACACTGTCATCCTTAAATCACAACACATATACGTATGTATTAGAATTATTACTGGGGAAATTTCAACTAATTTTCAATTTAATCGAGAATGTTGTGATTGAAACAGTGTATGCATGTTGTATTGTATTGTTTCTTGTTTGCAGTGTGACCATGTTAACTTATTTGTTTTCATATCGTATAAACGTAAAAGTTAAGAAAGTCAAGCATGTAGTTATAGATGTAAAACTCCTCGGTAGTATAACCACAGTCGTTGGTATCTCTGGGGCTACGGTTATAATATATATGGGATCGGTTATAATACAGGTGCCTGTGTTGGCGCCGGTTACCCTGCAGGGAGTCGTCTGGGCCCGTTTTTGTATGTTTGAGTGATTGCCTTGCATAGGCCGAAATTAACTCGGAAATATCAACGACAAGTCATATATACCTACCTGCTTCTCTAGCAAAATATTATACACTGGAACTTTCACGTTCAAGGTGTTTTACAATATGGAAATGAAACTATTAACTGTTGCGTGTGATAGCATCTAATTGCGTCTACTGCATGTTGGTAGCCGGTGTTGCATTGTGTGTTGCGATGCTTTGTACAGCATTCACCGGAACCTCTGGTGCAGGTTGATTAGTTCCAGGTGCCCCGGCTGCACCTGGCCACAGGTGACAAACACTAGCGATGAGTGTCTTGTAAAAACCGCGCGCAGTTATCGTGCCAACACTCACACAAACTAAAAACTACATACATATACATCAGCAGCCTTGCATAGACGTGTGTTCAATGTTCTTTAACAGAACCCTACCCTACACCTTCTTAAATATATGAACATAGGTATATTCCACTAGTTCAAAATAAGAAATATGTACATGATGTTATAATTTCATTTGATACTGTGTTAGCTGTGATAGAAATTCCTGGAGTGAAGCGACCGTTGCACCTGGGCTGTCCGCTCCAATAAAATGTTAACTGCACAGGGCCGACTGCAGGAGGGCGGAGCGGGCGGGGGAAGGGGTGCTTGTGAACAGCGAGAGAGAGAGAACGGAGCAAGGAAACAGAGAAGGTATGTTGGCGCGCGAGATCTAAAGGCGTTTACAGGTATCAATTTCACACGGTCTTGTGTTCGTATCCCGTGGCGGGGGTGAAGCAGGACCGGCGCCACTATAGCTGAAATACCTGCTTACACAGGCCGTAACACTCAATAGTCTTAACACTTGAACTTATGTAAAAATGAATATTGTACATTCTAACAGGATTCATATTTCCATTGAAGGATAAACGACGATTTGGATAAATTAAATGTACATGCATTTGTGAACTGTGGGGAATTATTTTCACGGGCAGCTGTTAGTGTACATTGACGTA
This sequence comes from Carabus problematicus, assembly GCA_963422195.1. NCBI lineage: Eukaryota > Metazoa > Arthropoda > Insecta > Coleoptera > Carabidae > Carabus > Carabus problematicus. Next base: position 3,226,245 of record OY728588.1, on the reverse strand, counting down.
TGCTGAACTTGCATGTGTGTGTGTGTGTTTGTACATACATATATATATATATATATAGATGTTTAATTGTCGTTCGTCAATTGCAGGCAATTACGCCCTGCATTGCATTTAACTATTAATTAAAATGTACTGTACATAAAGAGACTGATAAGAGAAAGAACACAGTTTGTAGATAAATACATGCGGGAAGTAAGTTTGCATGATTTAAATACTATCATCTCCTGTACAGAAATCCTAATCATCATTTACTTCTCCAATTGTATTTAGGTACTTTATAAAGGATATCAGCTTCTGCACTTGGTATTAAATAAATATTAAGCACTAAATACTAACACTCTTCGTCTGGTATGATCCAGACTTCACTTATACTACATGTAGATGTTATCAGTGCACGCCACTGTACATGCAGCCTCCGCTGTGCGTGTGTGTGTGTGTGCGTGCGCCTCTGACTTTAACCGCTCGAATGTGAAATGTCCTGCGGACAAACGATCGGCCCCGGAACGCTGTGCGCATCCTAAACTGGCCCCAATACAGGCCCGTACTCGTACACATATTTATATACGAACTGCATCAATGATCAAAGAATATATTTGTGTTTGTTGTTTGTAGAATTCACAATAATAATAACGTTTATTTATTGGTGTTTAGTTGATTAATACATTTTGCTTAAATCCATGCTGTGATCTTACTAATGGTAATACGGATTGAGTAATTCTGTATCTAACCTAAATTACATAAACATAGAAATTAGCATTTTTCAAATATGTTGAGCACATTTTATATATATATATATATATATATATATATATATATATATATATATATATATATATATATATATATACAGTGCGAATAACGTAAGACTATACATTGGCGACTTTATTTTAGCTTTAATCAATTTGCCCATGTCAGTAACAACTGAAATTACAATGACGTTTGTTTTGGTAAATGTCACTATTTTCAATATTGTGTTACTGATATGGTATTTAGAAGGGGCGTCTTTGCGAGAAATTTCTGATTATTTCAGCTTTGAATTCCCGGGCAGGGCCCATCACATGTCATCAAACGATGACAAATTTAGTTATCACCCCCAAGTGATTTTGGAAATGTACTGATACCAATTACAATTTCAGTACTTGAAGTGTACTTTTAATTCAATAACATGTAATAGATTTAATAAAATATTGGAATAAATTCTGTAAATGATTTAAATAAATATAGTAGTCTGTGGACTGGTGTCTAATTTTACATTATTCAACCATAATAAATTGGAGTTTTTGTATGATATCACCATGGTAACATTAAGTAAATGCCCTATGTCTAATTTTAAATTATTCAACGAGTTGATACTAGCATGGGCAAATTGATTAACGCTAAAATAAAGTTGCCAATGTATAGCCTTACATTATTCGCACTGTATATATATATATATATATATATATATATAATGTGTAGAAGTGTATGTTTGTGTGTCCGGGGCCAGATGTAGTCCATTACGTGCCTGCGTGAGCTGCCCCGTCGCGCTTGTCCTTATGTGGCACACCGCCCGTTCACTGGCGCCAGATGCACAACCAACACACACACACACACTCACATGTGCATACACTACTAGATATTTATTCTACTCTAAATAAACACCCACACGCATATATGTACTGATGTAAGTAACAGAGAAAATACAAGCAGTTTTCAGTACAAGCATTCATATTATTATAAATAATATATTTTTTGCACTGCCACGAGTAGTAATCGGTAGACGTCAAAATCGTGACAGAAGTAAAGCATTTACTCCGTAGGGACGAAATAAGACAACAATTTCCCTAGTATTTGTACTCAAACTTCAGGAAAAATAAGACGTTTCACTGCTTTGGTGTATAAATATACTACAGTTGATTTCAGGCTATGATTTTTCTACAAAGCCAGTATTACATCACACAGCTGGTGCTGTTGCACTACGAACAGTTTTATCGTCAACACAATATTATCATCATCACATCTGCATCTCTGAAACAGCTTGTCATACAAAGTGTAGCACTAGCTTTATATTTCTATTATAACACACCGTTGTACATCTGGTAAACATAACATTTCTAGTGCACAGTTAGAATTGTAGTTTAGTTAACACATGTAGAAACATTTAATACACGTTTTGAATCAATGTGCGACAAAGTTAATTACAAATCTGTTGAAATATTTTATAAAAAGTTAGTATTTCATCTGGCGCCTGTATACAAACATATGTTCCTTTCCTATGTTCTATCAATCGCATTCTATTCTCTTCACACGTCTACACCATCGTTGTTTTCTTTCTCACTCGACTCATGTTATTGTTATTTTTGGAAGCTTTTAAATACGCTCTAAGTGTGTGTGTTCTTGTTCGTGTGTGTGTGTGTGTGGGTGTGATGTACTTTGTACATGTCACACACAGAACTGTGTCTGTCAAAATACAGTGCTGGTATTTATATATTATAAGCGTAAATACTACAACAGACCACACACATAAGTTCTGTCATCGAATATTGTTATAAATGACAGAAATCTGTGACCAACATAAGTTAAACAACGGTAATTAATAACATTTACTATAGTTTCCGCTATTAGTCAGTTATTTACAACCTAAACCTGCCCTGGAACTAAATTCTATAGAGTAATTAACGTTTTACAACGTGAAAATGAATAAATAGTCACAAAACTGCAATTATTTGCGCCCAAGTGTCACGTTACCCACATTACACGCTTGTAATGCACTACATCTTATATACATTAGTATGACAAACTTTATTTTTGACAATTCGCTGTAGAATGTATTATTAATAAAGCAATAAATAGTATCTTGTAAAGTAAAAACGTTAATATTGTTCTACAAGCTACGAACTCCACTAGATGCTATGAGCATTCGCCGCGTGATGACGTGAAAGAAAGGTTGATAAGTGTTGTGATGCTGTGAGGTTAGAATGATTCAGTTGTCCCGAGGGGCCCTGTTACAGGTGTATCGTGCCACATGTTTGTGTGTGCTGACGGGGGCGTTGAATACCTCGCAGCTAAACGTGCTCGGAGTTTTTTCACAGTAGCAACGACGGCTGAACCTTATAATGAAACGAAAATTTAAATAGAATGTTCCCATCACGAAGTGCATCAGTAGTCGTAGTAGTGTTACGGTATAATTTGAGAGCAGCATGATTGCTGGTGTATGTTGTACTGCCAGATGAATATTTGTCGGCTGCAATTTATTCTATCGCACAAGGAATATCCGTACATTATATACCATTAACCTACACACACGCACACACATGACGGCTGCTAATTCGAATCCCGCCAGCGGCCAATACAGTTTCGTAGTGTTGCTTTCGTGTCAATCTGGTGTTCAATGTTTTTTGTTAAATAAATATTCGTCTATATTTTAATACATTGCAGAATGTAGAACAGTATTTAAAAAGTATATTTATAAGCAAAGAAAAAGTTAGAATATTATGTGTAATTCATTGCAGTAAAACATTCGTGTTATAAATAACATACACACACACACAACAGGCCTTACTGACACATACAAGCATCTAGCCTAGCTATATTAGGCACCGCTACAGTCAAGTGCTGCACTCTAACATTCTACACCCGAACCATATGCGGTTTCTGTCTCGACTAAACATTCCCATAGATATTAAAACTGGACAGAGAACCTCGCAACCGGGAGAATCAAATAATTACCAATGAATTGGTGAATTGCGTGCGGCCAACATTTCCTAGAAATAGCCTTCACTAATTTTATATTATAAAGCCAAGTGTGGGAACAAAATTTATGTACATTTGTGTCTGCAGATTGGGAGATTAATGGCAATATCGTTTTTTTTTCTTCGTCAAAAATCGTAGTCGTCGAAGAAGAAAAAAATAATCGCGTGATTTGTTTTAGATTTTCTATAAATACATAGTCTACGGGCAGGCATCGTAGTGAAAGATTAGTTTTTAGGAATTTAGGCTATCGATGATTACCTGAACGTGGTGGAATAGTTCTGAATTAATAATGCCCAGGTGGCACACTAGATGCATGTGTGTGCGTGCGCGCGTGTGTGTGGATGAAACGTGAGAACCAGCAGATGAAACGGAAACATACAAGCATAGTCTGTGCGATTTTGCGCACGAAATTTGCAAATTGAAAATGTGTATACACAGCCAACGCATGCAATTGCGTGCGATTGGTTCGGATTTCATGCACTTTCAGAACAACTGGACATCCACAGCAGAGCCGTGCCTGCAGGATATCACGAGCACCACGTGTATGGTCGCCTCCAGCGAGCGGCAGCTAGTGTAATTCCCACGCTACCACACATCATCATACAAACATACATAATATGGTAACAGTCACAGTTGTTCAACAGGAGCATTTCAGTTCAGAATATCGGCTAGTAGAATTCAGTATAATGTCATTCTGATATTTGTTGACTTTCATTTACGGATTTAAGTTCTACAGATCCAGCGTTAATATTGCGCAATAATATATAATAAATATGTGAACAGTTTAATATCAAAATACAACGCAATAGACTGCAAATATTTCATTTGTTATCAGGTGATGTCATTGAAAATAAAGCATAGTAAACGAAAAAGTCGGGGACTCCCGGACAATGTCACATCAAGTTTATACAGTGGCAGTGTTAATTCTTTTTTCACAGACCACAAATTCCGTATTCGAATTGCATGTACGGTATATTTGTACATAATTTTGTAGATAAAATTATACTATTATAAAAATTAAATGAAAGTTAATTTTAATACAGTTTTTTATGACTATATTTTCATTATAATGGTTTATATTACTTTTATTTTGTGTACTCTTGTTTCCCAAAATGTTTTTGCCTTGTTATACATTGTTATTGACAGTTATATATTTTATTAAAACCTATTTAAGGTTCTGATGATCAAAAACAAAGGTCGAAATATCAATTTCAATTTTAAATAAAATTTATTAGCTTACTGAGTTTGGAATACTAGAAAATAAAACTTTATCATTGAATTCCACAAGGAGCTATACTCAATTCTATTGTTTTGTTAGTTATTTTTGTAGTTTTAGAATCAGTGCCAAGTTTCCTAGATTTTAAAAAGAAAATATTGAATGCAAAGTCTAGAATTCTCTGATTCTACCATTCACTATCATTACAGCTTGCATTTCTCTAATTCTCTATTGAAATAGCGTAATTTGATCTTAATTTTTTTTTAATTATACATATCTCATGTGGGCTTACAACTGCATATAAATACAAAAGTATGAATTGTATTTATTAACCTGTAGTTGTAATGGTATTTATATGGAACAAACGGGGAGAAATTTTAAAATTGAATTAAACGAACATTTGAAGGCAATTAAAAATAATTTAGAAAATTCTGCTTTCGGTAAACGAACGAATTATTGAGAAGCCCCCGCCCCTGATGGCAATACGATGTGCTTATTGATTTATACGAGTCAGATGCGTAAGAAAGAGATGGCTTGTTTTGTTTATGTCGTGAATAAAATTTATCTGAGGTGACTGCTATATGGATTTGAATACGCCATAATTAAAAATGAATTACTACAAAGTAGATGAGAAAACTATTTTATACTTGGATTGTTACGCCACTGGGTGGTTGAATGTTGAGACGCAGTATGTTCTAATCAGAACGCGGGGACTCCCCAACTGCATCGACCTGCAATACGTATAAATAGCCGGTTAGTAGCGCAGTACAGTCATCTTGCATTTGATCTTCAGTGCACGCAGCAGTAACGTATATTCACACAATAGTTCAGCACAGTTAGCAACCAGAACAATTCTAAGGTAAGTAACCATATTTAATAATATTCAACAAATTCTTAGAGTACAGGTAGTCAATACATGTTAAATCATACTTGCTGAATATTGCACAATATCTATCAAACCAGGATGCCTTGCTGTTTATTAATTTATAAATGTCTGCACGTTTAGTAATATTGACAGTTTGAAGTTTGTGTATTAATGTGAATGTTTTATATAATAGATGGACAAGGCTGGACAAGCTAATCGCACTAACCAGTGCAACCCGAATCATGCTCCGACTGGACCAGGTCGTACCGCTGGTTATGGTGGAACCGGCACCAGGTCCGACTTGAACAACCATGGCAACCAGGGCAATCCTAACAACCCGAACTACGGCGGCGGTGCCAAGAAGTAAAGCATTTATAACCAAATATCCATATATTCATATGTATTCCGGAATATCATTAACATGTTAAAATAAATATATACCAACAATATAGTGTTTTTCTCTGAAATTCCCCAGCTTTCAATGTACAACAAATTAATTGCAACTAATGAAATTATGTTTTCAAGAAATAGTGTGTAAACATTATTCTTACATATTAAATTGCGTGGTACTACTATAGTAGCTATGAGTTGCAGCTATGTTCACACATATTATCTACTTAAATTTCAAATTTGACAGTTTAAAGTCAGTGGTGGTCAGTACTTTGAATAATTACAATACTCACGCATTTGTATACAAAATACATTATTAAAATTGATTAAAATGTCACATTTAGATTGCATACTAACGAGTATGTCTAGAGAAGAGCTTGAATCCGAATTGATCAAACTCGAAGATATAAACACGTCGAATATGAAACTTATGGACGATCATGCACAACAATTATATGAAATGAAACGAGAATTATCAACAGCTAAGGCCATGGAAGAACATATATCGTCAGAAATTGAATCACTAGAAATTAAAGACAAATCTGTTTCGCAGAAGTTAATGAAACATTTAGAGGCGTTAAATGAGGAAATCATGGTTTTAAAACGAACAAATGCTGAAAATATTCAAACTTACGAGTCACAGTTGTACGAAATGGAACTGGAAAAGCCGGCTGCTACCGAAAATAGAAAGATTGAAGCAAGCAACATTGATAGCGAGATTATTAGTGAAAATCTACGTGAAATAGCGGAACTGGAATCGAAGATTCAACAATTACAACCATCCGTCATTGAGAGTGAGGCGAGATATACTGAACTGGCACAGACGAATATTGCATTGGATAATAAAATTACGGTAGTTTATTGTGTAATCCCGCTAGTTTATTAGTGACTAATTTATATTAATGCGTTTATAGGAGTTATCTGGTGTTATGTCAGAATTACAGGAATGTTTAAATTGTAAACAAGAAGAAGTACAAGAGAATAAAGAATTGGTGCAAAGTTTACAAGATGAACTACATGTGTTGCAAGTGGAACTGGACAAATTGAAAAATGTTCCATCAGAGAAGGCGACCAAAGGCAATTCCATGTTTGCAGAAGTGGATGACAAGTATTGTGTCTCATTTGATCATGTCATTCCGTGTCATAAACACCGTTATTTTCTATTTCTACAGCCGTGTAAAGTTAAAGAAATATCTACAAATAATAACGGGTAAGTACGCAGACATGCGACTCAGATATGCGAACAGATCACAGGAACTACAGAAGCTTCATGCGAATTATGGTGCGTTAACGAAACAGATAGAAGATAACAATGTTTCACGCGAGGTTCAATGTAATTTGGCGGAAATGTACAAGTGAGTAATCATTGACCAGCAGATCATGTGTGATACTATATAATTGTGATACGTTTTAAACTTGTAGGAAAGATTTCGATAGTTTGACAGCGGACATAAATCGTGTTGAGAAAGAATTGGAAGTGCGCAATGCAGCGAGTAATGAACACATGACGAGAGAAATGAAATGTGCCGATGAATTGATTAACATAACGCGGTAAGTACTAATACGAATCATATACGTACACTATGTGCTATTTAGGGCTGGCACGTTTCAGAAAGGAAGTTTTAAAACTACGAAAAGAATTCCATGCCGAGTCGTTGGCACGTATCACCAGTGATCAGCAATTGTACGATGCGAAACAAGAGTTGCACAAGTGGCAAACGGAAGCTATGCAGATGCGAATTAAAACTCTGATTCTTAACCAAACGATAGATGAATTGAAAATAGGAACCACCGCTACATCACTAAATGCAGAAGAACAAAAACCAAGTGACATATTAACCAGAGCAGAACCAGTCAGCACAGAGAATAAGTTAACACTGAAAGAACACAAACATGATCGCGTTACGATCAAGCAAATCCAGGATGATCCATTTGTGAAAGCCAATGCCAAATCCATGGTAAAGATATTGAAACAAGAAGTTGATGTTGAAACGGAAGAGAATAAAGAAAATACCAGTGCGGAACAAGTGAAGAATACAACTGGTACAATTAAAAAAGTACAGTTCAGTGTAAATACTACAGAACCAAGGATGACGGACCGGTCAAGGAGGAAAGTAATAACAGTGCCCTGTGTGCATATACCGAGTATAAAACGAGAATAACTCTTTAATATCATTGATTTGTAAAAAAACAAACTAAATTATGTACAAATGTGTTAAATATATCATATTATATTTCATGCAGAGCTAGTCTGCTTTCATTTGGTACAAAACATACGAAATAAATCAGTTATTTATAAGTGTTGTAGGACGAGATTGTATACATAATATGTGTGTTGCATGCACATCCAACTATAATTTGTACAAAACATAAACGTAAAAATAATCACATATTGGTTTAGGCTACGTGTGTACATTTACAGGGACAGACTGTTCAAATACTGCACCAGCTCCTCACACGCACTGCCATTCTTGTACAATAGCTTGTCATGATGCAACTTCTCCATTAAGTACGTGTTATTGTGTCGGCCCAGCTCTTTCAGTACATCTGTAACAGATTCACGCTCAGCATGCGCTCAGCACAATGATTACCCGGCGGTCCGTACCTAGTGCAGCCTCTTTGATTACGTTATCCTCATCGTCCATATGCAGGAGGACGGTGTCGACCAAGTACTGGATATTCTGCGTCTCCAGTTCATTGGTACTGTGTGCAACTGTAATCAGATTGTTCAGTGCGTCCACACGGACCAGGGATGTGGGATCGTCCAGACGTTTGAGGAGTGTGACGGCGGTAGTGTTGGTCCAGTGCTTGTGACGTGGCAGATCGTCCGTGAGTAGTCGACCGAGATGAATTAGTGTGTGGATGGCGTACAGGCGGGTCCGTGTAGCCGCGTCCTCGGTCAGTGTGACAAGCAGCGCCAGGAACTGTGCGCACTGGCTGTCATCAATCACTGGCAGCTGGGTGGCTTTAGGTAGTGCATGACTGAGACAGTAGATGGCAGCAGTGCGGAGCGCTTCAGCTGTACGTCCCGCCCGCCACACTAGCGCCGCGAGCAGAATTTCTACAGGAGAGGACATTCACAACACAAGAGTGCTAGAGTTACGACAACGTACATCAAGTGTGCTACAATTCTGTATATACCATTATTATTCGTGATTAGTCAACTATCGCCCATAACTGTACCAGCGGTTAATCTATGTACGCATGAGTCTTGACCGGTAGATGTTACCTTTGATTAAACGGTCCACAAACGTGTCGAACACACGACGTGGCGGCGCCGGCTGCAGATGTGGAAGCGGATGAGCCTGCAGGAACGTGGACAGCGCTTGATATGTCTTCAGCCGGGCCTCCGGGTCACAGCGTTCGTCCAACGCACGCATCAACACATCATTAACCAGTGTCAGGTGGAGCACTAGCACTGCACCCCACTCGAATAGTAACGCATCAAACATACATCTGTCACAATGAACAATTACACACACACACACAAGTATATAAGTATTGTGTTGATTGTCACGAACCTGTCTGGTGATAGCGATGTCCACATGGCCGCATCACTCAGTAAGAGTCGTGTGAGTAGCACTCGTACACTGTACGCGGTGTCCTGTAGCCGTACCAGCAGTTGTTTAGCACTGGCCCGGGCGGCGGTGTCAGTGCTCGCCACACACAGCAGCACCTCGAACATCTGCGTGGACACGTCCCGGTTAGACACGAGCGGCCGACAACACTCCACTAGTTCCTGCTGGTACTCGACCTTACGACTGCCGCACCGGACTCCTTCACTCACCAGTATCTCACCAATGTTAACGGTTATTGTAGCCAAATCTTCCGGTGGACAACCAGCCGCGATACATCTAGACAAGATAGAAACGTTGTTTCGTACAAAGCACCAGAACTAGTAAGCTCCTAGAGTTTTGTTTACCTCAGTACACGTAAGTGTCCGTAGGTGGGCGAGTCTTGTAGCGATGGCAGCACTAGCGGTGACCAGGCTGTCACCGGCACAAAGGTACCAATGAGACGGGCCGCGTGCATCACGTTATCGTACACACGTGAGTCCCGGTCCGCACATGCAGTGTACATCGTCGGCAACACATCCTGCAGACTCTGCGTGAAGAACTGCTCGCAGTGCAGCACGACAGAGCACAAGAGCTGCGCGCACCGGACACGGATATCGTCCTGCCAACTGGTCAGTTCGTTACAAATGGCGCCGACCATCTTGCTAGTGTGACGCTGTACAAGAACGCGACAACCAAGATTGGGACGCGCAACTGTAATTTCAGAATTACATACACCAATAGCAAATGTACAACTGTAAGAGATGCGTATATTTACCTTCTTTTGGATAGTGAGCGACAGCGTTAACTGGAAAATCCAGTTGATCCTTTAAATCAGATTCATTCTCCTTCTCGTATTGTTGACCAACTTTAGTCCATAACATTTCTGCTTTAGTCTTTGTCTCCGGTACTTCGTCACATAATCTACAATTATATACACAATTACTTATAGATATTTACAACTAGCATTAGTAGTATGAACCCTGTTAGGATGAGCGGCAATAGTCTGTAGAAATGTGAATAACGATCGCGGTATTCAGTCAATAAGCGGGCAGCAACTTCGGCTACCGTTTGACGAACGTTCGGCACGGAATCAAACAATTTTTCAGCCAATGGGCCAACCGTCATTTCCATAATATTAGTGCTACTGGAACTGTGCAGAATTATTTCACCTGTAAAACATTAAATCAGTGGAATAGAGTATTGAAATGAACAATAATCATATACGTACCGATAGCTTGAATTGCAATAACGCGAATTCGGTAGTGTTGGTGTCGGAAGGACTGTAACACCGGTTTCACGAGACTATCACATTGTAGATGAAAATGCCGTGGTAAAGCAGCCGCCAATTCTATAATGCACTTACAGCTGGCCTCTTTGATTTTAGGAAAATCGTCAACAGCAGTTTGCCGGAGAATATGGACCGCGACATTTAAAAACGGTACCAGACACTCATTTTTCGTGTACGTTGTTACAATCAAGAGAAGAAAATTTACCAATTCCAGTCGTAATTCTTCAGATTGTTCCACCAACTCTGCCGTGCCGATACGTTCCACAAGCACCGGGAATATATAGGTTAGATAATAATCATTCAGGTCCAGGTGTTTGATGAAATTTGCCATCAGTTGTACGGCGAGTTCACGGCATGTTTCCGACGGGTCACGGAAACATTTCAACACTTGTAAATGACAATCGGCAAACGTCTGATGATATACAGACTGCGAGTATTTAACATCCTCAGGAAAGATCTTGTCGTTGATATTTTGCAACGTTTTTTTACGTCGATGCAATTCGTCACTTTGCAAATCATTGCGGAATTGATTCACGAAACTTATCACAATGTTTTCTTGGTCAGAATTCGTCGAGTCACTCATCTTTGCACTTGTTTCATCAATAATACGAGATGAAACAAAAATACCATGCCGACACAGCCATTTGTAAACAACACGTGACTAGCACAACAAATGTTCAGCTTAAAGGCGCGTCAACACGTATCGATCAAGAGAAATGCGGTGACGCGTATGATATAAGCGCTTTATATTACAATGTTAGTTTCGTAACGACAAAAGCAATTTTATCTTAGCTATGCGATGGGTTAGGATAGATTTGTATAAATAAATCAGATTAACATAACGTTTTATTTAATTAATGTTTACAATCATAGATGCATTGTTGACAATTTACTAAGCAATCGATAAATGATTCACGTTTAGTGGTATTTGTAGTTGCGGTGGTGCTCTGTAACAAAATGGAATAATCATTACACAAATATTCTGTCCATCTGGATACATGTATAAAACGAAATAAATGCGTAATAAATGTTAGATGGAATGAAGTAACACATAGAATAAGGTACTTACTGGTTCTGCCGTAGTTAATAAAGTAGAAGAACATCATGCTGGCAGCTGTCACCTGGAAGAATGGTGCAATACCAGCTTTCTTTGGCTGCAAGTACTTGTGCTGCCATCTCCACCATGCTACAACACATGAATACGCACATTTACATTGTGAATTTACACAATGGTCGACATACAATCTTCATGTACAACATGTAGTGTACATATTATAAGAGTTTAATTTATTCTAATATGTAGTTTTATAGAAATAATGTCACCTCGACTGAAAGCACCAGCCACAGCACGTGGATTCTTGTTACGGCGCGAGAACCATGATCCCAGTTCACTCAGTTTCACCTGACCGAAAGGTACGTCGGCTGGAATTCAACAAGAAAATATTGCTACACATTACAATCTTTGTAATAACTTATAAGCTTTATTATCATCGCAATATTCTATTGCAAATACCGACTTAGATCATCACAAGGTATACATAAAATATGTTGGTCAATGTGTATGATCTAGATCAAATTTGATTCTTATTATGCAGATGTAATCAGCTGATTGCATAAAAGTAAATTGACCCGCCCTTGTGAAATATTGATATTTCATTTATATACCACAGTCATTTTAATAACGTACAACTTGATTCTGATAACCACAAGATTATATGAATATTGACAACCATTGATTTTATATAAGATTTTTCTCAAGTGCATACAATTTTACATACACAGGACAATAACGTTATAGCAGAGATATTATGGCATTATACCTATATATTACGAGTTAGTAGCACATATTAAAAACGTCAATGATCATATGAAATGTTCGTAATGTACATTACATAATAGTTAAGGTTAAAAGTGTGAAATTGCATTTGATAATGGAAAACTGTGACATGACGTTGTGGCAATGTTATTACAAGTAATTGTACACTTGCTCTTACCTTTTCCATAATATCTGGCAGGATCGTAAGGTCCGTGGACCTTAGGATTGTACTCGGCAGGATAATCACCGAACGCCATTTTGTCCCGGATCACCGCTGGTACCAGACGGCCTTTCAAGTTCTCAACGTAAGACTGGGTGCGTTCTGACATACACCGCCATCTGTATAAATTTTTTATAACAAAAAGTAATTATGATAAAATTAATTTATTTTATATAGTATTTCGCTTATGTAAAATAGCAATTTAAATAATACATATGCTCAGATTGAAATTTATAAATAAAATAAATAATCCAATAAATATGTTGTGTTGTCTGAATGCACTGAAAAATATTTTCGTGTTCGTATAAAAAATAATGGTTTCAATTATTGACATTTTTTCTTTAAATGTCGTATTTAAATAGAAAATTAAAGCAAACAACAATAGAAAATTCGTGTATTGCGTGTGTATAATTGTAGATAAATATCACACACATGTCTAGCGAACGATTCGAGTTGTGTGGCGTGCCATTATTAGAAATGTATTTGTTATTATCGAAACTTGGCTGCAGTAGTAGACGTAGTATTTTTTAATACATCGCTCACAGACCCACCAAGTTACCTAATTATCTCTGGTATCATTTGTAATTAACTTTATTTTGCTGTGTCTGATAGATACAGAGGTAGAAGCATATTGCATCCACATGCATTGCCCTTGTATCTAGTTATTGGTTTCTTGGTTTTTCCCTGTCATCATCATTCTGTGTTCGGGGTTGACACAGCGGGATAGTGAGGTTATGATCGTTGTGTTTTTTTCACAGTGTGCAATAGACAAATAGTGAACGAACTATGGAAGCTTGGTGTCAGTATAATCGTTGTGGTTGTATATTGTGCTAACCATATACATCACTAAATACATTCATATAATATATATATAGAGATATATATAGATAGATTTTAGATAGTTACATAGTTTAGTGATACATATTTATATAGGTGTAGTGATACACCTGTGCAATAAACAACAGGAGATGCACACGTACACCCGTGTGAGCGAGTACTGCCGCCGGTGGGCCCCCTGGGTGCACGTACACCACTCTGCATCGTGCCACCTCGGTGCACACTCCAATGGGCAACTGTTTCACATGCTTCAAGGTGCCTCCGGCCGCGGTACAGCACACCGTCACCAACAATTGTCATAAAGAAGGTAAACAAAGACTAACACATATAATCATAAACAAATGTACAAGTTAACATATTGTCTACATATTGTGCATGGTGTAGAAATGCCGGAAGCTCGTTTATATTCCGCTCCAAGTCACGTTGCCGCCCTGTCATCAGCCGATAGCCAACCCCTGCAGCACCACCACCAGCAGCTGCAGCAGAATAACGGTAACACCAAGCCGTGTAGTGTAGTGAGTGCAGTCCCGGAGCACTGTGGTAGCTTGAGCCGCTTCTATCCACGACGTACGACCACGCGCAGTGCTTCCATCATGGGCAACTCGGACTCCAAGTCGTCCGAGACGAAGCTCAACACGCTGTTCGACGTGTACAAGGACAGCCACGAGGACTTGATCCTTGCCGAAGGCATTGAGCAGCTGTGCGCCGACCTGCAGGTATCACCGGACGAGTTCCGTGTGCTGGTGTTTGCGTGGAAGTTGAATGCGGAGCAAATGTGTCAGTTCTCGCGGACTGAATTCGTGCAAGGCTGCCGGGCGATGCATGTGGACACTGTGAAGGCGATACAAGCTCGGCTGCCGGAGATTTGCACCGAGGTGGAACAGGACGGTGAACTGTTCAAAGACTTGTACCGATTCACGTTTCGGTTCGGGCTGGACGTGGTGAGTGGACAACGTATTCTGCCCACCGACATGGCGGTGTGTCTGTGGCGGTTAGTGTTCTCTGTACGCGAACCACCGATCCTCGCACGCTGGTTGCGGTTCCTGGAGATGCATCCGCAGTTCCGCGGCATACCGCGCGACACGTGGAACATGTTCTTGAACTTCTCCGAGTCGGTGGGCGAAGATCTGAGCGCGTACGATGACACGGAGGCGTGGCCGAGTTTGTTTGATGACTTTGTCGAGTACGAGAATGATCAGATGAACCAGAACATATCGAACAAGGGCAAGGAGTGTGACAGTCTACTCATAACCAACGAGCACTGAGAAAGCACATCATCTCTCGAACGAACGTCCGACATTCATGAAACACACTTCACGCGATACAAGACTAGCAGTATCGCATCGGCGAAATGTGAGCGAAAATTGCGACAGTGCAGTTATTAATTTGCTTCGTACATACTCTATGGGTACATATATTTATGTATAAATGGTTGAAGTGTGTTTTAGTGAATGTCTTCTCAACTGAGATGGAGATGTGTTACAATGCTGCTAATTGCCGCTAGACATACACATACATGCCGCCCGCTTATGCTGTAAATATAACAGACAAATGTGTTTGTGTTCTCACATAATATATCAGTGTTTATAACGCAGCATGTCAGTGAGTGTAACTATGTGTGATGTGATAAAGTCAAGCAATTATATTCATAACATTGATTACTCTGTTCTAATTTTTCCGTTTGTGTGTTTCATATGTGCCCACTATATATACTATATATACTGGACTTATAAAGATGGACGTTTCTAATCTAATGTTAAATTATTTCTGCCAGTCTGAAGTGTTACTATTTCATTTTAACTCAACATACATATACATCTATATATTCTAATGACTGATCTATGAAAAAGGGTAAAATATATAATTTAGAAAACTTCGTCATTTTATATAATGGTACGATAAATTGATTTATTTAGGACAACACGTGCATACTATCATGTATTTGCCTATGATTATTCTATTTTATGCATCAAGGGGTATTATTATTTTCGTTAATGTATATAAATGTTAATAAAAACTTTTTTTGTTTACATCAAATTGTTGAATTTTATTTCATATTTGTGTATGTGTGTTTATAAATGATAATGAGAGGTAAGAAATAATTCAGTTTTGTTTATTGTGATTTTATGTGCAAGATTTTTGCATTTGATGATGTCGGTGAAGTTGACAGCCGATTTCTGGCAGCCGATAACATGTGAACAGATCACGCGCTAGGTGTAACCATGACCTACTCGATCCTAAAATAATACATATTTACGTATTTCCAGCAAAAGAAATGTATAATATATAAAATATTGTAAGTACGTTTTAATGATTATCATAAATAAAACATATCAAACAAAATACAATTTAACAATAATTGAAAACTAATCCAATAAGGCGCGAAATACAAAGGTTAAAACGAACCTTACAAGCAATAACAATAATAACATAGATACCAGTTCTTGTTACATTACCAAATTTTATATACAACATCCCCACATACACCGCTCTCACCCTGCACTATTAATTTTTCAATCAGAATTCAAGGGTAGCGGGGGAAAATTATTTAATAGTCGTTGCTCATAACAGCCTGTAGTATACACCCTCATAACTTTTAAACCAGATCTTGTTACATTACCAAATTTTATATGCAACATCCCCACATACACCCCTCTCATCCTGCACTATTAATTTTCTAATCAGAGTTCAAGGGAAGCGGGGGAAAATTATTTAATTGTCGTTGCTCATAACAGCCTGTAGTATACACCCTCATAACTTTTAAACCAGATCTTGTTACATTACCAAATTTTATATACAACATCCCCACATACACCCCTCTTACCCTGCACTATTAATTTTTCAATCAGAGTTCAAGGGGAGCGGGGGGAAATTATTTAATTGTCGTTGTTCATAACAGCCTGCAATATACACCCCCATAACTTTTAAACCAGATCTTGTTACAGTACCAAATTTTATATACAACATCCCCACATACACCCCTCTCATCCTGCACTATTAATTTTCCAATCAGAGTTCAAGGGGAGCGGGGGAAAATTATTTTATCTGGAAACCATGTGAGAGGTTTTATCTGTAGGGTATGCAATCCCGTTGTACATTCGAGCAATGTTGGTCGCTGAACACATTTTCACTATATTTTAAAAATGACTTTAGTTGGCCTTGAAAAGGGCAACACCCCCACGCATATTCCTCTCACTCAGCATTATTGATTTTCCAAACAGCCGCGAAGGGGAAAGGGAGGAAATTATTTTATATGCAAATAAGTGCAATATACTAGTAAATTCTTTTTAACTCATTTTTGGCCCTGAAAAGGGCCGGTTGTATTTATTTGCTGAATGTTAGCGTAAGAATCAGTTTGGTTTTGAAAATATGTAACAAAATGTAACATATTTTCAATTAAGCTTGCTCGCCACGTCAAGGCACTGATTCATGAGCAAGTCATGCACTAAAACTACAGTTAGTAAGTTAATATTAGTATCTATATACACTACTTATGGAATAATAGGAATCAGTATTTAAATTTGACTAGGATTTCGATTTCTTTCCTGAATCGCTCCCCATCAAAAAATACTGATATTTTCGGAATTATACCTACACTAACAAGAATTAAGGAATATAATAGCTATATATTGTAGAAATTAGTGTAAACACTGTAAGTGGAAGTAATGCAAGTTGAAAGCAAATATTCTACTGACAAATTGGACAAAAGAAGTTATTTGGGGGCCTTCCTTTTTTTGACATGCCAATGCATGAACGGTGATACCAGTCTTTACACTGACCTTCACAATATATCATTTCTTCGCTAGGTTTTGTACACGCATGGAATGCACAATGCGAATCGGATGCTATAAATATTATTTTTGGGATTTGGGAACAGTATTGTAACGTCGAACTAAATCCGCTCGGAGATCCATAACATATTTTAGGTTTTGTTGAGATGAATATTTTATTCATATGCGCTACCGAATCGTCTTCTAAAATTGATTTTACATCCGCGTTATTGTTGAAGAAACGATCTAGTTTATTATCCCATTCTATTATTGTTTTCAGCAGCCACATACGTATTTTTCCCATGTCTGCCTCACTAAATATGTGGAATTCCGCTGAGCATATAATATATGCCCAGAAGCAGACATGTACTCCGCAATTACCTCCCGCTCCCAATTCATTCATCTGCGATGGAATATCCGTGCAAAAATACACACTCCACGAATCAAATGCACAGTAATTCCCGTGCTTCCTAAAATGATGTAAACCTATAAATATTTGCATTCTCTCAATTACATGGTCCGGGAGAGAGCGATGCATTGAATCTAAATATAATATTTTTTCATCTTTAAAAATTACAGCGATTAAACCCCAATGATTCTCATTGACGTGAATTGGAATTAGCCAAATATCAGCAGACATAATATCTCTTTTTGCAGCCCATCTGTCTAGGGAGTACAATTTTTCCGAGAATATTTTTGTGGAGCACGTCGTGTCGAATACTACAACTTTCATAAAATTATCCGCTGCTTTTTTTTGCATAATTAGCAAAATACTATTTATAATATTGTCATCTAACCAGCAATCCGGATACAGAGTTTTTAAGCTCTCTTGATGTAGTTCTAGGCCGGCAATATTGTAACTGCGTTTTGCTAATTCCGGATATGAATAAAAAGTTCCCCATGGCGGATGCGTTCCTAATTCATTTGGCGAATGCGCGGTACATGATACGGGGTATGTAACTGGGGTAATATTTTTGTCGCATTCAAATATCGCGCGTTTTACTGTCTTCAGTTCTATTGGCGATTGTACATTGCTATGTTGATTTCTTATTGGGGTAATGTTCTCGTTACAATGAAATATTTCCGGATTTCCTGTTTTGTGTGGTGTACTGTGCAACAAAAGTTCGTTATGTTCCTTTTCTGGGGAATTTTCTTTGCACATTTTACTGTAAGTAGCAAAATAACTTCCCTGTACAGGTTGACTTTTTTTGGACCACATTTCTTCGCTCAGTGTTACATTTAAACTGTCATTAATTTTAGCACGCTTCGTTTTTTTCGTTGTTTCTAAAGAAATTACACGTTCAAGAAGTATGGGATGAATTAAATTTTCCATTATTGTGATAAATCGCGGTACCTTCCTACGTAATTTACTCCTAAAAATATTATTTTTTACCGTATTAAACCAACTCTCTACCGTGGCATTAGAATCCCGACGAATACCAAATTTTTTTATAACTATACCGGAACACAATGGATAAAATGCTAGCAAGTGCCGAAGTATTGCATGTAAAATAATTGGCGCATAAAAAAAATTATTGTTTTCCCCTATTACACCGCTATATTCTTTTAAAGTCGTATTCATAATATCGGCGAAATATTCGTAGAATGGCGAATTAGTTCTTAACGGATAATAATCGCGCGCAAACGAGCATTCCCCGGGCAATGAACCACTTTCTACACGTGACCCGCAATTTAGATATGCGATTGAATTATTTATCCCCTCAAACCTAGTTGCAATCCCGAAAACCTTGACAGCGTGTACCCAATATACCGATATTCCCGAAAAATTTGCGCTGTTTATAATGGCCGCTACAACTTTTCTAGATAAATGCCGTATCCATTTTTTCTTAGTTAAACTATTAATTCTATGTCCTGTATTTTTCATGACATGGGATCCACAAATATGTACAACAACAAACGTATCTATTGAATATTTGTCGGGCCGCACTATGTAATTAAATGTTAATATTAAGTATTGCATGAGGTGCATTTTGTTGAAAGCAGTCAACACCGATTGAATTAAAACTAAGCTAAAATCTGTTTCAATTTTGGAAATTACTGGTCTATTTGAAGAATATATCGATTTCAAATCACGCACAAAAGAAGAAAGGAAATGTGTTATTGTAGGGGTATCGTGTTGCGAAGATATTAATTCTGCAACCGGAAGAGCAGATTTCTTATCACCGGGCAACACTAATGCGTAGTAAAAAATTTTCGTGTCAATCCACGGTGGTTTCGCTACAATACTACCCGTGGCATCGAGATAACAAAACACGTCGTTTTTTTGAAGCGATACTAAATACCTGAGTTGTTTTTCTGAATAAAGTCGTACAATTAATGGCATATAGCTGATGCTCTGTATATATCCTCTAATCTTTTTACCGTGCCATCTGTCATTATTTCGAGATTTTATTTGTAACTCAACTAAAAATTGCCACAAGTCTGAGTGTAAGTCGTCCGCTTTAATTGTTTCGCTCGATATTTTTTTTAAAATCGTTTGAGTTGGCGCGTTATTCAAATTACCTGATTCTAAAATTGCCGCTGGAATTTCCCGGAACGCGTTGAGTTTCGTGACGTATGGCGATTTTAACTGCAATTCGCGTGCAAATTTTTTTCTTATTTCTCCTTTCACGAAACGCCTATGCTTTTCACCTGAATGTTGTATTTCACCGAATTGAGAAATAAAAATTTCAATATCTCAATAACTCTTCTATGATGATATACAGCTAACGAATTTCTTGGCGCCCAATTAGCGTGCATCTCTCGTACACAGGGCCTTATCTAGATCTTTTGAATAATTGTATCCCACTTATGTAAAGAATGTAGACAATAACATAATTTACGATGCATATCCTGTTAAAGCATCCCCACTACTTTCATAGGATATAAATACTCGACGACTATGCTATGAACAATATATTATTACGATCGCCAAGCAGTATTTCAGCAATACGAAATTTTCGGTGCAAGCAACATGGTTCGGTTCTGCAACCATGTGTTACATGTGCGGCCGAAGAAAAATGGTAAAATTTATTATTTCATTTATTTGTTTTAATTATTTACATTTATTTTGGAATAATATTGTAGAACAAGGTTGTGCTCAAGTGGGGCTGTGTGTGAGCGGCCAGGGGATTCGGCAGCTTAGCCGCAGAATGCGCAGAAACATAGATGCCATTGGCAAGAATATTATAATCTGTATTGGGACGAACGACGTGAAAAGAGTAAGATACATGATATATAAGTATTTGGATGATAGTTAACTATAATTTATAAATTACTAATGTTCCATTCCAGATGATGAATGTTAAGGCATTTAAAATTGCGTTGCGGGGGTTGTTGACAATGCTGGGCAATAGAAATATTGTCTGGCTGACAATCCTGCCTATCCCAGCATTGTCAACACCTAAACTAAAACACAGAGTGCATCAGTTTAATGATGCAATTAAGAAGCTACCAGGTAAGACCGACCAAAATATTTATTATATATATAATAAAAATTTTAAACTATACGTAATTAAAATTTCCAGAAAAAAACCCAGGAGTTCAAATTCTTGACCTACACAAAGAATTTGTATCAGCAGATGGGCGTGTAAGAGAGGAGTTTTTTGAAAAGTATGTATGAAATACACTACGTTAATACAATATATACTAAAATTAGGTTTGCAGGTTCTACACACAACCCCTGGCCCGTCGGCATCTGCCACCAAGACGCGACGGAATTGGGGATGTTGTATATAAAATTTGGTAATGTAACAAGATCTGGTTTAAAAGTTATGAGGGTGTATACTACAGGCTGTTATGAGCAACGACAATTAAATAATTTTCCCCCGCTTCCCTTGAACTCTGATTGGAAAATTAATAGTGCAGGATGAGAGGGGTGTATGTGGGGATGTTGCATATAAAATTTGGTAATGTAACAAGATCTGGTTTAAAAGTTATGGGGGTGTATACTGCAGGCTGTTATGAGCAACGACAATTAAATAATTTTCCCCCGCTCCCCTTGAACTCTGATTGGAAAATTAATAGTGCAGGGTGGGAGGGGTGTATGTGGGGATGTTGCATATAAAATTTGGTAATGTAACAAGATCTGGTTTAAAAGTTATGAGGGTGTATACTACAGGCTGTTATGAACAACGACAATTAAATAATTTCCCCCCGCTCCCCTTGAACTCTGATTGAAAAATTAATAGTGCAGGGTGGGAGGGGTGTATGTGGGGATGTTGCATATAAAATTTGGTAATGTAACAAGATCTGGTTTAAAAGTTATGAGGGTGTATACTACAGGCTGTTATGAACAACGACAATTAAATAATTTCCCCCCGCTCCCCTTGAACTCTGATTTAAAAATTAATAGTGCAGGGTGGGAGGGGTGTATGTGGGGATGTTGCATATAAAATTTGGTAATGTAACAAGATCTGGTTTAAAAGTTATGAGGGTGTATACTACAGGCTGTTATGAACAACGACAATTAAATAATTTCCCCCCGCTCCCCTTGAACTCTGATTGAAAAATTAATAGTGCAGGGTAAGAGGGGTGTATGTGGGGATGTTGTATATAAAATTTGGTAATGTAACAAGATCTGGTTTAAAAGTTATGAGGGTGTATACTACAGGCTGTTATGAGCAACGACAATTAAATAATTTTCCCCCGCTTCCCTTGAACTCTGATTGGAAAATTAATAGTGCAGGATGAGAGGGGTGTATGTGGGGATGTTGCATATAAAATTTGGTAATGTAACAAGATCTGGTTTAAAAGTTATGGAGGTGTATACTGCAGGCTGTTATGAGCAACGACAATTAAATAATTTTCCCCCGCTCCCCTTGAACTCTGATTGGAAAATTAATAGTGCAGGGTGGGAGGGGTGTATGTGGGGATGTTGCATATAAAATTTGGTAATGTAACAAGATCTGGTTTAAAAGTTATGAGGGTGTATACTACAGGCTGTTATGAACAACGACAATTAAATAATTTCCCCCCGCTCCCCTTGAACTCTGATTGAAAAATTAATAGTGCAGGGTGGGAGGGGTGTATGTGGGGATGTTGTATATAAAATTTGGTAATGTAACAAGATCTGGTTTAAAAGTTATGAGGGTGTATACTACAGGCTGTTATGAGCAACGACAATTAAATAATTTTCCCCCGCTTCCCTTGAACTCTGATTGGAATATTAATAGTGCATGGTGAGAGGGGTGTGTGTGGGGATGTTGCATATAAAATTTGGTAATGTAACAAGATCTGGTTTAAAAGTTATGGGGGTGTATACTGCAGGCTGTTATGAGCAACGACAATTAAATAATTTTTCCCCGCTCCCCTTGAACTCTGATTGGAAAATTAATAGTGCAGGGTGAGAGGGGTGTATGTGGGGATGTTGTATATCAAATTTGGTACTGTAACAAGATCTGGTTTAAAAGTTATGGGGGTGTATACTGCAGGCTGTTATGAGCAACGACAATTAAATAATTTTCCCCCGCTCCCCTTGAACTCTGATTGGAAAATTAATAGTGCAGGGTGAGAGGGGTGTATGTGGGGATGTTGTATATAAAATTTGGTACTGTAACAAGATCTGGTTTAAAAGTTATGTGGGTGTATACTGCAGGCTGTTATGAGCAACGACAATTAAATAATTTTTCCCCGCTCCCCTTGAACTCTGATTGGAAAATTAATAGTGCAGGGTGAGAGGGGTGTATGTGGGGATGTTGTATATAAAATTTGGTACTGTAACAAGATCTGGTTTAAAAGTTATGGGGGTGTATACTGCAGGCTGTTATGAGCAACGACAATTAAATAATTTTCCCCCGCTCCCCTTGAACTCTGATTGGAAAATTAATAGTGCAGGGTGAGAGGGGTGTATGTGGGGATGTTGTATATAAAATTTGGTACTGTAACAAGATCTGGTTTAAAAGTTATGGGGGTGTATATTGCAGGCTGTTATGAACAACGACAATTAAATAATTTTCTCCCGCTCCCCTTGAACTCTGATTGGAAAATTAATAGTGCAGGATGAGAGGGGTGTATGTGAGGATGTTGCATATAAAATTTAGTACTGTAACAAGATCTGGTTTAAAAGTTATGGGGGTGTATACTGCAGGCTGTTATGAACAACGACAATTAAATAATTTTCTCCCGCTCCCCTTGAACTCTGATTGGAAAATTAATAGTGCAGGATGAGAGGGGTGTATGTAGGGATGTTGCATATAAAATTTGGTAATGTAACAAGAACTGGTATCTATGTTATTATTGTTATTGCTTATTGCTTCGTTTTAAGCTTTGTATTTCGCGCCTTATTGGATTAGTTTTCATTTATTGTTAAATTGGATTATTTTACATATGTTTTATTTGCGACAATTTTTAATACGTCACTACAATATTTTACAATCAATATTTCACATGTTACACATTTATTGTGTCAAAAATCTTAATTATATCGAATTGTTATATCCACTTGGCCACGGTGACGCATGAGATATGATCCGTTCACAATTAACAGTATTGCCTATCGGCTGTCAGCTTCACTCCAGTATTTGATGCGGTTATACGGATATAAGTCTAGTAGCTAACTTCACACCATAAACGATAACCCCAACGGTAATTTAAATATTTGAAAGTCAGTCAACGTTTGTTTATTTTTTGATCTATGTGTTTTAGGATTGATTTTTGTATTTTACAATTTTAAACACTGTTGACTATTTCCAGACAAGTAGGTCATTTTGCTTTAGTTGAATATGTTATAAAAATTTCAGAAGTTTAAATTGTATATTTAGTACAAGTTAGTTGACAGTTATTATACAAACAACAGGGTTATAAATTAATCAAATTCAACTTACAGACACCAGACGCAGAGCCATGAAGAATCCTAATATGCCTTCTCTTCCGTTACGGAATCCCCTAGTAAATTTAAACAATTCCCGTGCGAATGGTTCTCCGCTGAGAAGATCTATACTCATTGCTTCTACATCAGTTATAAAAGAAGTAAGTAAAAACACGTATTTACCCTTCACCATTTGCTGCTTGTCATTTGTTTAACGTTACAAACGCAAATATCTAGTAGGCTGTGCCCGTAGTACAAATAAAAGCAGTCAGGTATGTAGGTGGTGTGTGATTTGGTTCAAATTTTGACGTTTTGTATCATTTACCTCGGTAGTAACTATGAGTTCTGGAAAAAAGGTATTTTGTATAGTTTTTGGAGTGTATTTGGTGCTTATTAAACATTATAATGCGTTTTATATTATGAAATTTGACATCTAGAACGTAATTTAATAAGTATATAACTTGGGAAATTGTAAAAAATATGTGTGTATGTCTGTGTAGGCAAGTAATAATGATGAAGCGGAAAGGATACAGCGGAGAAATAATGCCGAAATTCAAAGAAGAATATCGAATATCAGCTTGAATCGTTCAATGAGCGGCGATAACTCTGAACTGAGTGACTCGAAAATGCAAGATCATTTTCAGCAATGCGTACGGCTGTTTGCAGAAAATGTAAGTGCGTGCGAACTTGGATGATTTCCAAATGGATACATCTGGGATTTACTCTTATATGTGTATAGTTATATCATTATTTGTTGTCATTAATATAGAAAATCAATTCGAAAAATGCCTGGAACCTGCAAATTATCGAGTATATGCGGAAACTTCTGGACCGGGACCAATTTGAGACGGGAGATTCGTTGCAGATGGCCAGTACGTCGCTGGATATTGGTTCCAAGGTGTACGGGCTGCGCGTGGACGATATCCATAATGAAATAATGAAACTTGCGTCAAACATGGCACGCATTAATCTGGAACATGCTGGTATGTGAGTAGATATTTACATACGATACACTCATGTTACAGCGTATTACATCTAGATAATGACGGTGACAACGGTCCAGACGGCCCGGAATCCGACAGTGACGGTGCCACGACAGCCCAACAACAGAAGAAGAAGGAGAAGAGACGCAGGAAGCGGTCGAGTGTCGGTGACGAGAACAGTCAACTAGTGACCAACGAAGACTCAATCACCGGGCACTTGCCAACCAGCACGTTCTATAACCGGCAGGAGAGCGGTGCACAGCGGCTGTACACGCTGTCCACGCTGCAGACACTGAAGTCCGGCGATGAACAGTTGGTCAGTTGTCGCGGCAAGGTGCTGTATTGGTCCACGCCGGTCGAATCCATCACGGTACGTCCTATGTCGGGATTGGTCGCGGTGAGTATTCCACCAGCCAATGGCACGATCTGTCCGTCTTTCACGGACTTCACCGTCGACGAATGGGAACCGGAGGATGACTTGGATATCAGTCAACAAACACCGCCCGGCGACGAGCTGGTGTACGATGAGGATGGGTTTCCGGTGCCCGAGCTGGACAATGGCGACGATGCGGCCGATGATCATTTGTTCGATGTCGAGGAGGAGTTTGCGGGCGAAGCGCATGCGGGATCGAATCCCGAAGCAGCACATATCACCGATATGCGCCCCGGCTCGACCAGTGGACGGTTGGAGTACTCGTACCGTGAGCCACCCGTGATCAGTGAACGGTACATGCTGACAGGCGTGTGGGCCGGTCCGTCACACTGGAAAGTCAAGTGTGTACAACGTACGGCCACGTCGACAATCGTCAAGAACCCACGCGCAGTACGGAAACGTGCGCCGCGCATCCTCCCCGACACTATAAACTTTCACCTGAGCAACGAAGAGTTCCGACAGTTGATCCGGGTGAACAAAGGTCGATTTATTAAGACCCTCCAAGACGAGTACAGGTAAAGTGTGTGTGTGTGTGTGTGTGTGAATGTACCATTGCAGTGCAGGTTTGCACACGTGCCTTGTGTGGTTTTGTAGGATCACGTACCCGGAGGATATGAAGATCACACAACGTGACATACGGGCGTTATTCCTGAAACCGGACGTGTACGTGTCGTTGGCGGCGTGTGCACGGGACGATGCGCCGCGTATTGACCATAACATCACGAACTACGAGTACGATAATCCCAACGACGCGGAGTACTGCAACGAGACGTTACAAGCCGACGCACTGGACATCGACTCGGACGACGACGCACAGCCGCCGGAGGCTGGAGCGGAGAACGACGAGAGCTGCTTCATGGATGACAACATGGTGAACGTGCCGAACTTGGTGCAAAAGTCCCACGTAGCGTACGCCACGCAAGCTAAGAAGGTGGATATGAAGAAGCTGAAGAAGGCAATCATCCGGACAGTAGCAAGGCTTGACGTGCACAATGCCGAGATTGTAAGCTTGAATGATTATCATGGTGTGTTGATTGTGACGTGTGTGTGTGTGTATGTGTGTGCTCTGTGATGTTTAGAATGACGATGACACGGACCTCGATAACTGTGTGATCTCCAAGGTGAGCTTCTGTAAGATGTACGAGACACTACCAGCTGAACTCAACACCCGCATGGCCGAGGAAGTCAGTTGTCCGCTAGTGTTTGTAGCACTGTTACATCTGTGCAACGAACGCAACCTACAGCTGGACGGCCAAAAAGATCTGCTTGATGTGCTGATCAGCTCAAGTTAACTTGTGTTTTATACAAATACTACAGCACCTCCGTGTGCCTTACAATAGTTGTTATTAAAGTGTTCAGTGAAATAATAATATAAAATAAATACTACAATGTGTATTCCCTTCTATATAGTTTGTATATCTTTTCTATATAGTTTATTCTTTCAAAATTCCCGCCTCAGGTAACTGTCACTTTTGAAACGGTTGTTGAGTGAACGCATCCCGGAGCATTTGTGACAAACGATACGCAGTCCCACATCGCCATTTTGTAAATACAGTTTTGCGCTGCTGCTGAATAATTGTAATTAAGTACACAGAGACTGGATAGTTTGATGAAACATTTGCTTTAGGCAAGTTGTGTGAGTATCTAATGTTAATGATTAATTACAGTCAATCAAGTGATCGTCATTAAGTAATGTACAAATGAACGTGTTAACTGTTGTGTCTGGCTTTTACGAATATTTTTTCTGATTAAATTCTTCCTGACACATTGCTCGTCTGTTTGTTTGTAGTGGTGAAGTTCATTTTCGTACTATGAGGTGTTAGTAAAGTAGTATAGATCGTAACAACAGTTAATTCAATATGGATCACGAGGACCATCCTCAGTTTTCTAGTCCAAGTGAGGAAATTGAATACTGGAAGAGTCTGGCAGAGAAATACTACGAAGAGTAATGAAACTTGTATACGATACAGTGCAGTGTATTTTGATATCAGTGTTGTGTGCTTGTGTATTTGATTTTGAATGTAACCTATAGAAATGTCACACAAGTAGTACAATAATAATAATTACGTCAGGCACATACTCACACATGATGTCAAGATGTTACTCACCTTGACTGAAATGTGTATACTGATGTGTAGTGTGTGACATTTTAGGAAAAATGAAATTCAACGGGAACTTGAGGATTACGCAGAGGATTCTAGGCAGCTCGAGAAAGAACTAGAAACATCCTTGACGCAAGCGGAGAAGAAAATTAAAGAATTACAATTGTTAGGCAATAGAACACAGCATGAATTGGAATCACTTAGGGTAAGTCGGATTCATATTAAAAATTCTGTCGGTAGCTATAATAAACAATAAACGTAAACCAAGCGTGTGATTAATCTGGACTGTGATGCGTAACATTCTGTGTAGAATAAATTAGAACAGAGTCAGTGTGAGGTGTCTCAGCTGCAATCGGACGTGCACACACTCAACAACGAGAAGATTCAACGAACGCGGTACGTGCGCGAATTGGAACAGAAGAACGACGACCTGGAGCGGGCGGAACGTGTAGTAGCCGAGTCCGTGGCGGCCGTGGAGGCCTCGCTCAACATGGCCATCGAGCGTAACGCCATCCTGGAGTCGGAGGTGGACGAGAAGGAAACGTTAAAGGTGAAACTGCAGCGGTTAGTGGACGAGACGCGTGATCTGAAGCAGGAGTTGATGGTGAAGGAACGGGCACCGGACAATGAGCGTGGTATCAATGGTCACGGACCACCACCAGCACTACCACCGCTGCCAGCACCCACCGCGATCGACTCTAATCGGCTGCGGGTAGAGATGGAAACACAAACATCACCAGCGCCGTCACCATTGAAACGTGAGTAGTGACTTGTGTTATAAACAAAACTAGCACAACTACCGATTGTTTCATAAAACAAAAGCACTGATTGTTGCTATAGTGACACGTATGTATATTGTGTGGTTCACAGGCGAACATCCTGTCGATTCAAACGAGATCAGTATGCGGCAACCAACGCGCGTGATGGCACTGAACCTGGTGAACGAGATACTCCGCAAAATAGGGGTGAGTGATACCGGGTTACCACCGTACAACGTTGCTGTATATTGTACAACTTGTTCATTAGCTCCTAAACCGTTTCTTTCAGAAACTCGAGACGAAAATCGCAGCGCACCGTGCAAACGAACGAAACCTTTCGCAGTCCGATATTAACAGGTAAATGTGTCTGTCTATTGGTGCGTTAATCAGTTGGTTACTAATTGTGTACGTATATGTCTGTTGTGTAGAACGCAACGTCGCTTGAACCGAGGCACGTCGTCACCGTCCACGAGACTATCATTCGGAAATTAACTACAAATTAGCCGCACCAAAACTACATATAATAAATAAATATACATATATGAATATATATATATATATATATATATATATATATATATATATATATATATATATATATATATATATAATTCTTTAGCTGACAATTCACTTTGGTTCAGTCCGGGGACTGTGTGAACATACGTAATTGAGAGAAGTAGTTGTGTATGCTGCAGTGAGCAGAGTATGGGGGTTGGTAAATGATACGAATGTATTGTTTTGATGCGCGAGTTGTCGTGTGTGTTCATTCTATTCTCTATTCTCGTATTTATGCAGACATTCTCGCATAATAAAGCAGCACTTTTACAGCTATGTAACACCTGTACTAGGGATACGTATCTACTCTTCGCATGTTTGTGATATCAAATGTCTTGTGTGGCTCACAAGTTATCAGTTTTAACTTTAATTTAATGTGCCTTTTACGTGCAGTTCCCATGTTGTACATTGATAATAATACTTACTATTATTATTATTCGGCTAATCATGATGTACATTATTATTTTTTTATCGCAATAATAATTCCAGTAGACTTTAATTATTATTTATTGAATAATTTATCATATCACCATTGTTATATTGTAAGTAATGATGTAATGTATGGAAGGAAATCAGCGCTTTACATACATATATAGGGTGTACATGCATTATGTGTTGAATTCAACACAGCGTACAATCATATCGGTTCTGAAATAATTCTATATGAGCTTGAGAATTAGACGCCACGTTACGCGTGCTGAATTCGACCTAATGATACCGTCGTGTAGAAAAATTATGCTTGGTACTTTTTAATGATTTCGACGTCAGGTGATGATGATGCAAATACAATTGGTTAGCCATATTATTTTGTACGGCGTTCAGCTCAAAAATGCTATACCAGTAATTCATTAGCAAGTGTAGCGGGCGCGCGGGACGGGGCGGGGGGCGTTAGTTTGACATTTAAACATGAAAAGAATTTGAAAAAAGCACTATTGTCATTTTGAATATGATCTGAATTAGAAATTATTTTATTTGATCTTTACTTGCATGTATCTCAGAATTTGTCTGTTTACTGTGAAATTAACGCCTCATTGTATCGATATACGATAATTAGTGGATTACTTTTATATTAGCAACAAATGTAATAATGTAAATAACTGAGATTCTATCTCGATTATATATTTCTGTTTTGACTTTTTTTTAAATAAAAACAAATCAAGTATTCCAAGAAGCATGAATAGTTTGTGTAACTTACCGTGTAAACACCCGAATTACGCTTTTTAGTTTACGGTGTACAGGATTTTAGTACTTTGTAAAATGTACAGATTTTATTTACAATGTAAGGTTATTTACAGCAGGAGTTTAATTAGAACAAGTTGCCGGTGATGATGCTGTGCACCAGAGTACGGCAGGAGACCGGCCGGTGTGTCATGTGGTGATGCTGGCGCGATGCACGACTATTAATGACGCACTGCCACCAGGAGTCAGAGATCAGTGTCGCCTGCAAGCTCAGTGCACCGGTGTTCCTCTTCTGATCGCTGATTTGTACATGAACTGTACCTGTAACCTTTCATTTATTTATTCCACTTCGAAGTATTTAAACAAATGTACTTGCCTCGGATTCTAGGCGAATTCACTGCCCATAAACATGACACATACAGCGGTAGACTGAGTATAACCTGTCGTATCCAAAGCAGCATTCGATCGGTGAATGTCATAATGAGTCGTAACTGAAATTAGTTAGAGGTTAGTTGGTGGTTGAACAATGATTTTTTCTTTTTATTTGTTGCTTGGAACTAACTGTTGTGAACACTGCGTAGTAGAGCATTGTAGTCGGCAGTAGGAACAAGAGAATCGTGAATGCCAACGTGCCGATAAACAGTTGATGGTGCGAATACTGACAGGAGTCTACACGATCCCGCAGCGGGTTATGTTTCCGTCCGATAAACAGTCGCCATAGCGACACCAGTCCGTGCACTTGTACCCCGTACAGCCTGCAAATGTCACCGGTAACAAACGACGAACGCAAACAGTAAACAGTGGATTGTACCTGGCAGCATATACATAGATACAGTACACATGAAACGACGCCATTGTCAGGATATCCGCAGCCAGAGCAGCTTGAAAACTAAAGCCCATGGTTGCCAACAGTGACACCAGCGTGTACGCAGTGTCCATCAGGGGACTGGTGACTAGAAGGAACGTCCGCCACAGCGCGATGTGGTACAGGAAGAAATTACCAAGCGTATTATTGAAGGCATGATTCAGTTTCAGGCCTACGGGCGAGCCCATCAAGAACTTCAACAGATGTTGAAGGTTTGTGATGAGTTCCTGTGACAACGCATAAAGTAACAACGGAGTTTGGGATAATACTGAGTGAAATACCTTGGCAGAATCGTTGAGAATGTTGATTATATTGATTTCGTACGTTGATATACAGTACAGAATGCCTAGACCGAGAATTATGTCGACTAGTTTAGCACTGAGAAAGTTGCCCACTTTCAGATTCACGCGACGTTCTTCTACAATGCACGTTATCGACCATTGCACTGTGGAAACTGTTTTGTGAAATAACGAAATCGTCGAAGATATTTGCATTAATGGTGGGAATATTTGTAATGCGAATAAAATTAAGTTTGTTATAATTAACATCAAGCGTAATGTGTTCATTGTAATGCTAGTCATCAGATTACGCTTCTTCTCGTTATTCACTGTAACATTGTGTTGTGTATTTTCTTTCAAACCCTTCGCAAGTTTCCCAAAATGCTGTCCGTACGTTTGACAGGTGAGTTGCACGATCTCGGAATTACGGAACGTGAAATAATCGTACACGATGAATATCAAGTTATAGTCTTGATTATTATCACAAGATATCTTATTCACACGTAACGTTTCATCGTAATAATTAATGTGAATCCAATTGTCTTTGGATATGTTCACTGACATGCCACAATAACCTATACACTGGACTGGATCCATGTTTAACTTATCTTTGGTAATATAAAATGCATTTTGATTCTCTTTGTTCACAACGAACCCGTTTAAAAAACCAACATTCGTTTTTTCCAGAGAATCTGGTATAAACACGAATATTGTATTCTGCACTGACATTTTGACACATAACCTTAAACGATGTAACTTATAAACACGTGAATTAATTATGTAGCACTCTTTTAGCAATGATAATGGGTTAGTGTGAATATATGACACTGTGTTTCATCATTCCGGTCGTCAAAATATTAAATTTTATAAGATATTTTGACAGCACTCAACAAACACATGGCTACACTCTTATGAGCCATCGGTGTACAGGTACGTATTCAGAACATTGTACGTGTGTATATTTTACATAGAAAATTATAATCAGAAGTGAAAGTAAGCCGGAACACCGTGCCGGTAAAAGATATGGAACCGGAACAACGTTTAAAATTACCCTGTAACAATGAAAATAATAATTTATTTTTAGTTTATAATTTAAAAAACATGTTTAGGGCAAGAATTTTTTTCTACTTGCACCCCTAATTGATATCTGCACGCGTGGATAGTTAAAAATGCAAGGTTTATTTTGATGTTTCGAATTGCATTGTTGTATAATAAACTTATGTGGGGAAATGACCGCATAACACGAGAGTAATGTTGGTTGCGTACATTTAGGGGCACCAAACCCAATACGAATGAAGCACGTTTATCTTTTGAGCTATTATTTGCAGTATATTTAGATAGACCTGGATAGACCATTAGAAACATATGTAAAGTTGGCTGTTTTCAACCTAGCTTGATCATTATTATTACTATTTTTTTTCATATACGTTTCTTTATATTAAAAGTAATTTTATACTGGTATGTAATTATATACAATTTAAATAACATTATTAATTGTTGATGCATTACAAGCATTCAATTAAATTAAGATAATTATTAATAATTATATTACTGCTTTTTTGCAACATTAAGAATAGATTCTGGTATTATTATAAAACCACAAATTGTGACAGAATTGAAACGTATTTAATAATGTAATATTAATGCTAGATTATTTGCAAAGCAAGAAGGTATGTTTGATATCGTTTATTTTGGTTCAAGATGAATTTGTTATGAAACATTTATTATTTATTATAAGAGCAAGATTCGTGCGGTAGACGAACCTCGCCGACGACGTGGCAATAGGCAGACGACAGTCTAAGAGCACGTTGGTTCGCCAGGTCGAAATTACCTCCACTAGTGGACCACATTGGTGCAATATGTCAAAAATCATGAAACTAAAATATCCCAAAATACATACGCTGACCAGCGGTAGGGGTAATTTCCACTAGGCGCCACAACGTGCTTTTACACTTGTCTAACTATCGCCACGTCTACGGCGCGAGATGCACCGTAATGCACCGTAAATTCGGTGTTTGATTTTGACACAGCACTGTTTGGTATTCACTGCTTCACACAGTCGCACATTACAAGCGAGTGGCGCTGCAGGCAGAGGTTGAAGTACCTGTTGCATCATATAAACACCATTGGCTGATACCAATTAGCCACGGCAGGGCCGGCTTCAAAGCATTTCTAATTGCTTGCAGAAACAATTGCCCGTAATTTATGTGCAAAGCAAAGTTCATTCTTTAACTGTGCAAATAATTGCGCAATTAATCTGTGGGAAACCAAAAGTATTTCAATAAAAGTACATATTTTTTCCCGATTACATTTTTATTATTCTGAAATACTCGCTTGTTTATTGTTAACTGTCATATAAATTCTTTACATGGTTTATAAATAGACACAATCTCACGCAATAATCTTAGGAATTTTTATTAGTCAACAGTGATGGTTTCTAACGGTACTCTTGATTATACACGGATAATAAAAAAATAACTACATAACTATACACTTTGTATAATCTGATTATTTCTATTCGATGATCCGACAACATGAAATGAACCACTGCATAATTATTCATGTAATGAAACAAAAGATGCGCTCCCTAAATAACAAACGATGACGGAGTGATTATTTCTTGGATTATTATGAGACGAGCCTGTCACTGTAACGAAGGAGTGGGGATAGAAACAAATGCTACTGTGCACGAGAGTGGGGGTGGAGTCTGAGCGCGTTTAGACGCCTGGTAGTCAGTCACGCGGTGCCTTGTGTACAGTGTAGATGTGCGTGTGTCCGCGGTTGCAACGCTGCTCGGTGGAACAATACGCAACCTCGTAAACAAATAAGCGTGTACACTTTGAAATCTGACAATTCGACTGTTCTGCGCGAACAATAATATCGCAACGAGTTTGACTGATGATTCTATGCCAAAAATATATTAGCTGAAGTGATTATGTTCGGTGTTATCAGCAATTCTGTACTGTTATCGCGTGTGTTTACATCTGTCGAAGAGATAGTGTAGTCTTGGCTAACTACAAGACTGCACACTGTTTATAAATAAAACCCGTTGGTGAGTTTGTGTGCTTAACAGGACTGATTGTTTTTTTGTTCGAAACTAACTATATGTACTCTCAATTGTTTGGTGTGGTGTTGCTTCGTTGATTATTAATGGAGGTGATTATTTAGGTATGTACTATGCACAATTGTTTTGGGCAATTGGAACAATTTATTAGTGATAATCTAAATATAAATGATTGCGGCTCAGTTATCTATCTATACTCGGAGTAATATAACCATTATATACTCTGTTCTACGGTCATATTCCTGTCTTTTTCATTTGTAATATGTACTTGATTAGGACTGCTATAACGCGAATATTAAGATTTTGTTTATAAATCTATACTAATGTTTTAATGTTCTGTCTTTTGAACTGAATGTTGATAAGCTTTATAATGTGTATTTTATGGTTGGTCTTGATTAATACTAATTTCAAGTGATTAATGTTGCAATTAACTGATTTCAAAGTGCCAATCCGTTCATATTTTACTTACGCGGAGGCCTTAATTCTCGTTTGCGATTTCGAGAACCACGTGTACCTCGTATTGTTACGATCGCGTGCAACTGTGTTCGACGAAATTTGCAGAGAAAACTAATTTAATTGACAAAAAAAAAGAATACAGTGACATTAGCACGCGATTACATATGTAGTGTATGTTTCGTATTTGCTGTTTGCCTTTTATAATGCATACGGAATTACTCTTGAACGAGCTGCGTGTTTACCGAACTCAACTGTAAATAATATTTTCGTTTATCGTTACAATACAATACAATTCAAGCTGATCGATAAAACGGAGAAAGTCATTTTTGTACATTCTTATGAGATCCTCCTGTAAGTAAATATTACTCTATCAATGGTAAGTCTAAATCAGTTTTTACGTTAAGCTGATTCATTCTGATTATTGTACACATTACACGTTTTTTTAATGTAATGAATTCTAGTATTAAA
This sequence comes from Carabus problematicus, assembly GCA_963422195.1. Classification (NCBI taxonomy): domain Eukaryota; kingdom Metazoa; phylum Arthropoda; class Insecta; order Coleoptera; family Carabidae; genus Carabus; species Carabus problematicus. Next base: position 3,190,608 of record OY728588.1, on the reverse strand, counting down.
TACCATTTATGATTAAATTTTCGCTGCTTTGAATTTTCCTATTGACATTTAGGTTTATTTCGTGTATTTAACGGTTAAAAGTTATGATAATTGATTTTCATATTTGGGGGAAATTCGACTGGAAATTATTCCCTGATTATAATTTATATATTTAAATATATATTTAATAATTATATTATAAATGTTTATGTTATGTTTACCATAAACTTATGGTACCTTCTTGCATGTCATGTAGGTACGCATACGCTAATCTGATTACATATTTCTTTCCTGAAAATTTCTTACCTGAAGTCTCCCATGGCCTACTATCTAATCTGCCTGGCGGAAAATAAATATTATTAAATTTGTATTTACACGAAACGACAGTTCCGGTCGGCTACCGGAAGTGGCTGTGTTAACACCCAGAGTATCAGACGATAACTGTAGGGGTAGAGTAGGAGAGTTTCATAAGTAATAATCACACGGTATACTCTGTTCCACGATGCATTCCTGACTTGTTGATAATAATATTTATTGCTAGCTCATTGGCTAGAAAATAATAATAATAAATAGTACATATATATGTGCAATCTGTCCAACTTCAAATCATTTAACTTTGATCATGCTGACTTTGACAAAACCGGACAGTGATTCAAAACGCTTCATTTAATAATCTTTGCGAATCAAAACATTAGTCACTGACGGAAACATGAACTGGTCGTTTGTTTGATGAAAATTTGATAGAAGTGCAACGCACATTTAAACTCAATAATAATTCGCAAGAAATAAGTTTGTTAGTTTCGTCCAATGTAATGTTTGAATTTTAGAATCAATAATTCACGTATTAATCCTTACCGACGAATAAACCAATATACAAATAACTAGTAGTAGTATGCTTTGAACTCGTATCACTATTTTTAATATATTTTTTAGTTTAAAATATTCAATATTTATATATAAGCTCAGCAAAGACAATTTAAATTTCTGTTAAAAGTGATTGCCGATAGAATTGGAGCGTCATTTTCTTATGTAAATATTGACGTGAGCTGTCAGTGTTTGACGGTGTAGTTGGGAGGGTGGATAATTTCGTTTAACACACACACACAGGCATACATATACCTACAGAGCTAGAGGCACAGGTGTACGAAGCATGTTACCTGGTATGGTATACACCGGTTAAAATGCAAATCTTTAATAAAAACGCCTCTCAAACTAAGTACTCTCATCACAAGTAGGCCGTGTTTGGCAGGTAAAAATTACACTATCGATCGTTTACGTCCAGTAGCGTAGCAGTGCGTGGGATTAGCGGGAGGGGGAGGGAGCCCCACCACCCCGTATTAGAATACTTTTATATATATATATAATCACGTCACTAAATAGACACTCATTTAGCTACATCGTAATCTGTCACTTTAGAACCGAATCGTGAGTTATAAATCAAAATAATCGAACTTTAACCTCTTTTTGTATGAATGTAATATAATACGTGTTGCTTAATGAAAATCCTTGTTTATGACCATGTATTTACAATAGCCGGCTGAACTATGACAAATAATAGCGTATGAATACGTTTTGACGTGCGTTTGTTTATTTTACAATCGATGTAATGCGTGCGGAATTTTATTTAATTGCTGCCACAGTTAAATAGTTTTTTTTTTCTTTCTGTTTCTGTTCTTCATGTAGTCATGCGGTTTGATTTATTACGAATTAGCTGGACATCTACTGCTGTAGTAATTTATGGCTGTAGATTTATATGTTGCTACACACTTCAGGTAGAACATTGATATGTTTCTAGAAATCCTAATTAAATAAACCATTAAACAGGTACAATATTAAACGTCGTGCCGTGTGTTACTTGTAGGTTGGAAATTATTTAGTAGAAAACGTAAGTGAATGTGCGTGCGTAAAAAGTAACTGCAAAATATCGCCATAGGAAGTCGTTTAGCCACGATAAATGGTATTTTATTTCCAATGTAAGAAAACACATTTTTACAAATGAAAATCTAATCATTCCTATAATATTTACGAAATATATATCATTTATTTTGTTCTACAACTTTGATACATTTTTTAATTATTTCTAGAAACATACAAATGTTTTAAAATTGAACAAAGATTGTATAAAAATGTATGTATATGTATTTATTTCGTATATTCTGGTTTCCTGTGAAAATGATTTCATTTAAGAAACGCGTGTTCGCGTGGACTGTTTCGTTACCGACTCAACAGATGGCACACTCAACCACCGCCATCACCGCCGCCTACTGTCTCCTTGTGGCCAAATGCGAATGTCCCACATGTGTTCCTAAACCAGGCAAACGTCCCCGTGGTAGTTACCAGTGGTTCTCAATCATACGGCAAACTTGTGTCTGAAACGTGAATTGCCGGATTGGTTTGGTGAAATAACGTAACTTTGTCAGTTATAATTGTCATCATTGATTAACTGAACCGCCGTTTCATAGCCGGCATTACAGGTGACTGTAAAATTTTGATTGCTTTTGACCGTGACAACACAAATTGCTAATAAAATCATACTTCAATTACGTGATTGAACTGATTTAGTTACCAATGCAGTAATATCTTTTTTGGTTGAGAAAAAACGTAGTAGCAGGTGAGCGTTGATCAGAATAGCGTTGAGTGAGAGCTGTTACTGTAGATTTTAACGTAATTGATTTTAAATACGATAAAAAAAAGTATGAATAAAAACATTTTAGATCATATTGATCTACATTACAATCCAAGAAGGATTGATGTTAAGTTGAGTTCCAATATTTCAGGTTATAAATTCGAGAAATTAGTCTCCAATACTGCTAATATCAAAGCCACTCTGTCACAACTGTGATGTAGGAAAAAGTTTAAGGAAAAGTTTTTTTTTTAGTTTCATGCGATCTGTTCCACGACATGTATTTTGAATAACGACGATTCGTCCATTTCTCCTCAGACACATCTGGTACAGCGAAAAAAACATCTTTTTTTTTTTGTAAATACAGTTTTCGAGTAATGGAGTGTTAAGTGGAATATGTTTCTTGTGTGTGAGTAATTTATTAATGTCCATTAAAATCGCGATCACGTCATTTGAAGACGGGTAATCTAGTGTATTTATTAATTAAATTAAAAATATAAATGACAAAATACTAAAAAATTATGATGTATATTGCGATAATGTTGATTAGTTTCTGAATTACTAAAAGTTAATACTGAACTCTTGATACTGTACCTTGGAAATTGTATTGTAAAATTTAATTAATACACCTAAGTAGGAGAATTCACTTTGATAATGCTTTAATTTTGTACGTTACGCTTGCAGAATGTAAGGTTATGTTACGGTCTTAGTAAGTTATCAGGTAGCCAACATTGTAGCCAGTATCTTGTAAAATACCCATTTATTTCTCCTGTTTTGTAAACATTCAGCATATTATTACAACTAAAAATGTATGATAATATTAGTGTTTATTTAACAAAAGTTGACCATAGTATTGGATTGTTTTATAACCTAGAATAAATAAGTGTAATTATTTAATTCGCCACAATATTACATGTTAAGTGTTGCATGTTAACATTTTGACTGTTACCATGATAATTAGCCCATTACACGTTGAAATTATTTCATTATCATGCATGTGGCGGCCTTGTTAAATGCTGTACTTAATTTTAGCCCGGTGTTTTTGAATTTATTATCCTTATTTACCGTAAGGAGCCACGTTTTTAATGCTAGTTTCTTTGTCAAATTAATATTTCTAACAGATGTGATACAAGTAGGGTTATGTTGTGCGAAACTTAATGCTAGAGCACGTATGAAAAGATAAACCCAAATAGAGAATAATCCGCGGTAGTGTATGTATTTGTGGTAGAAAATAATTGCAAGCGTCATCAGTGATTCTATTGTGATCTGATTGCACATCAAACTGTGTAGACACATAAATCCCGAGTGTGCACGTAGCCATGCATAACAGTAACGCAAGTACACATAACGCAATAGTAACAACTATGTCAGGAACAATAATCCTGCAATGTTAGTTGGCATACAGCCCGCCGCCACGCTTGTCCACAAAAGCTACGTGTACGCATATGCATTACAGTGGCGGCACACGGTGATGGCGAGGGGAGGGTGCAGTTCCCCGCCAAACACAATGACTGGTATTCACAGCTCGATACTAACACCTACTAATGTTAACCCTATTACTAGGGATAATTGTGTATTTTTATAGCATCGCTTTGGCAACAGTGTCAATGTTAGTAGAAAAATTTAGTAGCCGTTAGTGTCGAGCTGTGAATTGCAGTCACTGTTTTAGTATTGAAATAGGAAATCTGTCTTACGTTACAACGTTTCACACGTAAATTTCGCGCCGTCTTGGAGGAGGAAAAACAGTGTAACACTGTAAGCGAGAAGGTCCTGTGGTTGATACGTTATATTCCATTTTGTCCACTTCTGTTATATGAACTCTGCTAGTGTGTGTGGGTGTGTGTGGTACATATCGCGGTGTTTGTTTGCGCACCACTGGTCAGCTATTCGTATGTACGCATTGTAACACAATGATTGGCCGTGCATCACGGCCCATGATCAGTGTGTGTGTGTGTGTGGGTGTGTGATATATGCATGTATACCTATTGTGAGCGACCTTCAATGAGAGGTAATTACAAACCAAATATTGACGGAACGCCACTAATACACACGCATGCATACACCTGGTATGTACTTGCCTCTGAATGCATGGTTGCTTATCTACATGCTCTACTCTGTGTGTACGCATGCGTGTGTATATACGCACTGTTGTATTATAATATGTGTGTAAGCTCTTAACTTAACGTACGTATATGCTTGTAATCTGACGTGTATGTAAATTCTAGGCATGTTGCATATGTGTATGTATGTTGGTAGGTAGGTAGACGGTGGTGACATCTCATGCATGGCCTGTTTGATTGTCACTTCCGGATGATCCGTGAGCGCTGGTCCCCGCCTGCCGTAGCCTACTGTAATCACAATACATGAATGAGTAAGGGGCATTAATAGCTTAGGAGCACCGGTGGTACAGCGGGACAGGGCGGTGTGGGAGAGGTGCTTGCATGCAGTCTACCTCTCTCTCTCTCTGTGTGTCTGTATACTCAAGTTTCGCCCATTGAGTCGATACTCTAATGCCACCAGTGCAGAATCCACACACCCGCACGACATTTGTGTTTTATGCACGGAACTTAGGTTAGAAACATACATTAACTATTACTGAGCCTTGTACTGAAGTAACACTGGTACAATGCTCGTGGTAGACTCCTCAGGCCGTGCCTGACGCTGGTATTGTGCAGCGAGGCCGTGTTTACGCCATGATCCGTGAAATTACGTGCACTGATTAGTGATTTTCTTCGGCCGAGCTGATCGAATTCTGATCACATGTGATCGCGCGGACCTCGTACTGTATCGTTGTCAAATATGTGCCGCATGATTGGCTGCAGAGAATAAGGTTATGTTGGCGACATGTCATATGACACAGCTCGCGCTAATCTGCACATTATATATATATATATATATATATATATATATATATATATATATATATATATATATATATATATATAACGTTATTAAAAACTGTATTGAATTTATTTCAAACAACATATAACTATTTTCACAGACTAGGTATAATATAATTACAGTTGTTGACTTTGTAAATATAAAACCCATTGGTATGGAAACGACAGTTCCATGCTTATTACAATAATGTTACAGTCTCTCAGTCTCTCTCTCTCTCTGTGTTTCAATTGAAAGCCGTTATGCCAGGCAGTGTGCAAATACTCCGCCATGTCCCGTGTCTTTGATCTCATTCCATTTGGATCAAGTTGCAGTCGCTTTACGCTCGGTCGCGCATCGATAGTTTTTTGTACCCTGGGATGCGTCGTTATTTATTTTTCTATTCACTAATAGAGGCTTCCAGTGAAGCATTGGAATGTTAACAACAAAGAACAATCTACACTAGTTTATTATAAACAACAGAACAAATCGATCATTGATCCTTGGTAGATGTTGATAAATACACAGAATAAGAAACACATTATGTGACGTGTCGGGAATTTTATCAATTCAATTGACTGCGCAGGTAAAAGATTGTTGCGTATTTAAATATTTTGCATTGTAAATATACTCCATGTATAATATTGTACAATTACGAAGAATACATCCAATATTTAGAATATTTATTGTTTGTGTGTTCTGGCTATTGTAAAAGCTGATGTAATCAATGCATAGGGTATTCATATTTCGTTTTTGTTTATTTCTAAATGAATACATACTTGCAGATCAGATAAGAGTATGTGATGTGATACATTCCAATTACAACTATGCAACAAGGTTATGGTATGGTCTGATCATTGCCAAGGTCGCATGCATGAATGTCAGTCAATAAATCTAGATATTTATTTTTTCCGCATGTCATATTATGTTCTTCCTATTACTAAAGGTAGCAGAGTCCTTTATTGCGTAATCTGTGTATGATAAGGAAAGTATATTTCATTAATTTGTCATATTTTTTTCCTTAAACCTGTTTCAAAACATTGTGGTTATGATTTCATATTGACCACAATTAAGGAAAGTTTTTTTATCAGAATAATATTATTTTTACACTTTTCCTTAAATTGAAAAATAGTAATGTAATTGTGTAAATAAATAGGAAGTCCTATCGTTAGATTAATATCCCGTAATGAAATTTCACATTATGCACATCGCACAAAATACGGTAATTTAACATAGAATAGTTTAAAATTGCCAGCGGAGAAGCAGGAATTTGGCGAGGGTCATGGTCACGAGTTCATTGAATATTGTATCTTAACTGTTGTTACTTACATTGGTTCATCACTTAAATCATTTATATCATCTTAGACGAAGTTAGTCTTGATACTTTTGTAACTACAAAACACTATGATTATTCATAGAATAACCTTGCATAAGTAACATTATATTTGTTGAGCATTGTATGTGTATAAATTTGAAGATCATATTCTCCGAGACATATTTATTTATCGGTAACCTTGAGTTACATACTCGGCCCTTATCACTTCCGGGAAATGTCTTTTCCTACCGCTACTTTTTATTGATGATTAACGTAGATAACATTCTTTTACACTTATATTTTGTACTGCAATTATTACGAGCTGTTTATGCATTTGACTAACTGTGTTTATCAGTTCTTTTCTGGGTCTGGCACAGATTATATTGTGTGCCTCTCAACCAGAACACTTGATAAACATTTAGTCACACGTCGTAATATATATACAGTGGAATCCACTTATATAGTGAACCCGCATATAGTGGACACTCACTTATAATGAACGTATCTCTACTAAATACATAATAATACTTACTACACTACACTACAAGTGAACTCTACTGTACATATATATGTATATATATATATATATATATATATATATATATATATATATATATATATATATATATATATATACCGGGTGTTAATTAAAACACTGGCCATAGGCGTTTAACATGTAAAATCAGTTTTTCCTCCTGCATTAGTTACCAAATTACTTTAGAGAAAAATACTTTAAATAAAAGTTGTAGAGAATTAAATTCTGCATCTAAGTGAGCAATCAGATTTAATTTTTGACATTTCATAACTGAGAAAATCAAGTTTAAAATTTCATGAAAACACATAATATATAGGAATAGCCATGGAATTTAAACAAAATTAAAAACAATTGTATGACATTGTAACTGTCAAAAAAATTTGTGTTTCGTAATTTTCGTTCTATAACAGATATTTCTAAAAGTATGGAATAGTTTTCACATGAAGAAAAGCTTCAAGTAATAAAATGGTTCTATTCTGGACAAATTTATCTAAATATTCGTGATTGAATAATTTTTTTGACAGCAAATGTCATATAATTGTTTTTAATTTTGTTTAAATTCCATGGCTATTCCTATATATTATGTGTTTTCATGAAATTTTAAACTTGATTTTCTCAGTTATGAAATGTCAAAAATTAAATCTGATTGCTCACTTAGATGCAGAATTTAATTCTCTACAACTTTTATTTAAAGTATTTTTCTCTAAAGTAATTTGGTAACTAATGCAGGAGGAAAAACTGATTTTACATGTTTAAACGCCTATGGCCAGTTTTTTAATTAACACACGGTATATATATATGTATATATATATATATATATATATATATATATATATATATATATATATGTATATATATATGTATATATATATATATATATATATATGTATATATATATGTATATATATATGTATATATATATATATATATGTATATATATATGTATATATATATGTATATATATATATATATATATATATATATATATATATATATATATGTATATATATATATGTATATATATATATATATATATATATATATGTATATATATATATATATATATATATATATATATGTATATATATATAGTGTATCCATAGATATAAGAACTTGACTAAACGCAGCATGCTATTAACAGAGGATTATCCCAAATTATACGACACAGTAAATGAATAAAAAGCAGAGCTGTATTCAGAAATTTATAAATACATTTTGAAAAATAACAACAAAAATATGATATACATCTTAACAATAATAATACAAATTAACATAAATAAATGTAATATTCAATAAATTATTATTACGTCTTAATTATAGACAAAATGTCTCTTGTCTTTCCCGCTAAGAGCATTACAAATGTACCTGAATACCGCCACTACTAGTAGTTTATGGCCTCTCCTGCTGTGAAGGGTACCACCCTACCTATTAAGGAATCATGTCAAGTTCTTATATCTATGGATAGACTATATATATATATATATATATATATATATATATATATATATATATATATATATATAAATAAATATATGGGTTCACTTTGAACTCTGCGGCCTAATGACACCCGAAAGTGTGACTCACGGGAGGTCACTTTATGGTTATAAAAAGCTCCCCTGAAATATTAACGCACAAAAGTTGTATTGTTCCGCTAGTGGAGAGCTTTTAGCTAAAACGGGCAGTGTTACAAGAAGTTCGGGGCATTATAGGAGAGAGAGGGAGAGAGACTGAGCGAAGGAGATTAGTTCATATTAATGATTTGTGCAGGTGCCGTTATTATTAAAAAAGACACGGAAAGTGGGAATTAACCCGGACGAAAATCATTTCTAAATGCGCGTGTACAGATGACGGGCCGTTACCAAATACTATTAACGCCCATGGGCGTCCACAGACATTTTTCCAGGGCAGGGACGGAGGGGCAAAGAATTTGTTTCAGGGATTTTGCAAAATACACATGATGAAAAAAATAAAAAATTAACGTATGCATATAAATACAAAGTTGATAATGGTAAAATCGTAATATTTGCCCGCCGATCAAGACAAATATATGGCAAAAACACAATTTAAATAGATAATTTCTTATAAATCAGGAACGGCGGGGGACGCCCATGATTAACGTACACGAGGTTCCATGCCACTGGTCAATATACACAGTGATGGAGCATCAGGGAAGTTCATTAAGTGTCAATCAGAAATCATTACATTCATTAACCCATCAGCAGCAACAGTAAGATTGAGATATTTTCCACGGAATTGTAATATGTGTCAGTCACGGAAATGAATGCGCATTATATCAACACATTCTCTACTTATGAGTTTTAATCATTTTCGTTATTTTATTTTATGACTACACGTACCCATATTCGAGTACCTAATTTAAATGATAAAACTTTATGCAGCGGTACGAATATAATATTTGATTTGAATGTATGACACATTCTAAATTAAAAGCTTGCTGTAATTATATTACAGCATGTATTATTATCAAAACAATAATATTTTTCATTTAGTGATAATGGAATATATATTAATATATTATTTGTACAAATTTAATATTTTAATGCTATGTAAATAATACGTTATTATATATAAATAACTATGATTATATATTTGATTTTGATATTTGATAGATTTTATTTGTGCTGGTGAAAATCGTAATATCAAAATGTAAGTCGCGAAAATCAGCCATCCAATTATGGATAGTATATAATTATAAACATGACTGTTTACAAACTACAGAATAGTTTATGTTGCATATTGATTTCATTTGTACGATCATCTACATTATAGTATAATATTAATTACATTTCCAATACAATCTGGTTGACGTTTGCAGAGAATATTATTTGTATTTCTGCAACAAGATTTAGCTAAAGTAAATGAAATTTACGTTGGGATTGTATTTCTGCGTGATTTCATAACTGACATTAATGGTAATAATTCTAATTGAGGGCAATTCTAGTTGTCCAATTACCGCATATCAACTCATACATACATAATCATATATATTTACTTATGACGTATGTGAAGGATACAATGTCTCTGTTTTTAAAACATACTTACTATTATATTATAAAAGGCTACTAACCAATTAATTTATGGAAATATTTCTATAAAAACTAACCATTCTTTATGGTATATTCATATATATAACATACATACAAATATAAATATGCAATAATTTAATAACCAAGTTTATGTACATGTATGTTTGAGTGACGTTTGTCTGTGATTAGAACTTCCGCTTGTCATTTCTTACGACAGAGATGAAAGCAAATGACCACGTGACTGCACATGAGCGAATCATCTTAATACACGGCAAACTCTTTTCATGGTTCACTAGATTAATTACATCTACGGACGAATTAATCAAAGTGCGTATCAACAATTTTATCTACCCATATATAGCTATAGTATATAATAAATAAATGTATTTTGATAATAATAATTATAATATTTTTTTAAATATTTTTTTATTATTATTTAGTGTAACGTTTAAATTTAATTAATATGTAAAAAACTAGTTTGCGCGGTCAGTTCTGCTTTGCGTCCATGTGAGTTATATTTAAAGTATATTTTTTGCTTTCTGTAAATTGTGTAAATACTTCACAAGGTTAGAGAGGCATCCTGGCGTCAGTGTGTTACACCAGGAGTTCTCAATCCATGGGCCGCACTGTTGACTTGTTTCTTGACCGAATAGTTTTATTCAATGTTTTGTTACCTGGCCTCTGTTAGCATGTTGAGTACTGGTGTGCGTGCGATAGTTGGCAGGCATGGTCCATGGTTCTAATGTGGTACTCCTGTTACTAAATATACATTACGTTGACACATATTTCTCATGCAGGAGTCTGCGTGGCACATTGTAGTACAATGTACATACAGTAAAACTTCGCTTAATGAAACGGTCATTTTCTATAAATTGATCCATAATTTCCGTAATTGTGTCTTCATGATTATAGCCGCATTAATCGATGTAGAATTAAGCGAAGAATCCTAGTATCTTCCAAAGATGCAATATGCAAACTCTGACTTGACTTTATTAAAACTCATTTGTGCAGTGCATTAAAAACAATTTAGTAACAAAATTCAAATGCCAATGTACACCGCCATTTTCTATATGAAACCGTATCGAAAATACCAAAGATTCCAAGCAAACTGTAGCAAAACGTATACGAGCGCGTGTATGTACGTATACGTTTGATATACCGTAAGTTATGCGCAGTGGCTTGCACAAACGACGGTCAACATTCCTGATCGTAACTTTAGCGTTCGCGAAAGCTGAACTTTTCTATTTCACGTTAAGCTGGGCCGTGTATGCTGCCCATTGAAGAGATTGTGGTTAGAGGCCTGCACGCGTAATTCACAGATTAACTCCTACACACCCGCACCCAACCCCGCTGAATGGCTCGATATTTATAGGTTAGTACGGTTACCAATTAGCGCATGCGTACTTTTGAGAGGAACTTAAACATTATGCTCAATCCATACCTGGTGATATCTATGGATCTCTATGTGTGATTTTACGTTTTTACCAGTGTAGAAGCCACAGGAGAACAGTGTACACTAATATATGCACATGATTATATGAAGTGGAATGACTAATGATGTTGTGTAGGTTATTAAAAAAAAATAGAAACCTCATCGTTACTTTGTTTGCCACTGAATTTATGCTCGGGAATAATTAATTGATAAAATTCAAAGGAGAACATTCATTAATTAATTCACTTAGCTCAACCTTACAGTACATAGGATGACTTGTTGTTTATTTATTTTTATATCTCTAGATACATTTCTTTGGAGATTTCAATAATGTTTAACGAGTTTTTCAATATTTATGTACGTAAACATTTCAATACTTTCAAAGATCGATACTATAGGCGCTACTAATAGATTTCAATAATGTTTTTCAATATTTATTCAATATTTATGTATGTAAACATTTCAATACTTTCAAAGATCGATACTATAGGCGCTACTAATAGTTACTACTGATTACTTGTTTACTAAATTTAACCTTGCTGCTCTGTAGATGTGCGTAGTAGCATTACCATAGCAACCGTGGCGGTTTGCGTATTGAATTTAAATTGACGTAGTTATGTCAATCTAGTTGTAAATTGATACAATATAGTGCAGTATGTATGATGTATTTCTGTCTTGCTTGCTTTCTGGGTGTATATACAATACATACATATGTAGTTACATCTTAAAGCGTCCTCTTTAATTCCCACAATCTTTTCTTTGACGTCACGGACCGATTATATTTACGCGCGGCCTTTGAAACAGATAAACTAAATATTTGCTCGCCACAAACGCGTGTAAAATGTACGTTTTGAGATTACCGAAAACGTATTACAGAACTTTGTATCTATTGTATAAATATAATATCTGGCTTACATATTAGTCCAGCTAGTTTTCTTTACTTTCATTTCTCAATTATATGAGAAAAACGAGCATTGTGTACAATGTTACACAATATACACAAACAGTAGAACTGTGTTTCTGCGTAATCGTGCATGGGAACATATTACTTATCTGTACAATGCGTCTGCTTGTATGCAATACATCTTGCTTCAGTTTTTCAAATCTCGGACATTCCGAGTATGTAATTTCGTAAGTAATACTCATGTTTAGTTTGAACAGTAGCTGCTGTATTTCAAGAATAATTCCTGTTGAAAATTCGCTGTAAAGATGATTATGCTTGTTATAGTCGTGAATGTCCTTCAGTCTTGTCTCGAAGATTAGTTTAAGTGAGTTAGTGTGTGTCATTGTCCGCTCTATAGTATCAGACTGTCACATACATAATATTGCTAGCCGTCAATCTAGCCTAGTTCAAATAACTACACTTTTCTTCTAAGAAATAGTTCTTCTGCATTTAAATCTCGCTCATTTCTAACTAGAGAAGTTAATAAGTCTGGCGCCAGGAAAAAAATGTGCCGACATTGACGTAATAATTGCCGAAAAGTTCCCGATGAGATAATCCTACAAGTAGAACGAAAAACACAAACGTTAAAAAACGTAACAGTTGCTAAATAAATGTGTTCTGTTTTTTTTTTCTCATCATTCGCTACCCTTTTTTTTTCTTCAAACGAAGGCATTTCATTTAGTTGAAATAACTTAAGTCCAACGCTTACATAAATATATGTATATGAATAAACAGTATCTTTATTGTAGTTTTCAGATAAAAACATTTTGTTTATATAATCTCTATTAACTGTTGTTTTCAAAAGTCGATAGTTAAAAGTTCTAATTGCTTGCATAACAACAGTACTAAATATTTTATGTCTTTATTTGGAATGAAGTTTATTCGCGAATTTCGCAGAACACAAAAGTTAATTTGGTAATAATTCACAAAACAGTTATAATCATATTATAAATATGAATTATAAAATCGTAATTTATTTTCATAGAATTGTTTTTTGTGCAATTAATTATTTTTTGTATAAATATCTAATTATAAATTTTGTTATGGCTGTGTTTGAAGACTAACTGATTGATAATATTATTTATTTATCAATAATTGTTCACACTACAAGTGCTTATAATATTATTAGTTTCAGTATTTTTCTGTCACGTCGGTATGTTTTATATCTTTCTGCTAAAGTTATTTATAAAAATATAAAGAAATAGATTTTTTTCTTTGCGCTCGGCCGAAGTGATATTTATTTTTATACTTTCATTACAGTCTCTGCCTTCGTCTGACATAATGTCATCATTACATTATTATTTACACAACAATCAAAATAAAAAGTCTTAAAGTTGGTAATACGGAACAGAAAAGAAAGCTTCAGATTTGTTGGAAGCTTATTTTAAAATATACATAAGTGCATTTCAGATATTATTATTTTTCTTTTTTATGCCAAAAATTAGGATAATAAATCATATTTATATATTTTTACCTGCAATTTTTGTTCACGCCCTTCAATGATAATTCAAGCTGTTAATTCGATTTGCTCGTTTGAAAATATTTACACATTTTTTTCTTTAAAAAATCACCTAGCTGACGAACCGATTCAATTATGAATAATAATTATGTTAAGGTAATGAAAATATTTTGCAAAAATTAACATCAGTACAAGGATGTTGAGTTGCGCGCGGGGGCGGGGGTTTTAATGAGGTCGGTTAAATTTTCTCATGATATTCTTATCGTAAGCCGACAAACGCACACAAACGCACATATGTCATTTTATAAAGAATTATTAAAATGCAAGGTCAGTAGAAAATAATTTCCAAGTGACAACACTGAAGTTCTTTAATTTTTCAATGTTATTTTTACTTGTGCCACATCTGTGTAGTTTTACTTTCGGTTGAAGTTTGTGTTGTTATGTTACGTGGATGCTTACGTTATGTATAACAGTTATTATTAATAATCTCAGGGAAATAAGTGGTTTCCTGTGTGTGTTTTTTGTTTGCTCACAATGCACTTTCCTTTTCTGGGTAACTGAACCGAACCAACGGTGAGATTCGTGCAGAATATCGTCCAGTGAAACGTTTGCTAAAATCTCGTACAATTCATCAATGTAAAAAGCAATAGTACTCGTAATATGAAACTAGCAGTTTCATGTTCAACTTCAGGATAGCAGAAAATAAATTGTATACTTGTAAGTGCTAAATATTTGTTACATGACAATTAGACACTGCTGTAAGATATTTTTAATTGCATGTCAAGGTTTGTATTTAGTCATATTCAAAGGCATTAGCAACACTTAGTAATGGTTGACAATAACAATACTAGACTCTTGATTAAATAAATATTCTTTCAGACATACAACTTTATCTGTATGGTTCATCTACAACAGTATACACAGAAGTTAGTTTTGTAAATATTTATTACATTTATTGCTCTGTCACAGTAAATACGCATTAAACGGTAAACACTATGAATCATATAATCTTTCATGTAATCATATTCTACGAATTACAATATTAAATTATAACTGCAATTATAAATGCACATTAAATATTTCACTTCTTCCGAAAATTGCTCTATTATAAGAATTGGTTAAATAATAATACAATGTAGCAAAGAAACGAATGACTTTTTCAGGGTTATTTCCTATCCTATAATATAGTTTTCTAAATGGTTTCAATAACAATGCAATTATATAGTCAAAACTGTATTCGTCTACGTGTATATATATATATATATATATATATATATATATATATATATATATATATATATATATATATATATATATATATATATATATAATGATGGATTTAGTGAAACTAAAATTGGCATTTTCATTATGTTGTTTAATATGTTTACATTCTGGTGTTTGCCGTGCCAGGCACTCGGTCAAACATTGACAGAAGACTTGCACGGCCCAACAGGAATTACAAATAACCACCAACCATTAATATATATATATATATATATATATATATATATATATATATATATATATATAGTAGAGTCGCGATTTAGTGAACTAATTCCGGCCAAGCCTGTTCACTTTTTAGGGGTGTTTACATTTTCGGGGTTCTGGTCTCACTCAGATATTTTGAGAAACAACTTATATTCTAGGTACCGAAATCAACAAAATTCTAGTTCAAACAAACATAAACAAAATCTCTTGAGAATTACACTCAAAAAGTACAAAAATATTTTGAAAAATATTAGAGAATATTTTTGTTTATGTTTCTTTCCTCTAGAATTTTGTGATTTGCTTGAAAATGACCAAAACACATCTGGTCGAAACGTCGCATATCTGTTATCATCTTGAACTATAGTCATTTATTCCAATCATTTTGGATTCAGTATTTCTTCTTTTCAAGATCTACAATTGACAAAAGAAAATCTACAATAAAATAATTAAAAAAAAAAATACATGTACCTATTACATAATATTATGTATACGTGTACATATTATGTAATGGGAAGGTACATATAAAAGGTTATTTATTTCAGAAGCGAAAAAAATTAAGTAATATTGGATTGTTTACGCTTTTTTTCATGTTAATTTGTACTAATTTTTGTCGTAAATCATGTAGCACGAGCAAACTGCAATATTCTACTAGCAAACACGGTCACATATTCTCCTTTACCCAGACATTAAGTATTTAATTTTTTTGTTTTAAATTCAAGTATTTTCGTTTACGCTCCATCTAGATTCATATTTAGTGGGATCCCCCAGAGAAGTATCGCGAATACCATAGTTTACTATATCGAAGTTTACAGGTGTTCACTATATCGGGACGCAATGATAAAATTTAAGTGTTCACTCTATCGGGTTGTTCATTTAATCGAGAGTTCACTAAATCGCGACTTTACTGTATCTACAAAAGTGACTATACGAGCTGCGGTTTGTCAAAAGAATAACAGAGGCGAAAAGATAGACGAAATGTAGGTAATACAAACTAATAGTAGCTTGGTACATCACAACAACAACAGTGTTTTATCCTTGTCTTCCAACTGCAAGTATTTATTTTCCCGAAGCAGATATGCAGGTGACTGTTGGCAGTCGGCCAGGCCCCAGGGCTAATGTTGACATTTCACTGCATCTTTAACGCCCGATTGTTGATTACAAGATAAATGTGTGTAAAGTACTCTCTGTAAAACGTGATAATTCTGGTCAAGTTGCGTTCAAGGTACAATAGGTGTTGTTTAACAGGAATATTATCATATTATGGCCGGGTTAGAAGCATATGTTTTCCGGGAAAATGTTGTTTTAGATATGTGATACATATTGGCACATTTAAAGTGCTATGTCTTATTCTATTTACAATATATGTATTATGTATATAATGTGTGCTGACATGTGATATTTCTATATATTTGCATAGATACATCAATGGCTCTGTGAGCAACATTACATTCAGCCGCATAACACTATCAGAACATGACATTACAGCTAGCTGGCTAACAGATTTGTAATAACTGCACGGAAACTACGTTATAGTTCATTAATTGTGCACATTTATTTCCTCGATTTCGCTATGCATTTCCTACTTGTGATGTACAAAAAGTTAAACTTTCATTTAAAAAATTGTTCTATCAGACTAGGATAATCCATTCAATGATAAGTTTACTCTGTAATATTACAAATTAGTTCATATAGATATTACGGAGAATTGAAGGAAATTCGACAGTTACAATAGCGTGGTTACTTACGATTTAAAATGGGTGTAGACATTCCTTCATAAGATATTAATAAATGTGTATTTGTAACAGAGCTATTTAGTAACTAATGTTAGCTGTGATTTGGAGAGAAGTATTTTGTTATATTTCTAAAGAAATGGATTGTGTGGAGCAGGTAAATGTCTTCTAACTGATGATGAACTAACACACTTTACTTTGTATTTGATACTAATAAAAACAGTGAAATCAAGGAAATAAATGCACACAATTAATGATCTATAACGCAGTTGCCTTCCAGTTATTGACAATCGACTACGGTTACTACACACACATAATATCAAAACTCAAGTTAAATTGATACATATTTGATATTTCAAATGTGTATTTTTCGTGATTCCTACACTTTTTTTTAATATGTAGAAGAAAGTAAAAATGTTGATTTAATTATTTCATTGATTATTTTTTACTTGCGTCATATGGTAAACTAATTTTGGATGTTTTTGTAAATACGATAGTAAAAAACGCCATTTGCCCACATGTGTATATTGAAAATTTCGATTATCGATTAATTTCGAATGACTAAGTATTATGAGTTTTTCCGAAAATGTCAATCATAAATTCAATTATATAGAACTCTTTTATTTTAACACATTTTCTTCCATTTTAGCAAGGTTGAAATATAGACGAAAATTGGATATTGGAAAATTACAGGGAAATTGTATGTCATTTTTCTAATAATTATATGATATATGTAGACTTTGAATTCAAATCAGTAATTTATTGCACAAAGCTAGATTTAATTAAATTTTTACGATATATATTTTTTGGAAAACAACCTATTTTATTCAGTTATTCGACGTCAAAACTAAAAATCTTCAATCTCAAATGCGTTAAATAGACTCATTGCGTAAATCTAGTGTTAATTAAGCAATTTATTTATTAATAAATATGTTTATCATAAACATTGTGTATTACAAACAAGTGGATAAGCATTTGGCTGATATTTCAATCTAATTTTAATATATTTTATTGGAAATTTACAACATTTATGTGCCCATGCATCAATGAAAGTAGCTGTGTTGCATTTATTTATGTAAAAATGTTGTCAACTTGATAAATGAAGTGCAATACACGTGTAGTAGATTGAATAACGTATCTTTAGTGCGCATGTTGTATGACTGTCGGGTTGTTTTCTTATCAGCACGCTGATAACCGGCCCGAACTTTGAACTTATCTGCTACAATATCGGCCAGACTTATGTGTTACATTGTAGCCAGTGTAAATGTCCGGTTTTTGGGACATTCATTGGCTTCTATGAGCTTTCCAGTTGTATTTAACTATTTCACTATACGTTTGTGTTGTATACATCTATATACAGTGAATGCCGTCACGGTTGTATCTGACTTTCAATCGAATTGATCCCGAGGAAAAGTGTTCTATGGTCAAGTTGTATTGGTTGAAAAACGACGGTGTTTATTGATGTGGTTGTCCGTGGTGATTTGTAACATGGAACTAATGATAACACTTTGTCACTATCGGGTGGTTTTTTGAATAGACCACACATACATTCATACATAGACATTTCTGTATTCATACGTAGCGTGAAAAATTGAAACATGGCATCAATTCTCTCATCGGCTGACATTGTATACCAGTTGGAATGAATCCTTTTTTTTTAACCGCGATTACAACTGTCAATAAATACAGACATTGGTGTATAGAATGTAGGAAATATTCTATTATTTCTCATGTATGCATGTACGATTGTTTTACGAATTATTATGGATAATCAACGTATTTTTACACACGATGCTTTTAGGCACATCACACACGTACGTAAATATAATTATTATTGCTATTACAATAATTGACCGATAACAAAATGTGATTAATAGGAAATGTAATAATTAAATAGTGTGTTTTATGCTTACAGTTTAATTGATTTTTTGCGCTTAGGAGTTTTCAATATTTGAAGTGTGGCCGTGACACATTGTCGACATTTATTGAGCAGTATGTTTATTGATATGCTACCAAGCCAATCAACTATACAATCAGTTCACCAGTTCATGGTAGTTGATTTATTTTAATCGAATTTAATATGAATTTTGGTTTAGTTATACATTAAATAATATTTCATAAGTTTGGTCAATAAAATGTGTATTCAAATTCGTATGATGTTTTTTTTATTATTATTGCTTGTAGTCTTCGTGGGTAAGGAGATGAAGTAGATAGTTAGACTTTGATACAAGTATTAAGATATATTTGAAATGCAGACTTGTGGCTATGCATGTCGCACATCAAGTATTTGCATCTATTCCCCAAAGGTAACTCAAGCCATTCACAGTCTCCAAACGTACATACACTTAATCATTATCCAATTACGCGTAGCTGATTGGTAATTAACAAAAAAAATCACCACAAAACATCACTTGTAATAAGATTGCATTGATTATTTGCATTCACAGTTGAATTTATGACCAGTTCTTGGCATTGTTTATGTGTTTCCGTTACTAACCAATGAAGTTAATACTTGTTTATGTTCCATTAAATGTGTTATATGGATTTCATATTTTTTGTTTTTTTATATGATCGTAAATAAATTTTGTATTGTATATGAATCACGTTTAAGGAACTCTCACTTTGATTTGGGACGCATAACAATTAAGTTTCGCGGCTGATTACGCAAAACTGTATACTTTTCGACGGATTCGTCATGATTGCAGGTAGATTATTGACACGTAGCATAACTATTGGAATAAGTTAATTAACGACTGGGTGTAGGTTTGCCCGCGTGATTGTAATGTATCGGATTAAGTAAGTAGTGTGCTAAATTCAAGGTTCTGCATGCGATAATCTTTATTAGCTCGAGTGCAGCGCGCTAGGATTGGACTGAACAATTGTAAATATGTGTAATTCACTACGGTTATGGTGTAAATACTAGTACAAAATCGTACGCTCATGATCATGCTATTTTTAAACATTCACAGTAATGTTTCTGTATCGGGAAAGTGTTTTATCTTGACAACTGTTACTTGTACAATTCCACATCTGCGTATGGAAAATATTGTCTTGTTTGATAATATTCTGTTTGTTTGTGGTTTACAGTAATTCCCTTGGTTGAATCTGGAGCGTGAGGCTTTGGAAGGGCTGCCATGTGTGGCCAGTCCAGCGTACCAACCCCTAGACACCGATGTACGGCTGGATTTATCCAGGAAACCAGATCACGGCCAGCAGAATCCACAAGCTACCGCCTGGCACGATCAACAACCCGGCAATCCTGTGGCACCACCGCGGAGGAAACAGCGTCACCAACAAGCAACATCAAGTGTTGTCAGTAGCAAGAGGACGGGTTTGCAAACGGGAGAAGAACAGCCTGCTTGTAGCAATCTGATACCAAGCTGGTCATCGCTGAAGAAGAAGTTAAAACACTCACCACCGCCTCAGAACGTTGCTCTGGTGTCGTCAGAGCACGGTGTAGTTAATGCTGACAGGTCAGTTCCGACCGGCCGCTATCATTCACCGAACTTTGCAAGCAGCAGTGCCCGTGGCAAGTATAGTGCCGGACGGTTGTGTATCACGATGTTCCGCGGTGGCATGAAACTGAAGGAACGTCTCCTGGTCGGCGTCAGCGTAGCCACCGTCCTGTTCACACTACTGCTGGTTGTGGATCTGCAGATGGACACCGGCATGGTCGGTCACCGCTTCATGCCGACACATGCACGGGTGAAATTCGGTGGAGGACCGGATCCGCCGGGCGCCGCGTACAATAGTTTCCGGAACCGTCTACTACAGAAGACGCACAGGTTAGTTCAGCCGTTGGTTTTAATCTACCTTCAATTCTGTGTGCCCCCGTTTTGAATGTGCATTGATTTATTTTATTTTTCTCATAGAAGAAAGACTTTAATGAAAGAACGGGCGCATTTAATAGCTTGCTCGCTCAATTTAATAATAAAAAACTATTGTTTCGCTGTTTTTTTGAAAGATTGCCTTTTTTTGTTCGGTTCGACAACGTTTTGACACGAGGTAATTTCGTATTTAAATGCGAATTGAATGTGGCACGTATATGATTACTGTTTGTTGAATTTGATCAAGTCTGCATATTGCATTTTATATTTAATTGTTCCGATTTAATAACGCATTCAAATGCAAAACAAAGACGCAAAAATTGTGTGTTAAATTAATTCATTTGTTTCGTAATCTTAAGCCATGTGGAAATTTTATAATTTTTTTGATTATTTCTGCACCGTTTGCACATTAAAATCACATCACTGGCGGGATTTATTTTGTAAATTGCGATAAATTAAAATGTTGTTTATCAGCTGCTGAACTGGTAACACGTTATTCATTGATAGTTACAGGCAATTTTGCAATTGTTCATTACATATGCTACAACAGCAACACACTTCGGATGATAAGAAACGGCCCCCACTGCGTTGGAGAATAGTACTGTTGGCGTAAGATATTATTTAATTATCTACGCGTAATTAAATCCATAAACTAAGGCATATTTTCCTAACATTATTTCATTATTAATTGTGTTTGAATTTTCTGCACATATTTTCGTATTATATCGTTGTGTATATTATGTAGTTTATATCTTACAATTCAGCCGTTAGAAAGATGAATGCTCCAACGAAAAAACGAAAATCAGTTTAGTAGAAAATTGACTATATATTCTACTGACCCATGCGTCATGGCTATCTTTCCAAATCACTTGATGTTGGCATATTTTAAAATAACCCTTAAGAAATACACCAGTGTACCTCAAACATTGACGTGTCTATAGGAGTATAAAGTAAAAATATTTGTTTGTCAGTACAACACAATACAAATGTATTATTTACAATTGTCACGATCCGGTTGCTGTGCATTTTGTAAACAAGTTCCCGGATTTTTGTTTCAAACTAAACTATTCCGTGCATTGGAAATTGTAGTAGGCAAAACGCCAGTTGCTAGTTCAGCCGCTAGACTGCGCACCATACCCCGGACGAAGCGAAGTATTGAACCAAGTTCTCGTAAGTTTGTTAAAAGTTTCCATCTTTGCGTGTGACAACTTCGTTATTAGCTATTCTTAAATAATATGAACTAGTCACCAAAAAATGTATTGTCGAAACTTTAAATACAAATAGAACATTTTACTTATGTATAATATTGTAAACAAGTTTTACACATCGCTAGTCAAGTAAAATTATTGTATTACGTTGGTTTTTCTCTTAAATATGTATTTAATTTTCAAACATAAAATTACACGGAGTTAATGCTGTTATGTTAAATATTAATTAACATTGAACTCACGTCACACACGCACGCACCCACTGACTTTTCGATCAGTTTGTGTACCGTTATGTAAGTCAAACTGTTGCATATTAAATTATGAAAATAATAACACGTATATAGACCAAGTAACTGCACACCTTACACTGGTCATATAACTGGAACACATGCATTTATGCTCGATTTGGCTATTGACTGTGGTTTAATTCGAGAATCAATGACCGCCAATGCTCGGATCGAAATAAACCATTTATTTGTTAACAATTATCTTGCATTTGAACGAGAATTCACAGCAAATCAACTTTAAGATATGTCTAGTTCTGACGCTGAAATTGAATAAAACAACTTAATTTTTGATTGACGCATTTCAGAAAAAAATAGGTCAATGAACATTATGCGTAAATCCAGTGTTTTTGACTAGTTTAATACATATTACTCTACATAAATGACTCAGCAATTAATATATAAATAGCATATTGCTGAAAGAATATTTCATTGAGCATGAATCGTGTTTTTAATTACATTTCAAAAACACAATCACCAGAAGAAATGTGTCGCAGACAGCTAAGATAATTAGAATGTAATTTTCTCATTCCAGGTTTTTAAAAAAACCTCAGACATTTGCACATGATTCTCTTGATTTAGTTCATTTCAATTTAATTTAATTCCTTGTCGTGTTTATCACGATTTTTCGCATCGTTTAAATCTGCGGTGTTTCGATGGTATTTAGAACCGCAATGTATGAAAATACATTTATTGTTCTGTGGCTGGTTGTCAGGTGCAGTTTAATTATCGATCTGTTCTGTGTACTATTTAGTTTCAGTTTTGTATACAACGTAAACTTAAGTTAGCGCGTATTATTCTGAGTAAAGTGTGTTAATGTTACGTTAACATTACACTTTCTGCTCGTTTGTAATAAAATTTGAAACGTGCGGCCGTGACAACACTGTACGGGTCCTGGAGTACGTGCCTGTAGAGAGCCGGCCCTGCACGCGCAGTCTCCACTATTTACATATATGTACGTATGTAGACGAGTGCTGTTACCATAGCAACGACGCGTGCACATATCTGTTACAATTAGTGAATGTAGAGTGGCAGTTTCACTTTTCATTGTAAATAATAATTATTATTATTATTATAGTTGACTTCTCGTGATACAGAGAAATTATACGGTAGAGACACATAAGCTAGTGTAGGGTAGTGGTACACTGTTATTAATACACTGTGCATACACTGTGACGAGAAAGGGGAAAGTGTATAGACTAGACTAGGATTGTTTCCAATTGTATATGGTCGGAACAATGAGATCGTTTCACTATTTTGTGATCTACTAAAAACAGTGTATAGTTTTGCATACATTTCACTTGGGTTATGGGACAGAAATTTCGTATAATAGTTTGCTTTTATACTACAAGACACCTGGGTTTGACGCTATGTGGATGAACGCGGATTCAACGCTTAGAAAAAAAGCGCTAAATTAATGATTCATGCAGACACGGTAATTCTATAAATGAGGATGTGACGCGGAGCTGTTTTACAGACGTCCTTAAATCCTCTCGTTTAACGCGGTTTTCATTGAACGCGTGTCTTGTAGATACGCGTATTGTGAGCGTTAACAACGCGCTGGAGTATTAAAGTAGCGTGAATTTGTTTTGTTCATTATCAATTATTAGCGGCAAAGGGAACTAATTGTAAGATCGAGTGAATGGACATCACATGATATTTAAAACGTTAAATGTAAACGTTTATTCCGTAAATGTAACATTGATGTTGGTGTAAATGGCGCTACTGGCAATGCTAGTGCGGAATACACATTCACTTTCCTGCAGTGACGTACGTGAGAGACCCAGTTCCCAGACCCCGGGAGTGGATTTATTTCTTCTGCCGTTCTGCGTTTCAAAGAGAACCAGAGATTTATGTGTAACACCGCGAGTACAAGCCACTATTCGATGACACAATATGTGCTAGAATGCTTTCGGTGAACAGGGCCGGGTCTCATGAATTGCAAGGGCCCTACACCATGGTATTTAACGGGCCCCCCTTTCAGGAAGAGAGAAATTAATAATTTTGTCAATTAATTAATTTATTGGGAATATTTAGAAAAAAGCCACGGTCTTGGCGACTGGGCTCCTTGTAGAAGCGGGCCTTGAGGTAAAGACGGTCCTGTACAGAATGATTCATTGCGCAGTTACTGTTTAGAATTTAACTATTTGAACTCCAAGCGGTGAGAATCGAATGTGTTATGAAAATAATCGTATAAAGAATAAGTGTCTATTTAGAGGGAAATCATACAACATTCCAATACAGCTGAAGATGTATTTTCTCCGTTAGAAATAACTAGTAATCTGAGTTGTATTCTTCGTACCAGTGGCGTACTGTGATTAATATTGAAGGCGTGCACTATCATGTGATCTGAAGATGCTACAGACTTTGTACCAAACACTGTAGCTCTTCGAATGTTAAAATTTACTTATAAATGTCAATGTGCCCTATCCGTGTTTTCTTAGTGGTACGCCACTGTGTCTGGAACAACCTCTTAGTACTGAATACCTCCTTGATTACTAGAATCGGTGTTTTTTCCTAAACCTGTCTGAATAAAAATCTAGAAAATAATTCTCTTCAGAGATTCTGATTGTTGAACGAATGGAATGAAACAACATATTTGTATGATTCATAATAAAACAAAAATGTGTTGCCTAGTAACAATGTTTATTTATTTTGCAGTTATAACAATTCCAAGGAGACGCTGTCTTCTGCGAATGCTTTGGAACAATCTCAACAGCAACAGCAGCAGCAGCAGCAGCAGCAGATGTCGCAGGAACAGCAGCTGAAGAAACAGAATGTTGGTACAGGGCACCTGCACGACGATTTCAGCGACCTCATGGACTATGTGATCTTGGAGAGTCGTGAGCGTGGTGGTCACCGGGAGGCTATCGGCCGTGTGCACCCCGTCGTGCAGCGTAGCGGCGAGGGTGACCTGACCAAGGTGGGCAACCCCAGTCTCGCTGACCTGAGACATATACGCGTTGGGTGAGTACATTTTTATTCCACACACTCCTATATGCGAGGTCGCTAATGAAGTTTTATTAGTCGCGTAGTTCTCTTGTAGCTGTGAGAAAACTATCATTAACAATTACGTTATGCAGCCGAGTATATTACATACCAAATTAGCAACTTCATGGATCCACACTCGCGAATATTTGTGCTTTTGTTTAATGTAAACAAATAACGGTTGCTAAGGTACGAAAAACAAAATTAAATAAATGTACAGAATATTGTATTTATAATACAATACGTGTTAGCTACGTTAAAAGTTATGTACGTTACAAAATACATATTTTGTTTGTCTACATTTCTACATGCAGAAGAGGTCAATAGACGCTATTTTTGCTTAGTAAATAGTAAAATCAAGTGTCAAGTTACAAGCACAGGTGCCAACGTAAGCAATAGTTGACATTCTTTCCACGAGGTGACTCAATATTAATGTACAAGCCTTGAAGCTATACTAGAAGTTGAAGTTGGCCAAAATAAATATTGAAATATTCGATTGAAACACTTCAATAATACATTATACATGTATTTAATTTGTAAATATTGAAATTAGGTATAAATGAGCAGTTTTATGCAAAGATCTGTATTACGTACATATATATTAGTATTCTGTTGGTGGACGTTATGCAAGAGTAATAAGAATGCCTCCAAGTATGTTGTTTTGTTTGTAAACGTGTGCGTAAGTTAGTTGGCCTGAAATAACGGATTCACCTCAGCACCAAAAAACCTGCTGGCCACTGTCCAGTATTCAAATAGAACACAGAAATAAATAAAATACATATATTCGCCCGCTACACCTTGTCATAATATGTATACTAATCTCTCTCTCTCTCTCTCTCTCTTTCTCTCTCTCTCTCTCTCTCTCTCTTGCTATCTCCAGCCACCAGTACTGTCCTAAGGAGTACTGCGCAGTTTGAAATATTTTTAAGATTTAGTTAGTGAGTCTAGATAATTAGACGCCGGCTCTGGTTTTCTGCGCTAAATGTAATCTAGTCTAGTTTGGCCGTGTGCCGGCCCGAGCGTGAATTTCTAATAATACGGCCGACTCGAATCGCGGAATCTACCGACTACTCAAATTCTCACGGCTGACCTAATAACGCCGTCTCGTTCATTGAAATGTATAAATCAAGCATAGCGAATTGCAATTACTTTCAAACTGTACTTGTATCTTCTAGCTGTTTTAAGGGCACATGCATTTTCCTCGGATTTTGTAAATATTCGAATCTCCGTACGATATATTTTATTTATTCCCAGAAATAATTAACATATCATTACTGCATTTGTATTCCCAGTATAAAGTTATGAGCGACTAATATTTATTACTAATAAATAAACTGTGCAATAAAGATATGTACAAAGTACATAGGTTTTTTCAAGGAAATTGTAAATTATACATACTCAATAATCAGTGTTTAATGCTTTCACTGAGAGCCGTGTACTTTTTTACTGATTTCCTTGTTCTTATTTATAGTTTACTTTCATTTCGGAAATCTCTCGATTAAAGATTATCAAACAACATTTGCTTTTATATAATTCATTCTCTATCCATCGACTTTTATCCGTTTTCTATTTGTTCCAATTTATTTTCCCCGGTAGTCTGTACACACTTCAGGAGTGTATTGTTATTATTTGTAGACATTTACATAAGTCCTTAGGAATTTATTTTAACGATACCATCGATAGAATACTCGGTGCTAACAGTTGCTGTTCAATGACTATATCTTCAAGTTTAACAAACATTGTTTGCAAGAATTTTTCCATCCAAGCTACTTTTTACAATGTATTCTGGACTATAACGAAGTCAATTCAGATTTAAGGGCAAAAATAAATCGGATAAACAATTTATCGTAAATTATACACAAGCTATGGACAATATATTCTTGTTTAGTGAATTTTTCACATCGCTATGCAATTATTTCTTATAATGTTAGTTTTCAATCAGCTGATGCATTCAGTATGCCTGGAATTCTGCGTTGTATTTCTTCTCAAATAATAAACTATATTATAAAGTCTTTCAGCATATCGCTAAATGAACAATTACCAATCATGCAACTGCATTTATATCTGTAAATAAAATCTAGAATCATTCATGAATCTCTATAGTATTTATTCTGCAACTAATCAATTATGTTTTGTCGCAAATGAAAAGCTTCATTGTACGGACGGCAGTCCAAATAAATGACATCAGTGGCCTCTCATTGCAAACGAGTTAATTGTATGCGTGAACAGGGCCGGACTATAGTCCCCTTTCGGTGGCCCGCAACGCAATGGTTGGAATGCCGAAATAAAAACTATGTATGTTAAAACTTACAAATATTTCTTCGGCCGGGCATTAACTAGACCGGAGACTCCTCCTAAATACAGTCCTGTGGAGTGGGGCGGATGCCAATTGTGTCTAGTTGTTTCTAGCTGAAATTTAATTTGTGCTAATTTGGTTTCAATGATCTCCGCCCGAAAAACTTCTAGTTTCGTTTTAGTGCGGTGCAAAGTCAATTACACTTCCGGTTGCCACCTCACTCCACCCGCACACAGTAATGTGCGTGTTGCGTATGCTTCCCGCTAGGAGGCTTTCAGAACGCTTTTTGTAAAAATTCGAGATTCTCGTTTCGGTAATGACATGCTTCCGATAATATTGCCATCGTGGGGTGCTATGGACGTTTTTTTTTTTTGTACATATTATTTGCTTTAATGGAGCATCAAGGTTCAGTGACATCTACATATATTTGAATGTATTCCTGTTTTACACGAAATGCGCCTAGAACAACCCTGTGTACGTAATTAATTGTTGACTGTATTTGTTTCAAAAGCAAATTTGAAATATATTTATGTATCAATTGTAATAATTACATTTTAATTACAAGTCACAGGGACAATTAACAAATCACAAAAGAATATTTTTGATTCAATGTGAATTTTTAAACAGTTTGTGTGTGTTGCGTTTCAGTTAATTGGAAATTAAAATAGCATAAACGTTTATATTAACTATTGAAAATTATGAAAAGAAATGTTGCAAATCGTTCTGAACAAAAATACATATTTGTTCTTGAATGTTTTTTGATTAGAATTACTGTGCTTACCCTTGCTAAATGGTAACCGTGAGAGGGTTACCTCCTGCGGTGTTCCTATTGCTATAATAGTAAATTGTGGGTCTCAGCTGTTCCACAATGTCTGTGGTCTTGTTTTCCTGTTTTCGGAGCAGTCTGTTGTGTGCAGACTTATGTGACACTACCACTACATTGCCGGCGTATTTTTAACTTTACATTTGATCTTACACCATGGTGAAAATAAAACCTAGCTTTAATGTTTTCTGTACCGGCTGGTTAAGCACTGGCTTTTTTTTCATTGTTTCTTATTTGCGAGAAAGGTCATGATTCAAGTGCAAATACTCGAGCTTTTATTTGGTTCTAGAGATTGTCGTGCATGATGATGTGTTTGTAGTATATTTAGAATAAAAGCCGCGCCTAAGATAAATGTCTGTGTGCTGATGCATACGATTAAATTAGCTTTAAAACGTTGATATATCTACACCAGAATATAGCAAGAAATATTCAACAAGAAACGAAATTAATATTCTTCTTCATTTGTGTAAGAAAAGTTTATTGATGTTTACTAAAAATGTTTTTTTTGTGTGCAAATATTAGAAGGCGTAAAAAGTGAGTTAAATGTTCCCATGAAGTTACATAATTAAGCGTATATTTATTCACACATTCCTGTTTTTTTTTTGTTTACCATACTGTTTCATTGTCTAGTTTTTTTAATATAACGAGATAATTTCATTAAACAAACACGATCACTTTGCATTGCATCGCGTAACAACCAATGAACTAATTAATTGGTCTCAATACAGTTGTAAATAATTGCTATTTAATTTGCCCTCAAAACAAAGTGCATTTATTGATTGAATAAAGCAATATTAGGAGGAAAGTAAAAAATTCATGTTGGCTTATTATTAATATTTAAATAGAAAATGGAAGAATATATTTGTAGAGTGTACTATAAAGCGAAAAAAAGTATGTACGTGCAATGTCAGTCCAGTCAGCATTTCTAGCTTTGAAAGAACTTTGTTACTTTTTTTCTGATTACATGAGGAAATTAGATGTGATTTTATTCTCGACCATATGTGGTTTTTAGCTTTACACTTGCTTCTACACATACAGGTTATGTCAGTTGGCATTCTGATAACAGTTAGGGTTGTGATTAGGTTTGGTTTGGTTGTTACGATATTAACTTGTTCTACAGCAGAGGAAAACAACATGACAGGACAGTATTAACAACAGGCGCTCATAATTCACATGGTTGGAAACATAATTTACCCAAGTCACAGAAATTCTAACCTTACATTGCTATAGTGCGTGCAGCATGACGAGTTGTAACTATAGTCTGTTCAGCACAACTCTGTATAGCATTGCATTTGATTACATGTTTGATTTGAGAAAGAAATCAGCAGTACTGAGCATGTTTGTGGGTGTGACGCCGGAGAGAGAGCTTGCTCCGGATGCACGACCCGGAGTTGCAGGTGCTTTTTCAGCAAAGACTGGTCGCCATATGCAACTAGCGTTTTTACACTAAATGTGTTTGCATGGCTTGCATACTAAGGTCCACGCTGGGGACTACACATGAGCCCCCGCACTGCCCTGCTAGTGTCTCCGGCACTGGTGGGATCAACTAGAAACGTGCATTGAAATATTTAATATCCACTACAGTTTAAAGTTTGTATTTGTATAAAAGAAATTCTTCATTTTCAAGAAAATTTCCCTATTACTTATGAAATACTTTCACAAGTATTTCCGTTACAAAAGTATGTAAATACTGTTTTATTTTTTAAGATAAATTACAATTTAATACCTCCTCTGGTATGTATAAATTCATTTCCACATTTTTTTTTGTTCTTCGTTATGAAATATTCAAAATTGATGAAAAAATAATGTACTCCTTAACTGTGAGTAAAATACAGAGTTCAAATTTGCATAAGAACGTTAGGAAAAGTTTTCGAAAAAAGGGGTTAAATGGAAATGATGTTTAATGAAAAATCGAAACTGAACCAGAAGCAAGTTTTTTTTTTTTTTCGTTGCAAAGTTGATAACCGCGAGCTAATTTACATATTAACCGATATTTAACTGGTCAGAGGTTAAGGTTATATTTTCTGCTTGTAAATGTATGTAAAACGTGTATTGTTTTAAATGCGAATGTTTTATGTAACAGTGATTTTGTAGTATACACTGTCAGGAACACGTATAGGTAAAATTAAGGTCCTAATTACAGACAGAAGGTACAGGTGATTTAGATGTAGGACAGGCTGAGAAGGGTTGCACAGTAATTAATTATAACAAGGTAACTATGTACTAGTATTCCTTGTGATAGTTTGAGCTTCTTCACTTCACGGAACTTTCTTGTGATGTACTTTTGCTATTATCGATCTCTACATACGTACGTATATTCTACAAGATGTTGTATGTGCGTGGAAAACATTGCGTAGGTTATGTTAATCTGAAATGTGATCGACATTTAATAAATATATAAATAAAAAATGAATTACTACAGAGTAAATGCGAAAACTATTTCACGCTTGATTGACATTTAATTGTTTACCTGACTTGCATGTGTAGATTATGGAAGTAATTAATAGTCGCGTACACTGTATGAAACAATTAAATATATCTAAAATGACACCATTGTTCGCGTTGTATTTTTGTGGATTGCCATTTTCCTTGTGAAATTATTAATTTTAATACGAAACGCCTCCGTCGCATACGAAAGAATATGATTTATTTTTAAATCCGAAACAATACAATAATGTATAACATGTGAATTAAAATTTACTGGCTTTTTTGTTATTTGTTGTACAGATTAGCCGGGGCCTTTGTGTACATTTTCTGAAACAACAATGATAAATTATCATCAAATGGTTCCAGAATAAGATCGCATTTTCCCGTAAAAATATACATAGCACTTCCGGGTGTAATAAATCTAAATTAACCGTTTTACTTCGGGCACTAACAGGTGAATACCTGGGGCGAATGAGGAACGGAAGATGATGGGCACCATCACGGTGTACACGGTCACCGTAAAGTCACCTTCGGTAACCGGGTGTGCTGGTGAATTATTCGTGGAAATCAGTTCGCGCGTGCGGTGCACTCAGTGACCATAACCTCACTTTATGACAGTTAGAGATGGCGCCGCATACTTGTATAGCGAAATCCATTTCGACATTGGACATGGCGGGGTAATTTATGCACAGTATCAGGCTGGTACCAAGGGGTTAGGGTAGGTGCGGGGCCCATCTCGTGAATATATTCGCACATTACTACACATTCGTATGCATGGTCGGAGGCGGCCCGGTGACCTCTAGTACCCCAAGTATATAGTACCTTTACACCCTTCTCCACACACACACACACACATGCCTGCTTGTATCTCTGACCGTTATAAACTGAGGCAAGCAATGAGAGTACAGAAAGACGAAGCTTCAATAACAGCGTTAAACAAAACGTCATATTAATACTCAGTCATTTTCTATAAACTGATCCATAAATTCCGTAGTTGCGTCCACATGAACCGCGTTATAACGAATCAGCGTAAACGTAGTGCGTTTCTGATTGAAATTCAAGTTAAACTGACACATATGTGACATTTGAAAATTATTATTTTGAAAATAAAAATTCTGATTTTTATATTATTTATCACAGGACCGACTAATCGTTATTATTAATTATAAACGAGTAAATATGTTGATTACAATATATGTATGTATAAATGATTTGTCTCATTATTATTGCATTCTTGTCATACATGGCGTATCATAAATTATTATCACATTGATATCAAATAATGATTCGTGTAATTTATCACCGCTGACACTATCATTTATATTGATGACCTCTCTGGGTCCTGTTATTAATACGTGAGGTTCTTTACAAATATTTTCTCGTACAATAAAAAAATATGGCAAAATAGCAACTACCCGCTACTGTAATAATATTAACGTTACAATGGGATTTTTATTTACAATTTAAGACAAAATATCACTGAAAATAAAACACGCCCGAATGAAAAAGAAATGAGTACGTGAATCGACAAAGTTATACGAAAACCTATTTGGTCGGGGGAAATATGATACGGCTCGTTTACAAAAGTCTTCGGCCATTTATACAGAGAATAGAGGGTTGACGGAGAAAGTTCAAAAACATATTTCGCAAATATCGTAAACACGTGTGCAACACAACAGTAGCACCAGCAGCAGAATCGAACCAAAGAAATCGCGGAAAATAACCAAAGTTTGAACAACAATAACGCTAAACTGAAAACCATCAATGGGACCGTTTGGAATTGGCAAGAAAAAAATATACCAACGAAAAAATGTACCAAGCAGCGAACTGTATTGAAATAGTTACCTATAACATTTGACGATCAAATTATATACACGTTTACTTTATAAAATGTACTGCTCAAAAGTAGACACAGAAGTTTTCTATATTTAAACGCAGATTTCACACATATAATGTAAGATTACTTTAGTATGTATTACTAAAGTAATCTTTCCTGTGAATCTTGTGAATGTTGTCGGTAGTATTGCGTACAGTACTGACGTTATATATTCATATTTCTCTGTTCTGCAGATATTATAGCAGATATGCAGGTTTGTATGTACTATGAGTTTCACAAGACGCGGTACTTAATTCTGCATTAAAACAATTATGAAACGTAAGTAGCCGGTGTAATTATACAGAGATAAACCTAATAACCCACTTGCACTTGCTCGCGCCTACGTACTAATTTCAAGTACGTATCCTAATTAACTTTTACTAGTACTAATCTATCGTATGCTCCTCGCCTGACCACAGTTTCTATCAGTAATGTTGATTTATATTTTAGTTTCATTTAAGAAAATTGCTAAACATATATTTTCTACGTTTACCGCGGGTTATACAATGCAGTACAGCCTCGCGTAACGCTCCTTCGAATAACGCTGACGCGGTATAACGCGGTTTTTTCCTAAACTCCCAGAAAAACCGCTAAATTTATGATGATTCGTTGTTACGCGGTTCATGAAGACACAATGACGGAGATTATGG
Source organism: Carabus problematicus (assembly GCA_963422195.1). Lineage (NCBI taxonomy): Eukaryota > Metazoa > Arthropoda > Insecta > Coleoptera > Carabidae > Carabus > Carabus problematicus. The sequence goes on along the minus strand of OY728588.1, from coordinate 3,156,801 downwards.
ATCAATTTATAGAAAATGACCCAGTATTAAAATGATTTCGTATAACGCTGTTTCGTTTGAGCGCTCTGTTGAATACCAAAGTAGGAGTATGAATAGCCCGAGTTACACAGATGAAACATAAATGCAAACACGCATTTATGCATATATAAATACGTGGATTTGTTGATATTCTAGGTTTTCACACGACTACGCGAAAAAAGATGATGCATTAAGCAAACAGATAACAAAAATGGTGGAAATTTTTCCATTATTATTTTTTGTTGCAGCAGACAGCAGATAACGTGTACCGAGCGGTAATTATAATGAAATATTTAATTAATCAGCCGCAGAGTCAGGATGTAAAAAAATGTGTGTTGAATTAGGACTAGCGAATGTGTGCAAATACACGCCGTTGTACTTTAAACTAAAAACTGCAGAACTGCAGAACAAAATATAGGAATTAAGTGTATTAATAAATAAGATTAAGGATGGGCATACTGATGTAAATAAATAAAGTATAAAATATACTTTAGTCTAGAAAAAGCTTTCAGTGTTCAGTGTTGGATATTATCTTACAACGATATAACGTATCCAAGAATATTTTATAATTTAGTTTATTTTTTCTCTATGTTAAAATTCAGGTCTCAGACTGTGAATATCACCACGGAATATCATTTACATCCAGTCCGAATCTGTGTAATTATGCAGTGTGATAATAACGTCTCTCAGTGTAGAGACTTAATTAGGCGAGAAATATTAATTACGCGGTAAAAATTACTGTGAACACGGGATATATGTATCTAATTGTAAGTGTGCGCATGTGTTTGATAATGGATGTTTCTTGTTGACAAGGGCCGTATTAGCCAGGTAATTGTAACGGGTAGGGTTTATAATCAAATTCACCTGTACAACAGCACGTGATTGTTGACCAGCGCCATTATTGGTTTTCGGTATAATTTGCATATAATTAAAATAAGAACATTCCCACGGGCCATTTGCTGCTGGACGTGTCAGCTCAGTGCTCTCTTGCCGGTTTCCTGCTAAGATCTATGGGCTCTCGAGGAGACAGGTCCGGACCACAGGTACATTTATAAATGACAATATCAATGCTGAGATTTTGCATTCGTGATACTATTGAATGCGGTTCTATTTATTCATGACTATCATACATGAGTGCAGTCCTGGATTATGTGGATTGTACGAGTGATATTTTGCACTGATTAGCACTAGAGAAAGTGTTAATAAAGCCACTGTTGACAATGGATACCAACATGCTTGTTTTGTGTCCATAATGAGCGTTGAATGTGACTTTGTTTTACATTTGTATGAAACGTAAACGACACAATGGACGTTATTTCTTAAGCAACATGTGTATTTAACGCAAGTCTTAAGAAATTACTGCTCCGTGAATATTCGAACTTTCATAATGTACTAGAGATTAGCTGTACAACATTAGTGTTTATTCAGATACATAATGTATTGCTGTAAACTACGTATATAGTTTAAAACTTGTGGACAACATTTGCAAACTAAGGTTTTCAGTGCTCATATAAATACGATCGAGGAATATACATGTTTTCAGAGAAGTTCTGATACGTTTGCGTGTATAACTCATATATTAATTAGCTAGAGGGGCACAGTTGTAAGTTGAGAGTGCAACGTGCACACAGAATGTATGCAAAAAGACATCAACGGACATATGTCACAGTGACACTCGCAAAAAGTACACCGCGTCTCTCGCATAGCGCATACTGAAACAGCGGGATATTTTTAGCGAAATGTTCAGCAATTTACCACTACCACTTTGTCTGTATGTATAAAAACTTATTTAAAAATAAGTAACGCTAAAATATATACTCTCCTACTGTGAGCAGTGTTGGTCTTGCATGGAATGATAAATCACGCTCATTCCATCCCCGGCTATTCACTAACTAATGAATAGCCGTTTGTGTGTGTGTTTGATGTCGTTACTTTTCTTGTTTTAGATATGTTTCCACCATTTTAGTGCACAAATGAATGAACACTGCACGTCACTTTTTGACAGTTGTTTCGAAATCCATTAAAAGCCACCCATTCGTTGGATTTTGACGTTTGTTTTATTTATTTTTGCACGGAGAATTTGTCCACAGATTACGGTTTAAATGAATGGTGTGAACAAAAACACCGAGATTTTTGTATGAAAAAAACATGCGACTCCTGCATCTGTTAAATGTGTTTGATTTTATATTTGGAATCTACAATTTTTCTATACCGGGTGCTATTTTTTTCTTATTGTGGACTTGACCTTTCTGTACGTTTTGTAAATGTCAATTTCCTTTTTTATTCTGTGACCTAACTTAGAGTGTCTTATTGTTTTTGTACATTTTTCCGGTAGCCGTGGCTAATTAAAAATGCAGAATGTGTTCTTTGTTCTGTGCCAAATGTTACATGCGCCTAAAGCAAGCAAATATTGTAACTTGAAGTAGGGTTGTTTCAACAGGGCACCCAATTGTGGACAAGCAACTATACATCCAAACGTAGAATTACAATAGCATGCATGCAAGAGCTTGTTTTTATTTAAAAACATTAATGTAAGATTAAATTGATAATTGGACTTATAGTGGATGCTCGTAAGAACACTGAGCTGAACTACAGATACACTGTGTGATATTCAGATCAACATAGATCACTCTTTTACGCAATCCTACTGATAATATTGCTATTTTCACGTGCGTCATGTTGTCATCAAATGTGAAATTCTTGTTTCCGTCAGTGACCGTGGACTAATGTAATACATGAAATTTATTTGTAATTGTTTTCGTTTGTGACGAGCATTGATGAAGCATTTGACGCATTGTACGTTTTTTTTCTAAGGCAGCGTGGTCAAATTTAAATGAGCTGAAGTTTGACAGATGTTAACCGCACTTCAGAGAACAGAATGTAGGTTATGTTATACAGCTCTTATACGTGTGGGTGAGTATGTAGGTATCACATCGTCCAAATTCATTGAACAATGAACTTGTTAACCAGATTCGCTAATTGCACTCAGGCTATTTCTGTCGACATGACATCAAGCCGTAATTGTAACTGAATGAAATTATCACGCACGAGTGCAATATTAATGTTTTTTTCAAAAAATTATCTTTTATTGCATTTTGAAAGATTTAATACTGTAATATTATTGGTTTTTTTTTGTATATTTTACGATATTTTAATCCAAGGTTCCAATTATTATTTTTTTGATTAATTTTAACTAAAACTTTATGTATAAAACCAGTGATTAACTTTTTTTAACGAAGTTTTTTTGAATTATAAATGATATTATTTTAATTAGAATATTTTTTGCTATAAATCAGTGATATTTGACGTATAATTTTAAATAAATAGATCTTTATGCTAATCCAGTTTATATATACATATATACTTCTATGCTCTTGTTGTGTTGCTGTGTGTGTGCGTGTTTGGTGAACTGACAATGTAGCGCGGTTGTTCGCCGCAGTGTAACGTCTATGTTGCGACGCCCGGCGTCCTCGGGGCCCCGACACCTGAGACGCCTGCAGTTAATCGCGTCCGCCGGCCGGGTCCTTTGTGTGCCATAAGTCAGCGCCGAACGCCTGCTACTGTTGACGGTCCGCAACCCACATCACGATCTTGTGGTGCGGCCACAAGCACTTCACCCCCCCCCCCCCACACTCTCCCACTACCACGTGCGCACGTTAACTCCGCCCACCTCCCACCACTGGTGGCCCGTAACAGTTGTGTGGCGGGTAGTCTACATACACGCGCACACATTGGGATCACATGAGAAAAGTTGCAGTTTTAGAGTTAATTTAATCAAATAACAGCTAATCGGGTTAGAATTTAAATGTAAAAATACAAAACCCTTTTTGTAGTGTCCTCGCTGCTGTGGTGGGGCGTGCTAATATCTTGACCCTTGCTATTTATGTGAGGGTTTTTCGAATTAAAATAAAAATCCCACAAGGGAATATGTAATTATCTAGGAATTAATTGTTTTTCGTTTTAAATCTAAATGTGAGTGTCGTATGTATGTATTTGAAACTATGTTCTATTCTAGACATTTAACAAAAAATATATTTAAATATTACGTTAGCGGCTGTGGATAAATTGCGAAATAATTCATGCATTATTAAATATGTAGTTCTATTAAGTACAGACAATGAGTTTCAGCGAAAATCAAATAACGGTTCGTGTTTTGTTTTGTTTCACGTTGAAATTAGAATTTGCCTTGCAGTGTGCTGTGTTAGTTAATCCTTAACGGTTAATCCCGGTGTTATATTAAATATTAAAACAAGCAGTCAGCAAAGCAGCAAGCAAGCAAGCTTGTGTTATTAAATAAATACACACACACACACACACAGAATGTCCTCGTGTAACTGTGTGCATGTGATGCCTGAAAAATAATAGAATAATAAATTAAATTTCAAAAGTGACACGACCGTGCGTTGTCGACAGATGACAACCCCACCACCACCCCACCCCGCTGAATGTTCGCACTGGCAGGGGCGGTGGCGGTGGTGGTGGGGATGTATTTAGGCAGCCGTACAGAGCAGTTCGTGTTGTAAACACAATAGTGCTCCGCGTAATGAGTCACGAGCTTACGCGCCCCGTGTTAATTGATATTTAATTATACTCTTAATCCGACTTTACTCTCGCCTGATTAACTCGGCCGTCCGTTTACTAATTTCTCCGACAATAATGCGGTTGCGTCTGGAACGACGATTATCAAAACTGTTGTTTGCTGTACGCGTCGAGGCTCGCTGTGGATGCGAACAACCAAATTACTCCACATTGTCTTGTGATTTTAATTCCAGCGCAGTAAATTGCAAATTATTTTTGTTGGAAAAATAAAATAATCGACAGCGGAAATATGTCATTTCGTGATCCAGGGGGTCGAAAGATACTGCAGACATCGTACTGAACACTAGAGGCTCTTCGATAATGAAGGATATATGACATTGTACTAATAATATATGTAAAGTATTTATTAATAATTCATTGAAACAATTCCATTTGCATTGTGCGAATATCGAGTGAGAAGAAGTTTAATCCACGGTTTAGGTATGCACTTTGTCTTTTCCAATCAATTATTCATGCATGCACTAGTATATGTTCTTTGTACAAACAGAGAGATAGTTTGTTAATAACGGAAATTAACAATATCGCTGGAATATGTTTGGTATATTGTGTTATCAAATATTATCTAGACAATATCCCTGGACGTGAAGCATATGTGTTTATGCGGATGATGATAATAATAGTTGCAAAGATATTGCAATTTCAGGCGAGAACTTCGTGTTAATGAGATGTACCATGTTCGTGGAAGTACTTGTGAAATTAAGTTTTAAAACTACACACATATGTACGTGCACATGGATGCATATAGATGCAGTGATAGTTAAACTGGGACAAAACTCCGTGCTAAAACATGAACATTTACGAATAACCGTCCTGTTATTACGTTTATGAACTATTAAACTTTATAATAACAATAGACGAGCAGTTGATTGTTTCTGATTTGACAAGCAACACTTCGTCCCTTCCTGCTTCTGTCCTTGCACGCTAATAACTCTAGTACATAAAGTACTGCATTACATTATATTGTCCAAGCTTGCTATTATTAAACCCATATCACTGCGTCACTTTATATATATATATATATATATATATATATATATATATATATATATATATATATATATATATATTTAATTTTGTCATAACGTGAAGCAGTAAACATTATACTAGATTCTTGCGAAATTCAGTGCTGCTGAAACATTTACAGTTCTGCAATTCTTTTTATAGTTTACCAGCAAGACATTTTGCAGCAAGAGTTTCTTATGATATTTATTAATTATTTGTGTTTAAGATCTGAAAATGTAAATCGATATTTGAATATTAAATATCGAGTAGGGTGGTGTGCGTTACGTCGATAATTTTACTTTTAATCTAGTTGCGTGTTACATCATAACCGTTAATGTATCTATCAATCTAGCAGATTGGCTGATTCGTAACGTTTTTACAAAATTACTAACACAAATTCTTATTGACAGGTCAACCAATAACGCATCAGGGCTGACCATCACATCAATATTATTTGTTCATTCGATTAACTCGTGTTCACGCGTATTTGAATTTTAATCATACATTCTCTTCACAAGTTGCATCTTTGGTAACAGTAACAGCAAAATATATTTTATAATACTCCGTATTCAACTACCAAAAGGAATGTGCTGGATTTGCCACTAATAAAATAATGTTTCGTTGGTAATCTCTTTATTCATAGTCGCGGGGTTAACGATCGCTATTGGCTTAATTCCAGATAATAATTAAACCTGCTCATTTACGTCACTTTCGAATGATCTACCACTTGTGACCTGTGCTTGATTTTCTGCATCGCAATAAAAACATATCGAAGCGAAAACTACTTTGATCCCCAATACTGTTTCTAAACAAATTCGTTAGTGTTTTGATTCAAGATTAAAATTGAACCAGTGCTTCCGAGACCTGCCAATATTAGTTGAAAAACAAATATTTTCAACTCTGGTTCTTGACCCTGACAGAATATATCCGTAATGTTATATTTATAAATACACATACACTGGCTTTTCATTTTAAACATTTTCCATATTTCCTCATTAAACAAGTCACGAATGTTGCTTCCTTGGTGCTTAAAATATCCGGCAGAGGTCTCCCCCTAACCTGGCATTATTTTGGTCACCTTATTTGCACATGAAAACGTGGTATGAAATTTAATTCACGTTATCAGATTTACCTGGTGCCGGTGTATACAAAGAACGTTTGACAAAAATGTCATCGATCAACGAATGTTGGTTAGGTTAATACAAAAAAAAAAACACAACACACTGTACAGGACAACGTAGCGGGGTGTGGTGGCGGTGGTGGGAGGGGGCGGTTACCCTCACCTATGTTGCATCTAAACCAGCCTTGTATTTATATTCAAATTAATTCCTGAATACATGTCAAACCTTCCAAACACGTTAGCTTCTTGTCAATATTTATTGTTCCCGTCTAATAGATGCGCATACAAATGGCCCTAATGTGTGAATAATTAATTCTCCACTGTACTATGTAAAAGCGGTCGACCAATTGACAATATTTTCCCCACATTTATCCATGCAGAGAATATTACAAGTAAAAAAAAAATATTTTATCAATTTATTAATATCGACTAGTATCATTTTCCAATCAAAGATATTAAAATTTAAATATTCATTTGCTTCGTAAGTTGAAAATTAATATTTCAAATCAATTTTCTAATTTGATTTTGTGTTCACTGCAAACTCATTAACTAAATATTTAATGTAATTTTCTAGAGCTGTATAAAAAAATAATAGTAATATGTATTGTATTTAATATTTTACAAATAGACAAGTGCTTTATTTATTAATTTATTTGACATTTCGTTGCTATGAAACGATACTTGTAAAACAAAATTATCGTAGAATATTGAAAGGTATGTAATCAATTTACACGGCCTTCTCGATTAAATGTATATATATATATATATATATATATATATATATATATATATATATATATATATATATATATATATATACCGGGTGTTAATTAAAAAACTGGCCATAGGCGTTTAACATGTAAAATCAGTTTTTCCTCCTGCATTAGTTACCAAATTACTTTAGAGAAAAATACTTTAAATAAAAGTTGTAGAGAATTAAATTCTGCATCCAAGTGAGCAATCAGATTTAATTTTTGACATTTCATAACTGAGAAAATCAAGTTTAAAATTTCATGAAAACACATAATATATAGGAATAGCCATGGAATTTAAACAAAATTAAAAACAATTGTATGACATTGTAACTGTCAAAAAAATGTGTGTTTCGTAATTTTCGTTCTATAACAGATATTTCTAAAAGTATGGAACAGTTTTCACATGAAGAAAAGCTTCAAGTAATAAAATGGTTCTATTCTGGACAAATTTATCTAAATATTCGTGATTGAATAATTTTTTTGACAGCAAATGTCATATAATTGTTTTTAATTTTGTTTAAATTCCATGGCTATTCCTATATATTATGTGTTTTCATGAAATTTTAAACTTGATTTTCTCAGTTAGGAAATGTCAAAAATTAAATCTGATTGCTCACTTAGATGCAGAATTTAATTCCCTACAACTTTTATTTAAAGTATTTTTCTCTAAAGTAATTTGGTAACTAATGCAGGAGGAAAAACTGATTTTACATGTTAAACGCCTATGGCCAGTTTTTAGCTCATCGACCTCCTGTCGAAGAGCTATAGTGTTCGGTACGATGTCTGTAGCATTCTCCGATTTTAAAAATTTTTGCGCAGAAATCCCGGACAGACCCCTTGGATCACGAAATGACTATTACAACATGTGACCGTATGTATGTCGTTCGTCCGCTCGCTCGTACGGTTTTTGTTCCACTAACTCCTCCTAGACTATCCAACCGATCTTGATGAAATTTTTTTTACAAATGCGTATTATGGTCTAGTTGTGCACCTGATTTTTTGTTTTTCAAATTTTCCTTTAGTACTTGAAAAAAAAAATATTTTCCAAAAAATTTTCAGTTTTTATTTTTTTTCTCCTTTATTTTCCACTCTATTGTATTCAAAATATTCTTGCATATGCAGAAAATGGAACAATAATTTTCCATATTTTTTATTTTGAAAAATTATGTAAGACCATTGAAGAAAAAATTATTCTTTAATTAAAACATGAACAAAAGAAGATTAATGCATTTATAGTTGGCTTAGTCTGCTTTGCTTTTGTTAACAGAAGAAAATGGTTTCACACTTGTTTTAAATTTGTTGTTTTACTTCGACCTGGGCACCTACGATTCTAAAAGTGTATTTAGGTAAATAATTTGTGATAAATTCAGAATTGGACATACGTCGATGAGCTGCAGGCATGGGTGACTAACCCATTCTTTGAATACTAGTTTAAATGGGAACCATATTTATTTGAAGCTTTTTTCAATATTTCCTATACCTTCTGACTTATAAAGTAAAATAAAAATTCGAGAAAATCACACTTTTGTCATTATCTAGTAAGCCATGCAATATTTTCAAAATACAAAATCGCCATCAACATGGGCCCATAAATACGCAACTTTTGTCTAATTTAACCGACCTTGTATCTCTTATAGTTTCGGAGATTCCAATGGTGAGCATTCACAGATGGGTCACCCTGTATATATATATATATATATATATATATATATATATATATATATATATATATATATATATATATATACATGTATATATATATATATATATATATATATATATATATATATATATATATATATATATATATATACATGTATATATATAATCGAGAAGGTCGTGATCTGTAATATTGTAAACAGATCAGATTTAATATTACAATATTTTTCCGTTTTATTTGATCGCCTGAAAATTCATAAATTGAATTGCTTTTATTATTTATTTATTATAATAAACTCATAATATTTTTATATATAGAACATATTTCTTCGAGATTTTTCTTTACTTTTACGTTGGCTTTTCTTTTCTCTTGGATTTTCCAAGGAGTGCGAGACAGAATGTGATGTTATCAAGCACGCATTGCATGCACACGTACGCACGTTCGTGTTTTCGTACATCATTTTATATACACACACACACACACACACACACAAACAAACGTGTACATACACAAGATGGGGGACAGGAGCGGGTTCCAGAATTATTCATGCTCTAAACCAGGGGTCGGCAATCTTTTGCGGGCCATAAGTTGTTGACTCTTCTTCTAAACATTATTCTTTAAAATCAAAATCATATAATATACATTTATTTAATAACAATTATTTAAATGATGTAAAAAATATGAAAAAAAGTATAATCTTTGGGAATAATGTTATATGAAATATGATATGGTTATAGAGTGTGTGTGTGTGTGTGTGGTGGGGGGGATTTCATTTATAATCCGGCCCTGTGTCAGGTGTATCATGCATACGCGGGTCCTATATGGCAGGTGAAAGATTGATCTCGTGTATGACATTGGCTGTTCTTGTCTGCTCTAGACACCTAGCTACATCTATATCACTGCCTTGTCAGTGTGTGTGTGTGTGTGTGTGTGCGCTGTATCTGTGTCTTGCGCGTAAAGTCACGTGGACGGCTGATCCATCTCATCACGCGGCTACGACCAGTTTGTATGCTAATAAAAACGTTGTGCCGTGCGCGTGCCAACAAGAATGCATGATGTAGATGTACCTCACACTACCCTACCCTACCCTACCCTACCCTATCAACATTCATACTCTTTCCCCTGGCAGCATCGAACACGTAACCAATGAGATATGGTTCACGTTGTAAATCGTATTGTCCCCGTTCCAGTCTTCCCGCTAACCCCGAGCTCTTATGGGTGTTCTTATATTGAGATATCGTACAATCTCCGCCGCATCCTTCTCCTCGGTGTATATAAAGAACGGATAACGTGGATTTTCTTGATGGTCCAAATAAAACGGCCAAAGGTGGCATACAGCTAGGGACTCTGCTCTGGGCCGGGCTGGGCTATGGTTGGTAAATGAAGTTGATGCCACGTTTAGATACTGTTCTCGAAATGGTAAATTGCGGATTCGACGGTGGGATTTCACAATCGGCCAACTGGACACCGCAATGATTGTCCACTGAATTACTTGTCCTCATGGTCATCATCATCAACCCGTGACACCGACAAGACAAGCGTTAATGAACTGTAATTTATATACTTAGAGGAAGATTGAAAGCGAAACAAATGCGCCGGACTGTAGAATTGAGTAATTCAAGTTTATCTTTACAATGTGTAGATTATAAATTCTATGGAATATGGATCCATCGATACGTAATGGAGAACTAGGGACATTGTAGCGGAACAATATCTAACCACTTGGGTTGGAATCGTACAATGGATATTTCGGTTATCTTGCTGTTCAAGGAAAAGGCAGGTAAATGATTGTTCTTATCTGTGATACCGCTGAACTTGGTTGTTTACTCATTTCTAAATAATACAACCGCTCCACTGGAGCTGCCATAACCAATACTACAGTCTGGTAATATACTAGCACCTCCTCGTTCAGCGCTCAAGATAGCGTAACCGCGTTATGCGAGGTATTGTGTTTTGTTTAAGTATTTTATAATTTTCGTACCACATTTATATTTAGGGAGGGGAATTGATTAGCATAAGTCAGAAATGCACTGAATGGAGAACGATTCAGTCGACAGGAGTCGAATCTGGATGTTAAATCAAGGCTTCCACAACTCTGAAAGATTATAGAACGCATAAATCGTAGACTGCTGGGTGCAGGGTAATAAAAAATATTCGAATTGGTGAAATAGTTCACTCAGGGATGGAAGAGAGAGAGATCACAGGAAAGTAACATCCGCTATAAATCTACATCAGTTCTACGGCAATATTTCCAAAAACATTTCAGGCGAAATACTTCAATAACAGATATTTCCAAGTCTCCGGCAAAATTAACAAACTATTTTCAAGGATTGCCAACATGGCAATCCTTGAAAGTAGAAGTAATAATTTAGGTTATGATACTGCAATTTCAGTGAGCAAAGTATTGTTCTTTTCTATAACTTTTGTAATAAGATATTAAAGACTATTGGATCTGTTTCGTAATAATGTGCTATGGGTTATGAATTTTTATTGCATTTTGAGCGAATACAAAATTGATTCCATAACAAGCTCTCGAGGTTCTGTCATTCTAAAGCCTTTGGTGTTATTATTATTCTATCTAGAACGTTTGACGTTTCATATCATTCGACAGTGCTAATATTTAATATAATATGAATTATTACCTACGGTATTATAAAGTATGACTTCGCCAGACTTGCCCAGGAAGTCTATTTTTGATATTTTAATGGTGAAATTATGTCCGTGATTAGAAGACCTGCTTCTTTTCATCATTTATCTTTTCTTCTACTTGTGCTACGGTGGTTAGTAGTGGTGGTGGTTCTGTTGTATCATTTATAAAGGCTGAACTACGTATCCATTAGCTAGCGATTATCGCAGACAAAAGTTGCACCGAAACAGAGAAATAAGAAATGACGAAGAAGTGAGACGTTTGTTTCCTTTATTCCCATGCGTATCGAGTGGAAAACACAGATAACCCAGTGGCGTACACAACCCTTTTATTTACTTCGTAATTACATTCATTTATCTCTGTTTTTATAGTGGATATTTTTTTTAACACGAATCATTTAAATTATGATAAATATTCTCTAGATTCTAGTTATGTCACGAGTCCTTTTTCCTAGCAGTAAAGAGCTGTAACGACGCTACTGGTTTTTTTGCACAATAGCAGTGAAACTGTTGTTGTTTTTTCAGTAAAAAAGAGTACTGTTATGATGCATTCACATGAATGAAGGCGAGTCTAATTTAGCATAGGGAATGTAGACACCGTGCTATTTGATACTGGCACCAGCAGTTTCGTATATTTGTGTTTATTTAATGACGTTGCGCAAACAGATCCGTGAATATGAAATACATAGTTGGATTTTTGCAACATACCAGACTCAGTGTTTTAATTATTTATTGGTTTATTGAAGGAATTGCGTTGTTAATAATAAAGTATTCAATACTGTTCATAATACAATACATTCTGTTTCATTTACTATTTGAGTTATTTAATAGATTACCAGTGTCTGTTGTCCGCTGTACATGATGGTATTGTGGGTTGCCGTGCTGAATCGCAAATACAAAATCCTCTGTACCATTGCAATATATCCGAGTAATGCTATTTTATATTTAACTTAACCTCGAATATCAAAGCAGATTGTCAATAAATGCACTCTTCTCCACTAATTAGCGATCATTTATTAATCGGTTCATTTAGTTCAGGTTGCAGAGAATTAGCTTGAGCTATGGAAGTGGCCGAATATTGATTCGGATTTTTGTTAAAACAAAACCTTCATCATTTATTCACCACTTCGAGTGTTCTGCTTGCGCTGAATTAATCCCATATTTCTGGCTCCGAGTTTTCAGGGTTTGTTTAATAAGTAACACGTTTATAAGCCGTAAATGGATATTTTTTCTCTCACTACCTGGTTACTAATGCATGGAATTGTTTGTTTTGTTGCAGGCAGAACGATACAGTGTTAGTGAAGTTTCATCTGCAGATCTCACAGCACCAGTTGTATCCGAAAGACAGCAGGCTGGTGAATCTGCTCATGTACGAGATGATTACGAAACCAATTCTGCATGTTGGTAAGTGTTTTTGTAATTGTTATATTTGTCAGCTTCATCTACAGGTTCAAACTGAGCGGCGATCCGTTTGTTTGAAATCTCTGTTACGTGTTAAGCTATAGTTGAATAAACCTTTAGAGTGTTAGGCGGTACAATACCTGTAATTATAATTTCCCATCGTCGCGGAATATCTTGCAATTGACATGTTGAACTAACGTTGGTATTGTTTAATTTTATAAGCAATATACCGTTGTACACTTACCGTTCATTACCGATGCTCGCGGCGGTTACTGGTTCGCAACCAGGTACAACCATGCATGTTAAACAACACCGCTCTGTTCTGGGGTGTTGGTGACGCCAGGTATGCCGTCTTTTTTAAGAAATTACATCTTTTATGTCGAAGCCGAGCTTCCAAATCTCATTTCATAAATGCAATCATCTTCATGGCGTAGTGAAATTTTATGAAAACGTTCTTGTAAGTTTACAACCCTGTATGCTTCTTCCGCCGTATATATATACGCGCGCGCTTGGTACAATATGGCGCAGTGCTGCCAACATTAGGATTAAAAATAGTCCCGTTCACCGCGGAAACGCAAGGTGACTATTGGAAATTTTAAGTTATTTGTCAGTTTTTAATTAAGCGTATATGTAATTTTATGCATCGGTGCGTTCTCCTATCTCTCGGAATCTCGTTACACGCTTCGCGATTTTCAGGCAAAGTCCTGAAATCAACACACACACACACACCCAAGTCTTGCTGTCTTTCTTAGTCCTGCTGTAATATAGCTGGTCTCCGAGTCAGTTAGGCCTGGCGCTGCTGTAACTAGTTGCTCGCGCGCCCGCACACTGCTTGGGACGGCGCCACTTACCACGGACAACACGTAACGACTAGCGCAAGGTTAAATTTTATCGTATATACATTTAGTATATTCCAGTGTGTGGTTTATAAAAATCAAGTGCAGTATTTCAATACACTATACATATATGATATAGATGTACGGGCGGAGTATATGTTATGCATATAAAAATATACAACAGGAATATCGTTCGATGACATGCACGATTTCTTGGTAAAATGGAACAAGAACACACCGCACTACACTAGTAGTTTTGTCTCTGTTGCGGCCATGCAGTACGGGTACAGTGTAGCCGCTATGTAACCAAGTATGTACATAAAATTACCATGAAACAAGATTTGTTTCACTAGTTCCATATGCTGCTCCGAGAGGCGCGCGCGGTACTATTCGGTAATAATGACACGGAGTATAGTAGTGGCTCTGCGGTAGAATTGTGATATATTCGTGCATGTTTATATATATATATATATATATATATATATATATATATATATATATATATATATAAAATATAATACCGCAGATTTTATTTACAATATTCTGCAAATAATTTTACCTTTCGTTAATTAAATTTTCATTTATTTTCTTGTAGTTATTATTAGAGCACATGTATGCTTGCATACATGTATGTTGTGTAATGTGACTTGTGTTTAAATTTGTACTGTTGCACGTCATACGTATGCTTACCTCCCACATACTCATGAATTTAAGTTGAAAGTACATAATTTTACAGGTTATTATTAGAGAAATAATCTTGGACATGTCCCAGGTGCAATAGTGCGTCATCACACTTGCATTATTGTTAAACGTCTCGCGATTAACAGTGTACACTAGCTCTACACTGTTATTGCGTAGGTACTACTAGATCTGTGTCTGCCAAACTGTGTGCCGCGAAAGATTTTAAAATATAGATAAGAATATTCGGATCTAAGAATTTTTGTTGTGTTTACTATGACCAACCGATTTACCTTTATTTATCTTTCACCTTAACAGTATCTCTCTCTCTCTCTCTCTTTTACGAGTCTGAGAATCTGTATTGCATACTATTTATTTATCACTTTCGATGTTAAAAGCACACATGCACTGTGGATCAAAAAAGTTAAAAATTCACTGCTTAATTGCTTCCCAGGCGTAGACGCTTCCTCAAACAAATTTAAAATTTTGGCAGCAGTGCAGGAGGCAGTAGAAACCCTCTCTACATCATTTTCTAAGTATTTTCATTCGCTTGATTATCAAAAGTACCAGTGTTTCAACAATCCTTTCGCCAGATTATCACTAACATTAACAATGGAAGAAAATTTAAAAGACTTGAAAAACGATCCTGTGCTTTAGAGTCTATCATCAATTAACAACTATAGCCGTCAAAACTCTGTTGCTCATTGTTTCTTTGCAAATTAGACTTCTCAGCGCTCATAGAAATGAAATAAAAAACGGGAACAGTTACAGATGGTAGATGAGGAGTTACGTGTTTATTTATCAACTAATAAAATCATTATCTGTATTAGCTACCTTCATTTGTATATACCGGGTGTCCCAAGAAAACTAGAACATAGGGAATTATCACGTAAAATTGTGATTACTTTTTAACAATACAATTTAGAGAAAAAATGTAAATAAATATGTTCAGAATTAAAATTAGTACATTATACGCAAAGAGAGAGAAACTTCTTATTTTTCCTGAAGTGTAATTTAAAGCCCGAGGGCGACACCGTAGGGCTACAAATACATCGAGGGAAAATTGTGGTCTCTCCCGAGATGTATATACTATTTTTTTCAAGATCGGGAGTAGAAACACTTAATTTCATAAATAATGAATTATAATGAATCGGAGCGAAATTGCATTATTTACAAACCTTTGGAAATGTTTACATGTAATACATACTACGACAAAAGACATTTATTTACAAAAACCTTTGTTATAATAAAAAATCCCTTACGGAAAGTGTTTTCGTCCCTAGGGAGTAACTGCTTTACTTCCGTCACGAATTTTATGCCATAGTAACCGACATCTACTACTGGACGTGTCAAAATATTATTTATTGTTACCAACACTCAGAAACTTTTATTTATATTAATTGGTGTGCCGCGAAATAAATTCCCATTCTCAGTGTGCCGTAGGGTAAAAAAGTTTGGTAGACACTGTACTAGATATTTGTAACACGGTGGACAAAATCATTTGCTGGAGAATCTGTTTTATATCTGTCAATGGGTAGAAATTTTGTTGAACTATTAATTGTATATAACATATTAGAGTGATGTATACAGTTGATATAATAAATATATACGTAATATATTTGCATAATCACACTGTCAGTCTCACTGGCAGACATCATCGTTGACATACCTATATAGTTGCTACGTAATGCACTATACAAATAATTGCAGAATAATTAGACGTACATGTTGTGCAGGTTGTCATTCCTGCATACATTCATCATGTGCATTGTTTTACATAATTCAAACCATTGATTGTTTTCTGAGAACTGAGCGATTCAGATATAAATGTATGTCATTTGCATAGCACAGCGGAAAAATAGTCTGTTATTTTATTGATGCATTTATCCAAGGTAGCTAATAATTATTGCTTTCATATACAGTACTTCGCGCACTGAACACTTCCTTGTTTAAGGCTGATCCTACCTGATCCTTTCCTTGAACCGCTCCAAAAAAAACTACTATAAAATGTACGATTATTCGTTATAACGCGCACTCATTCGAACATTATAGATCCGCTTATTTAGAAACTGACTTCGTTTAAGGCTATTTCACGTAACGCGTTGTTTGTAGGTACGTATCCTGAGCGCTAAATATTTATTTTTGTTGTTGTTGAGGTTTTATTCTTAGGTTAGCTAAATAATATTATTGATAGCGAAACTGTACTTCGAAGCGCTATGTTCAACTTTGTAAATCAATGAGACCAGTGTTTCGGCCGGGATTTGTGATTTCATATTAATATATAACGCACAAGGAAGGTTTTATCTGTGGACAAAAAACCTTTATCGGCCGGCGCTCGCATACTGTTTAGATTTCTCATACAAAAAACTTTTCAGGTTATTGAATGTGAGAGTTTTTGCATCATGCATATGAAGTTATGCGCTGGACTCCTCCTGCAAATGACAATTTTTTCTTCCCTGTCCATTATTGATAACTTATATGCTGCCTGATCGATTCGTAAAGCAATCACTTGGAGAGTTCGTTATTGTATTGATTGATTTTCGAAAGATAAAATGTGCATTTATTGTCAAACACTTAGGGCGAGTATTAAACTTTGTTATTGAACAATTTATTTACAATATTCGTTCCATATTGTTCATTAGCTCATCGACCTCCTGTCGAAGAGCTATAGTGTTCGGTACGATGTCTGTAGCATCTTCCGATTTCAAAAATTTTTGCACAGAAATCCCGGACAGACCCCCTGGACCACGAAATGACTATTACAACATATGTCCGTATGTATGTCGCTCGTCCGCTCGCTCGCTCGCTCGCTCGCTCGTACGAGATTTTTTGTTCCACTCAGATCTCCTAAACTACCCAACGGATTTTTATGAAATTTTTTCTGCAGATACTTGTTATGGTCTAGTTGTGCAAGGTATATTTTATTTTTCAAAATTTTCCTTCGCACTTGAGAAAAAAAATATTTTGCAACTTTTTTTCAGTTTTTATTTTTTTTCTCCTTTATTTTTCACTCAATTGTATTCAAAATTTTCTTGCATATGCAGGAAATAGAACAATATTTTTCCATATTTTTTATTTTGAAAAATTATGTAAGACCATTGGAGAAAAAAATATTTTTTAATTAAAAATTGAACAAAAGAAGATCAATGCATTTATAGTCGGCATAGTTTGCTTTGCTTTTGTCAAGAGAAGAAAATGTATTCACACTTGTTTTAAATTTGTTGTTTTATTTGCGACCTAGGCACCTACGATTTTAAAAGTGAATTTAGATAAATAATAATTTGTGATATATTCAGACTTGCACATACGTCGATGAGCTGCAGGCATGGGTGACTAACCCATTCTTTGAATACTAGTTTTATTAGTCAAACAGACGGATATTTACTAGTTAGTAAATATAAATGTTGTTCTACGAATGCATATATGGCTAGTTAAATATTGAGACAGTATTGATCAGAGTGTGTAATTTGAATTTTCCAGTTACGTATTGGTATTTTTCGTTTTGAACATTTTGTTTATTTATATTATAAATTTCATTTCGCCTTGTTTACTATTCCTGGAGTAAATTAGATGATGTTATGCTGGTTGCTACTGGCAACAGACGGCCAATTGATAAACTATATTGTACTAATCAACATGTAACTATGTATGTGTATCTGTTATTTGAAACGCTCGCATTGATACATCATATTATTTACATAATACCCGTGCACTATAGTCTACTAAAACTATGATATCCAGTTTGTGAATGCATTATTAATAATGCGGTTTCCGTGTTTATCTGATTATTAATATTCGAAATATTCTCTTGGCCCTCCCACACACATACACTCACACTGTGTTTACAGTGTGACGTGATTTAATTACTGTGACAATTTACTATTATTCCATATCGATTGTCTCTGGCTGAAACTTGAATTTGCATATTCTATGTTTTGATCGTTCCGCAGTAAAAACATTACATCTTTTCCATGTACTGTTTAAAGAGTATGGTTCTTAGTGGAGCCCGTGGTATGGTGCGCCACTAGCGGTAGTTTGCGGTACTAGAACAGCACGACATCACGCGTCTCTGCTGGGTTATGATTGATGGCGTTGGATTTGCATATGTCAAACATGAACAAACCAGTACTTGAACTGTAAGGTTTAATGCTGTGTGTCGCCTGTAGAGGCACACTGTGTGTGTGTTTGTAGTCGATCTTAATTCGTTTTACGAGTTATTGATGAGAATATAACGATTCCAGTGTTGCCGGGGTGCACAATGGACGCGGCGAACCTAACGCTGACCAATAGCGCGGGGTAATTAATATGTTTTGTCGGCTATTTGGTTCAGTAACACAGCCTGGGCAAATAATCTAAATACAGAACTGTAGATAATGTTCAGATAAATTAGTAGCAACCATAACGGTGACCAACATGACACTGCTGTATTGCGGGCTGCGGAACAATGCTTCTGAAACGTGTATTGCCGTTCGTATTTTCCCAATTATCTTGGAACAGTCTTGCTTTGGTGTTTTTCTTGTTTAATTACGAGCTAACCAGACGTTAATTAGTTAACGTGTACATATGTGTGTATGTTCAGCTGTCATGTTATCTGTTTGAGTAATACTATGGCTTGTGACAGTACTTTTATTCTTGTCAAGTGTACAATTCATACATGAGTGTGTGTGTTATCAGTTAAATTAATGTAAAGTGTGGTGTTCCCACTACAAAATTTTATCAGCGTCAAGTGTACGTTTGACAATTAATTAACAGCTGTATATTGTTGCCACAACTGTATTTGAAATTGTATTAATACGAGACGGTCTGTCGTCAATTTCGTATAGAACTTTCGTTCATTATCAATTGATGTATTTTAAAATCATTTGTTTTTACCCGGTTGCTATGTAAACATCATAGCAACAAACTTTTGTTCTGATACAGCTCGCTAACAATATATAAGTTAGATGTGTAAAAGATCACGCATCAAACACCAATGTTTATAAGATTATACAAAACGTCATATTTGATAGTGTTCATACCGGAGCAATGTACGGTTAAAATGGCAGAAAACCCGGAAATGCATTGTGATGGCTGTGATATAAACGGATTGCTGCAAATAAGTAAATCCGGCTGTTTCTTTACAAGATACAGATAAAAGTAAATTAGCGTAGATGATAGATGTATTAAGGAGTGCAACAGTCACGCGTAGTACGTTTACATGCGCCAGTTGCAAGTCGCTACGGATGATGACTCATAGATGGTAATGAAATAACCCAGAGAGCCGGGACTTCATACTATCAGAGGGAATCTTCACGTTGCCACTATAGTTAATAATACTTTGTAATAAAGTTAGTGTCATTGCAGGCCAGTATATTGTTTAAAAATATACTCGATATCCATGTGTAAACCTAGTACTGTCTGCTGGTGCTCGTGCACTGAATGTTGGTGAGTGTAGGTGCACCGGAAGTGCGAACATTGCATGATGAATGTTGGCGAGTCTGCGCCAACTATTAACGTGCCGTCAGTTCCGGTACAGCCGAGCACAATTTCAATACCGGCCAGTGAGATATATTCAAAAATACAATAAAATATATATATATACATACATACCGACGATACATAACCTAACATACCAAGCGGTCAGCGTACAGATATTTATTATACCGTTATGTTGCGTTGCGTTGCGGTAACTGAATAAATTAACACCGGCACACAACAGCACTGGCGAATGTGCTTTTTGTTCTGTTTTGAGATAAGCCATTTCATTCCAATTCGATGTTTGAGAATTATTAGGAAATACAGCGCTAAAATAAATGAAACAACCATTTTCACGAGAGGTTCAGAGTACATCAATTCATGTGTTATTGTAAAGTAAATTGTCGTTTTACTCCATTTGAAAGGTGGTCTATATGGTAGGTTTGTATATTTGTATTCACAATTTGTATACAAGATTTACAAAGAGCATTTTTTTAAATCAAGTAAGAATTCGTTATAACTTTTATTATTTGAACGATATTGAGAATTATAACGTTTTAGCCGATTAGTGTTGGTGGTTTTCGTTAAATACATCCATCAATCTTATATCGATTAGGGAGTTTACAGTCACATTGCTTGCAGATACAAATCTTTGCTTATATTAATACCTGATCAATTAAATGATAGCATAGCACATTATATATTGTACATAAAGTTAGTGACACTGTATGTGAAGGGTTAACAACCAAGAAGATAGAGAAAGACGTATTATTTTTCAGTCCGTCCCTGGGTAATTACTTGCTTTCGTGCACCGTACCGGTATTGGAAACTATTTATAATTTGTAATAGCCATCAAACATTTGTTGTTTTGTAAATATAATTCATAATCTTACAGTGGCGGAGTACACATATTTTTTCACTTGTACATTTTATTCAATATATTATTGTAGAATTGTATAATACTTGTACATATTGAATGTTAATTTTCAATGAATCTTTTTTGAAATTTGTTCTGAAGCCGGGTGATATAAAATACTGAAATTTGCAGATTTATATTTCCGGTATGCCGGCCCTGTAACGCACCCCCCTCCCACCCTCTGTTAATCGTTATGGTTGGGTAAATATTATTCGTATCATGCAATATGTCTTTAAAGTTTCATGCGACAAATTACAACTGTAGTACAAATTGTAGGTTATTAAAAATTAATACGTTTATGGATTTTCATATTCTGGGATATTGAATATTGCATTCGGATATTGTATTTTTTTACTGTAAATTATTGTCTTTCTATTTATAATTTGAACTATATATTACAGGAATATATTCTTCAACCTGAAATTATATAATTTAGTTGTTGGAATTACTAAGATT
This sequence comes from Carabus problematicus, assembly GCA_963422195.1. Classification (NCBI taxonomy): domain Eukaryota; kingdom Metazoa; phylum Arthropoda; class Insecta; order Coleoptera; family Carabidae; genus Carabus; species Carabus problematicus. The sequence continues at coordinate 3,135,260 of OY728588.1, read as the reverse complement.
CTGTTACGAGTTAGGGACATTTGGATTGCAGTAGTTGGCAGCTAAATACCAGTTAGAGCAGTTCCAATTTATAGTGGTCCATGGGACAAGTTTGCAAGCCTGTTTAATACACTTGCACATGCATTCTGTTGCAACTGATTATTACAGTATTATAGTTCTAAATTCTGTATTTCTTTGCCGATATTTATGATTTTTTTCTTAAAGCTATTTATTATTTGTAAGTTTATTTTACATATAACATTTGAGTGTTGTGAAGGTGAATGTCTATTAAGATAGGGGTGCTGTGACGTACAGTATGAATAATTGAATATGAAAATTAATCGCTTAATCAATTGTTGTGCAAAACGGTAACAACGGAACCGCAGCAGGACTGCTACATGTAAAGTAGCCGCCGTCAAGTGTACTGTAGAATGTAAAAGTGTGGTCTGGAAGTGTTGAGGGTAACACATCAGATCGCCAAATCACATTCTACACTGGCGAATCTCTCATTGTAGGTTTAATAATTTACAACAAACACACGCAAGCACCATTCTTCATGATTATCCTGAGTCGCCAGTGTAACATGAATCTGTTTGGTTATGTGTGACGGTTCAACACTCTTGTGTCCAGTCAGGGTTGACAAATCGATAAAAGTCATTTGAAAAAGAATGGTTTAATAATGTAAAGTCAGCCGGCAGGGTCGATACCGTTCCTCCGTGAATAATTTTTAATGTACATACTTGGAACAGACCTAAGGATACGTTGATAAATGATAGTCTCGGTATAATAAAACGCCTAGCATTATTCTACCATACGTACGTGTGTTAATTCAATGGAACGAATTAGTTACACAGTGTTGTGGACTTGTGTAGTATCGAATCCCGTCAGCGCTGGGAACGAACACAAGAAAAGTTACGTTATTTGTTCTATATTTCGCCTAATACTTGATTAATTAATTATTAATGTTTGTAGCTCGTAGGAGTTTGTATATATTACAATGTATTCTGTGTGTTTCCGGAAGAAAGACACAATGTTATACGAAACATGTTGATATTAAAAAAATATAATACAAAGTAGTAAAACAAAGTAATTATATATATGTTTATTGTGGACAAATAAACCTCTTGCACAGATCACTGAACTGTAAAAACTGTCCTCCGTTTTTAATTTTTTCTCAATCGCATTACTATACATGTATATATATATATATATATATATATATATATATATATATATATATATATATATATATATATATATGGTATTTGTTTATTTATCACTCTAAATACACACAAAGAGTTGGTAAAGAGCTTTTTTTTCGCGCGAACGGCGACATCCCTGTCAGTGTGCTTTGTCCAAAGCGTGAATACATACTGATAATATCAGAGCTTTTATACTCACACTCACACTGACTGAGAGACAGTGAGTGCATTAATAAAATAGGTAATTAATTATCCCAGTACATGAGAAGCGAAGTTTCGTTCATTTGTGTTTTTGTTTTGAAAACGTTGATTGTGACACAGATAGTTGACACACCGGTAACATGTTGACTTCGGTGGGTATGTATCTGCTGTGCGCCCGTACATAAATCACATTACAAGTCTTCGAGGATTAATGCGTTTGTTTGCGCTGAAAGTTAGGAACACGGCATCAATTCTGTCATCCTTATCTAAATCAGATTACCATAACCTATCCACTTATGTGTGTGTGAGATGTAACGAATAATAACACGGTATTTGTTTGTTACAGCACAGAAAACTGGCGGTACGCAAATAAAACTTGTCATCGAGTATCCAGATGATGAACAGGCACTGTTCAAGCCAATGAGGTGAGTGGACCACACAAATATGTCATAAATACCTGCTCTGGACGGGGTTTCATTTGAGAATCAATGATTCTAAACAATTATTGTGCAAGGCAACTAAATAACTGATTTGTTAATAGTTATTTGTAAAGAATCTACTGATTTGTAACCTTAGAAATGCGAATCTTGATTTAATTCCAAAAACTTAGAGAGATCATTTTACATTCTCCAATTCAAACTTACTTGAACAATTTGGGCTTTACGTCTAGTGTAGTGTATTTGGTATCCTCTGAAGTTCTGATTTTACACTTAAGACATAAGTAAAGTAACATCTATTATATTTGCTGATGTCCGACATCGTACTACAGAAAGTAAATAATTAAATTTATAACACACCCGGTAGAAAAGTATCAACTTACACTTATTGCCGCTCGGAGCGCCACATACCTGGGCGACTAAAACAACAGACGTACGCACGGATCCACGTAGCCTACTCCAATTCACATTAGTATTGGCGTCAGTGTTTGCTGTAAATCTGATACACAAGTTGTCGGATTCGTGTTGTTGCTGTGTTGTTGCTGCATTATGAATGTTGGAAAACTCTTAAAATTTATTCACTTGTCAAGCACGTACTTAAAAATTCAATAACCCTTAGAAACAAACACGTCTCCCAATGAGGGTTTGCGGAGGGCGAGTTGGAGTTTCTTTGTTGAAGCAGTGAAGTGCAGTTCGGTAACTTTTAAAAAATTCCCGTCTTCCCCCTCTACTATCGTTCTCGTGTAGTTTCTCCTACATTGCTAGACCACCCCCCTACTTCCCTATGCCCCCCCCCCTTGCTCTAGGTCGGGCAATCTGCAATCCTTTCACCTCACGGAACAAGATTGAACACAAACTTCTGCACTAGTTTGGCGCTACATATCTCCGCATATATACCATGTACGTGTGTGTGTGGACAAGTACAAAGTTTACTAGAGGTGTACCCCAACCAGTGTCACCCAAACTGTTGATAGTTTCGAACCGCACAAATTATTATTTTGAAATTATTCTGTTTTATTTAGTATTTTTTCTGATGGTGATTTCTTATTTTACTAATTCCAATGTGATTGGCAATATAGTCAAGTGTTACGTGTCTTATCTGCTTCAGGATTTATTATTAATAGTTGATCACAATCTGCTATGAATATACTGCTGAATTAATTTCGAACACTAGCGAATAGTACATTATACACCAAGGGAGAGAAACCAATTATTTTTCCTGAGGTGTAGTTTTTTTTTTTCTACAAATACATCGAGAGAAAAATGGTGGTCTCTCCCGAGGTGTATATACTATTTTTTCCACGTTCGGGAGTAGAAGCACTTAATTTCATAAATAATAAATTATAATAAATCGGAACGAAATTGCAATATTTAGAAGCCTTTGGAAATGTTTCCATGCAACGCATACCATGACAACACACATTTATTTACAAAAACCTTTGTTATAATAAAAACTCCCTTATGAAAAGTGTTTTCGTCCCTAGGGAGTAAATGCTTCATTTCTGTCCCGCGTTTGACGCCATAGAAACCGACTTCTACTCCCGGACGTGTAAAAATTCTTTTATATTCTTCTGTTTTAGATCGTGTTCTTTTAAGTCGTATTATCTAACAAGATTGTACATTTTCAATGATACTTCCGTGTCTTACATTAAGTATCTTCCTTCTTCGATACATATAATTCCTTCTGATGTGCCCATTTCGATATATCTTATTCCTGCAATATTCCTTTTGTAGTTTTGCCTGCAATATTTCTAACATCCAGGCAGTAGCTTTGTGCATCACGCATTCCTTCAGCAATAACATAAAGTTCTGTGATAGACTTCACTGGAAAGCATATGAATAACAGGTACAGCGGTTCAAGGTGTTGCTATGCTAACGACGCGTCGCTTTTTTTAATATATAAATTGCGCAATATATGGTGGCTTTCGGTATGAAAGCATGGTGTACAAATAATAGAGAGATCGGCAGCAAGACAAATACCGGTGAAATCAAATGAAAGTCTTAATTCTAGCCTCTAGAAAGATATTTCTCTCTTTCGCTTATCTATCTATCTATCTATTTATTTATCTTTCGTTCTGCGTGTGACAGTATAAGAAAGATAAGATGAATAAATCCCGCTGATGTCTACCTAAGCAATATAAACTTTTCTACGAATATGATGTGGTACCAATAACTTGTCTACCAGCACTGTTTGGTCTGCAGTTTGGAAGAATCGCACCACATACAGGATTGCACCAGTGTCGACATGGCGACACAAACAAAGTGACGTGAGGCGCCAGGTGAGGGCGTCTGTGTGGCGACGCCGTCGGGCAACTGTGTCCCGTCGCACGGGAGCACCGTGCTCTGCTCTCTGTGCGGCTAACTGACCGTGAACGTCGCCACAACGCGCGTCTGTAAACAGATTTGCCAACTGATCGCTTGATTTCCGCACGGCTCCATTGGAAATCAATGCGTGTTATATTGACGACACACACACACACACACACACACACACACACACACTGACACTTGTGCAAAACAACGTGTGATATGCTCTCATTGCTGATAGCCGTGCGTTATAACGGAATTATTGTACAATTAGAGAAAAAACAACCTTACTTGTTTATTTGCGACACACGAAGCTGAATTGAACTTTGCCTTGGAATATCTAGTAAAAACAGTTGCTTTTTCACGTTATATAATAATAGTCGCGTACTGTAATAAATGAATTACATTTGGATAAACCAGCCAGGAACAAATGAATCAATAAATCTCGCTGGCAGGATATGCAGCCTATATTCCTGTCATAGAAACGACCAATGAACATGAACAAAAAAACATTATCGACCAGTAACAAATAGAGCTATCAATTGAAATACACTAAAATCCGGTGGTGGACAAATAAAATAAAGAATCAACTAGCTAGCTAGCAAATAGCTATCATTCATGGCGACGTACAGGTAAACAACCCCTGGCCAGAGAAAGAATATTGATGAAGCGTAGGGCAGGCTAGGCAATTAACAGAACAAGTGATGGCAAATCATAAATAGCCCAATTTCCAGTTGCAGATGACCTGGCACTTTCTGTTTGTTTAGCCATATCATTGCCCCCCCCCCCCCCCCGGCCTTCTTCCAAGGGTTTACGTGGGTTCCGTTAATCACCCGCTCATTAAGCCCTCTTCGGACGGACGCCGCTGCTGTTCTATAGCACACGGAGCAGTAAAAACATCGGTGGAACAAGTGTCGTTAAGGCAACATTCATCCGTAACTAGCCACACTTAATGCTCGGCCGTGGCGAACTCCGGAACAAACACATGTTCACAAAGCAGTCACGTGCAAACTGTAATTGCTGGCCATGCGTAAAGAATGTCCGGTAATTCATCGCACAACTCTACAAACATTAACAAACGTTTAAAAAAAAAACCCATTTTAACATTGATTGATCTTTTTGATTGTAGTTTAATAATGTAACATTCACAATACCATATATGAATCCGTGTGGTTGTGTGTTTGTGATATGAATAGTTGTGCAGTGTCTAGTACTGTTACTCGTCGATAGATGGCGTTGCGGTACCGCTAGTTGCAGTTCCGGCCATAGAGGTAATTGCAGCACATTGTGTGTCTGATAATTACAACACTCAGTTCCCAGAGATTTGTAAGCGATGGACCGACCGCGAACCGAACGGTTAATTGACTGCATTATCGATGTGTCCCGTGGTTTTAGTACAGTACTATTCCCCTGCGATCTCCCCGCCAGTTTCCTTGTCCCTTGACTGTTCATCTTTCCCTCCAATGTGTCACTACCCTTGTCTAACTATTCACTTGAGTGCTTGCAACAAATCTCCTGCCTAATCTATTCACATTAGATGAATTCCCAAGCTTAATATTGTATTCAAGAATCCAAAGAAAATATACTAGTATTCTTGATAATTATACCTAGTGATGGCACGTATTGTGTGGTGGGTAATCTGATCTAGTGGCACTGTGCACTTTGGCCAGTGATCTGATTGGGTGTGACGTGTCGAGTGTTGTTTCAAGTGTAGCGTCAAACTCTTGATTGGAATTCGCGTTAAACTATAGTGGCATTAGTAACGTAACGTATGGACTTTGTGTGTGTGTGTGTATGGTATACATGTATTGTTCCGGTATTAAATGTTAAACAGATCTAGCTCAACAGTAACATGTCTTGTAATAATACATGATAGCTGAAACGGCAAACCTCGGTATAATTCCGTGATTGACTTGTTGCAATCAACAGACTTGCAGTTGACATTTTAGATTGTAGAATGTCAGTTGTTTGCTAGAATCTAGAAGATGCCCTAGTACAATAGAAATAATACCCAGTAACTATCTCTGATTTGAAATGTATAAACAAACGTTTATATATTTACTACATACTGGAAATTGTGATTCATTTATGGATGATGTAATATTGCAGTACGCCCTTTATAAGTTTCCTACATTACACTAACGTAACGCTGGTTGCTGTATCGTGCACAGTACATTTTACAAAATATATGTGAGTTTGACATGTTGATTCTTATATTAAATAATAAAGTTTCATCTAAAGCAGTGATGCACAACCTTTTATGTATGAAGGGCCGCATACAACATCAATTTTGAGTCGGGGGCCGCATATAATTCCGTTTTTGGGTCGAGGGCCGCAAAAGATATTTTTTACCCTATTTTTGTCGTTTTTTGCTGAGATTTTTCTTTTTTTTTAGCTTATTCTATTGTAAAAAATGTCCAAGCGGGCCGCAAAAATTTGAAAAAGGGCCGCAGGTTGTGCATCACTGATCTAAAGCATGCGATACAAAAAAGTAATATTTCATTTTATTACATATAGTTTGTTGTTTTATAAAACATATTATTCAGTAGCTTCATTTAAAGCACAAAGGAAGTATTGAAATATATTTTGAAGAAAATCTTCGTCTTGTTCTTCTTCGTACTAGCGAATAAATAATACAATACACGGGGTTTCATTCTTATTTATTGTTGGGAGAAACACGTGAGAACGGAAAATAGTGTTAGGTGGAGAATGGACAGTGTATACTTACCAAGTGTGTGTAACTTTTTTTATTAAAGTTTCCAAGCTCACCGCTCCGTCCCCTAGAACTTTGTGCCCTGCTGTACTCTACGCCCATGCATCAGACACACACACACACACACATGTGTGTGTGTTCATGGTACAGTAATTTTCAACTAACGTAGCAAATTTTAAACTTTAAATTGACGGCTTCCAGACCACACAGAGGACGCTGGTATCGCTGTTAGTCGTGCTGGTTGCATACTTTAGTACAAAAATAACGTACACCCGGTATTCATTCCATGGCTACCACATAAATCCCAGGTAATTTTCAATATATGTACGTAATAGAACATACACACACACACATATATGTGTATAGCGGGTTGGCATAACTGGAATGCCAAGCATTATAATCGTATTGGCGATATGTTGGGACAATACAGTTATACTAGTATCATAATTTACACATTCTCTCGCTCTCTCTCGCTCTCTCTCTCTCTCTCTCTCTCTCTCTCTCTCTAATATACATATATATATATATATATATATATATATATATATATAATGTTGTTAAAACGCAAATATATTATCAGTTTGTAAGATTCATCTGATTCAACTAGTGACATCTATAGAAACGTCAGATCACAACTAGAATTTGTGAATGCTAATAACAGTTATGTTATAGTATCGTAATGAACTCTGTGGTGTGTGTGTTGTGTCTGTTTTAGTGCCCAATGCGGCATTTACGTACAGTACACATTGCATTGATTGCTACTTACGTAGTTTTGTCTTCCAAATTAATTGCGCAACTTTATAGGCGGGTATTGTTGGCCGGATGAATGTGCAATCAAAATGTGATAAAACATTTTTATATCCACACGTAAAGAGCGCCATAATCCACACAGTATATGCATTACAAATAGGTGTACTTTGTGGAAGATAATAAGTTTTCTATTATATAGTTGCTGATTACGTTTTAATGTCCGTTGGTACAAGATCTATAAGCATATCGATGGGCTATTAATTGTATGTGTTAAAGTGATTCGCTGGCAAACACTGTGTATCTTGTAACTTGTTACTGATGTTTTAAAAATGCAATACAAATAGAAATTAACATTAATTTTATTCAAACATTGTTGTATTTTCTTAATTGTTCACCTGTCATGTTATAATTAAACACTATGATTACTATTACTACTCTATACTACTGGTTCTACAAAGTATTACTAGCTTAGTCTACTATAATTGACATACATAGTTGCTTGTAATACTGCGATGAAAATATGCAAATTTTCGTATTAACATTTGTTAAAATCTTTCTCAAAGAAAACTGTTTTTAAAATACCATTATTGACCACTGTATTTAGGAATCAAGTAGCTTACGGGCGATTGTCGGAATCCGATGTCCGGTTACAAATTTGCATGTCTCCGGTGGGTCTTAAAGCACTTCCGGACTAGTGACCGACGGGTTCGGGTTTTACTCCGGGCCGCCCGGAATCTCCCGCGTGCACATGTTAATCACATCTGGCGCTGTCGTCCGGAGTAAATACAGAGCGCGCGCGCGGGGGTGACTCCGGTGTGCTCCGGGGGAATAATGGCGTTATTATGTAACGTTGCGGTGGAATTTTCAGTGTTAATATAATTCCGGACATATTAAGATAATACCACTGAGCCTTTCCTAACAAGCGTACAGAATACATATACTGTTTTCATAAATACATTCATACGTTTGTGCAAATAGGGGCAAAATTTGTTGCACTCGTCCCTGGCCTTGTGTAAAGCCAGCCCTGACAATCATTTCAGAGGCTGTCAAGCAGAAAACATGTACTGATTCATACCAAAGAATAGAAACACATTCACATATTCATAATATATTGTTATTCGTTCAGCTGAAATCACAGCTCGGCGTTATTTCTTTTAGAATTTCTGTTCATAAATCATTTGTGCTGTCAATTCCGTCTGAACGATATTATTTGGTTGAGTATCATTACAGAGAAATGTGAATATAGCACGACACAATAGATGATAATAATAATAATAATCATAAATGTAGCTTTGCGTATACGTGACTATCTTCAAATCAAACAGACAATTGTATATCTGCGTCTAGTTTCACAGCACTACTGAAAAGGTAGAACAATATTTGAGTACATATATTATTTGCTTTGTACTTTACGTTTGTCATATTGTCAAATATTTATTGTAAAATTAACGACAAACATTCAAATGTATATTTACACTGTTGATACAGGTTGTGTGGAATTGAATTCACGTTTTGTTAAATAGCAAACGAGTAATTTGCATGCCATTAACACAATGTACAAATATAGACTAAGTTCACATTTTACAAATACAACTGCCAGCTTCACAGATTCTGCAATATTTATCTTACATATAATTAGATTTTTTCTATTAAGCATAAGCACACACTGTGTTTTAATTAAACTGAATTAATATTTAATTAAACAGGTATTTTAATGTTACTAGTTATGGAAGCAAATCTATTTATTGCGCTGACATTTATCTAACTTTATTACGGACGAAGAACAACAAAACGAAGAAGCTAGAAAACAATGTTGTTTTGTCTCTTTTTACTTGACATTTCAATAAACTCTTCCGATGCTTACGTGACGTAACATAATTGGTTAGTTTTCGAAGCAAAGCATTTGCAGCAGCATAATTTATTTGTCAATCTTCATCATTAAAACAGAAAACGAATAAATGTTTATTTTAATTGTGGACTAATCTAAATATTATCATTTACTTGTTATGAGAAGAGAGATAAATTCTACCATCTCCACTCTTGTTGTTTCCTTCTGGTCTTGTACTTTCAAGGAGTTATTTCCGGTCGTCAAATCTGATAGCGGCAGTGAAATATATATATATATATATATATATATATATATATATATATATATATATATATAATATATATATATATATATATATATATATATATATATATATATATATATATTCATTTCAGTACACCGGCACTATTTTATATCGCGCAAGGATCATTTTATATTCCTCCGCCCGCGCGCAACGACATAACCTAACATTTCGTAGTGATGACGTTTAGCTTTCCAACATTTGTCCTTCAACAATAAAACCTTAAAATGTGATGAAACATCCTAGTGTTGTATGAAATAAGCGAACTTTACAACCGACAAATAAAATTTACCTGCGCTCCTCGTATTTTGGACCGTTCCACTATGCGATAGGAGGGGGAGAGGTGAGTTGTAGGTTTTTTTTTTATTACATCAGATTTGCATTGCCCGAGAGAACAATCGTGATTGGGATGGCTTGTGCCAGACTGATAGGGATGTAAATCAGGTATCTCTTGTGTTTACTGTATCCACCAATAGAGGTCACCACTAGACGCGGGGTGGGGTGGTTTTAAGTATCCGCTTGCCTAACGGAATGTACTGATTTATTTAAACTAAACTGCCGTGTTGTACCATTTATGTGAATAAACAAAATTCGTCAAATCCAATCATGTCGCCTAGTTCCAGTACATAAATAATAAGCCACCAGTGGCGGTACAGCATAACCCGCCCCCGGGGGCTGCGCGGAGGTTGTAATAGTAGGTAAAGTAGCAGAACAGGGGCCGGGGAGGGGGTGTGGGTGTGTTGTAAGAGCGTCTAGCGGACACGCAACTCAGTTCTGCCACACAGGCAATTTAAAATGTCATTTGATGTGAAATAGAAAAAAATCGCATTAGTTTCCGGCCGTGTAGCGCTACGTACAGCCCCACCCACCCCCGGCGGCGACGGGCGCCCCTGATAACGAATTGAGCTGTGGTTTACGTGACACGAGTAATAATGACGACCAATTTCCATCCGGTAATATCTCCGACAAATGTTGGGTGAGAGATGTGCTGTGTGGTAGCGGGCGCCGCTAGTGGTGTGTGTGTGTACTACTGTCTGTGATGTCTGTTTCTATCCATACACCATTCCCAGTACCACACATATACGCATATTCCATTTATAAGTCTTCGAATGTATGTATGTATGTATGTATGTAAACACATAAATGTACCCCTTACCCTTACGTACGTCTATGTGTATGGGGCCCACCCCTGAATACGTAATTTCCAATAAATGCGATGTGATTTGATTGTTTGCGCCAGTGCTTACCAACAACGCTGAAAATTGTACCCATATTTCACACCAGCTCCAATGCTTGTCAATCAATTGTACAAATGTGAATATTCGTCCGAAGATATTCTAGAAAGTATTTCGTTTCTATAGATAGAATGTCGTATTCCATCTTGGGCACAGTCGATTCACAATGACAGATACATCGTTTTTCTTTTAACATTAACGGTTGTTTTAACAACCTGCTATATTGACAGCTATCCGCGAGAAGATAATTCAACGAAAAAAAGCTTTTCCTTTCTGTAATAATCTATAGGTGTCTATCGAGCGTTGATTACAGGATCGTACTACCTCAGGTAACTGGAATATAGCGTGATGGAACTACTGGAAGATTCATTCAATACTACAAACATATATTCTCTGACAAAACCAATGTAATCATAACTATATTATCCTACTATAGACATTTGTATTATTGCAAATGAAATTCCAATTCACATTAGATTCTTCTAGATTCTGCAATAAATTCGACACTTCTGAGTGCTATTCTCCTTCACGAGATTCTGCACTAATATTCCCGAAACGTCATGTCTATTTTGATCAGTTCATTCGGGCCTAATTAAATTAGATTAAAATGAAACAAGTATTTATGTTTGTGATTTATAAAATTAGCTTGAAACTGTTCTCCCTTTCGTAGAGCTAATAATACTCGAGTCGCCGTGGTGCGGTCCCGCGAGCTCTGTACGAAAATTAAGACGAATGTCACACTCAAGGAAGCCTCCCTCTGTTGAGCTTGTCTAATGAATTAAATACGTTCAAGGAGGATCTAACCTTTATTATTCTTCCATCCTTTGTATGCGACTCGGCGTCTGACGGCAGCGCCACGCGACGGCAGTAAAGTGTAACTAGTTTAATAGAATACGGTAACGTATGCCATCATTCACGGCGCTGTTCGTTCATTTTAAATGCTTAACAGTGACGTATTTTTAATCAGTCGCGTTAGAAACCGAGCGAAGCGAATATAGGATAAAATATGTCCACGTTTGGTTGGTCAGTAACGTAAGTAATCATTCTCGTATACCTTTGTACATTTCCTGGTCATTGATCTTTTCCTTCTCATACATAATTCTGGTTTAAAACATTTATTTTTACTCGCGATATAGATCGTCTGTCATATGTAACAGAAATTCGATGATATTTTATACGAAACTGATCTTTCAATCGGTACGCATTTCTTTTCTGTTATATATATATATATATATATATATATATATATATATATATATATATATATATATATATATTCCCTCGTATAACCATTTCTATAGTTATCATACAAACATGCGCATCTCAGAATATCTCTTTATTCACGAGCTGTCAGAATGAAACTGCGTAATAAACTCCCGCAATGGTGTGAGTGTGCCCCGTAACACATAGACATACGACAGTGATCCTTCAAAAACTTGAAATCCACCCCGTACCATGACAGCGACGAACGAATAAGAAAAGAAAAAACAGCAAGAGACTGGCCCCAGCACCAAGAAAAGCCCACGCTAAGGCACATTTGGGAGCGCGGTGGCGTATCATCTAGCTTTTTAACTTGCTCACGATAATATTTTGTCCATGGTCTGGTCCCCGGTACGTACTTGTGGCAGTGCCCAGGCCGCGTACATAACGATCGCGGACTGGTCACGGACGGCGCGGCGCTTTGAAATTACGCTTGGCACTTTTTACAGCGAGATAAATTCCTTGGCACTCGTAAAAACGTTCACATATTTTGTATAAAATATGGACGATGCTTGTTGTGTTATATCTTGTGGCCGAGAGAGGTGGATGAGGCCCATCCTTCCTGGAATAAATATGCACTCACTCACACCGGCACGGGGAGACTATAAGGCAGGGGTTTTACGACATCCTTATGTCCGTATCTATATATAATTACCTCTGTCAGATTTTATAGAGGAAACTGATAAAAACGTGTCTCAACTAAAATGTTTTTCTACTAAACATATTTTTTAGCAAATTTTTTTCGGAATATAGAATGACGTAATATATTTTGTATTACAAGTATTAATAAAAATAGCATCCCTTTTTATTAATACTTGTATAAATAAATCTCTTACGAGAAGTCAAAAGATAGCAAAGCAACGAATACCATAAAAGATTGAGTGGTGGAATGATTTGATCATTGTGAACTGGCAAGCATGTGAAATCATATCCACGATAAAACGTCAGGAGGTGAATCGTAATTTGAAGGCGTTTGCTTGGCGCGTGAAAATATTGTCAATATTAATTTCTGATCCAATATACACTCGTATTATTTCTCTTTGAAAATGTCGTCGGGAAACAATCGGTGAAAACGCGTCGTGCGTTTTGTCATCGGTAAATCCATACGGGTAAAAGTACTTCACCTCCCAGTATTGCCAATCAGAAAAACAAATCGCGCTGGAAACATGACGAACGGGCCGAGCACGTATTTTTTCTACTTTTGGCATCCCTGTCTGTGCCGTATCGCACGAATGATGGGGAGTGTGAGGTATGGAAACGGAAACGAAGGAAGTCTCGAGAGGTTTGGAGAGTACGAGAGGAAAGAAACTCAAGGAGGAGCGTTGGACAGGGTGTGAGTGGATGGTGGAGAATGAAATGTGACACTTCTGGGGAGCCGGTGTGAACGTGGCTAATCTGACTGCCATCAATACGAGGGCCACCCCGGACACGTCAAAAGAATTGTTACATAATGCGAATAATAGACGGTAGTAGAAAAGCACTCGTCACTATCTATTTCTACAAACAGGCACGTTTCATTGGACAAAGCCGAGAGCGTGCGAGCGAGCACTCTGAATACACGTGCGTGCATACGTGCGTGTACACGAGCATTAATTGTAACTGAAACCGAAGCCTTCCATTGGAAAGTTGAAGAGAAATAGAAAAAAGTTGTGGATGAAACTAAAGTAATTGTGTTTTGCATCAAATGTAATAAGAACTGATGAACTGATGTTTGGCCGTAGTTATTTGTAAATGTCACCAGTGTATCCTTTGTCTTCGCCCTCCTCCTCCTCCTCCCAGGCCATTTACTGACTGATCTTGTTTTCCATTGCTACTGTTCTGTTGACACGAAAAGGCCAAAGTGTTCTGCAGGAGCAGTGGATGATAAGAAAGAAGTTAACGTGATTTAAAATATTCATTGTGTTTGCAGGTTCCCGCGGGAGCAACAGACACTCCCGAATCATTTCTACTTTACGGATTACGAGCGACACAACGCTGAGATAGCGGCATTCCATTTGGACAGGTGAGACACGGCGGCTGGATATATATTGGCACTCGTGTTAGAGCCGCGAGCGAGCGGTTCATATCGGCAGTTCAACATTTTTGACTTGCATCTGGCGGTCTGGATACTAAATAGACGTTTCCGCGCTATCGAAACAGTTGATACATTAAACAAAAACCGTTATTTACAGCAACGTTGTCAAGACGAAATCACTGAAGTGCTGAATTTGTCTCAGTTTAACCCGCATTGCACGAACGTATTGTTAGTTGCATTTCGGAGAAACTATTTTGTTTCGACAGCCGAAGTAACACAGATTCCTAATTTGTTCGCAAGCAACATTGTTACGTTGTGTACACGGGACTGTAAGTTCTATCAAAGTGTCAAACACAAATTAAATGAAAGAACATTTGAACGTTTCAATGCGAACAAACAACAAACTAACTTTTGCCCGCATAGTTATTGAGATTGTACCAGTATACTTATTCCGATGACTTTGTAAAGATCTATTCTTGACAATAAACGTTTTGATTAAGTTTTTCTCCCTAGATTATATTATTTTACATAATTTAATCAAATGACATCGTTCAAATTTTGACTGTGTTAATTTTTAAACTTCATGACAGGTTTTAATACGTAATTAGCCGCGTATAATCCCATGATTCGTTAATAATCATTAACACAGTTTTCCGAAAAACGTATATTAAACTTTTTTCTTCGTTGTTGTCAATAAATTATCTTCTCAAGTGTTCGTCGATTTTGTAACTTTTCGTTGCTATGGAAACTGATATGGTGTTTGTGTAGGTTGCTTGGTTTTCGTCGAGCGATGCCAGTGACGGGTAGAAAGTTGAATATGACCACGGAGATATACCAAGTGGCGGACAGTGACCTGCTGAAGACGTTCTTCGTGTCGCCGTCCAACAATATGTGCTTCCACGGCAAGTGCAGCTATTACTGTGACACGGGCCACGCCATCTGCGGCAATCCTGACACTCTGGAGGGCAGTTTCGCTGCATTTCTGCCGGACAAGAGTCTAGCCGCTCGGAAGGTATGCCACAGTAACTATTGTGTAATCTAGCGATCTGATCATCTGTTCCGTTACAAAGTAAATATGTACAAATAGTATATTAAAATATGTGACACTGTAAGTGTTACTTGGTCTAGACTTCAACTACGTCTACACGTTACTATGAATATTCAGCTGATGGAATTTGAAGTGTTAGATCTGCACGATGGCCAGTGAAGTATAATTTGAGTTGTTCTATACTTGCCAGGTATGGCGACACCCATGGCGGAGGTCCTACCACAAAAGGAGAAAAGCCCAGTGGGAGAACGATGCCAACTACTGCAACCTGGTGCGCGATATCCCACCTTATGACCAGGGTCGACGCATGTATGACCTGATGGACATGTCCATATTGGATTTTCTTATGGGCAACATGGACCGACACCATTATGAAACGTTCAAGTAAGTATTCGAATTACTATCAAGCCAACCTGATATCAAATATGCTAAATATCTCGTGTTTATCACTGATTTCCTTTCAGAATATTCGGCAATGACACGTTTCCGTTGCATCTGGACCACGGGCGCGGTTTCGGGAAGCCTTTCCATGACGAGCTGACCATCCTGGCGCCATTGTTACAGTGTTGCATGATCCGACAGACAACACTGGAAACGTTGCTTCGGTAAGTCGTTGTATTTGTGTTACTACGGCAACAGTGTGGGCCAAAACAAATAGGAATTGATTGTTTTTTATTCAAAGAGCAGAAACATTAATACACCTTGTATTCGCATATTAATGTATCTAGAAAAATACTCGTGCGTTGCGTGTGAATTGCGACATAATTACACCGTTTATGCACGTGTGTGGCCGCTCTACGCTGCCTAGACGTGATACTAGGTATTTTCTTTAAGCAAATATTTACAACCACCGGAAACCGGAAGTATAAAAAGGCGCACAAAGGAGCCTGCAAGATAGCACTGTATGTGCTGCCCCGTTAAAAATGCAAGTTCTAACGGATTTTAATAATGGAAAATAAAAAATTAGCCGGCGGGCTTGGGTTAAAAATTTACTTATTTGCAAAAGTGCAAATTACTGTACAGAATTTCTTTTATAGAACTCCCGAAGGCGGCTAAATTATCCCCCTAAATCCATTATTTTACTAATTCTATTCACAGTTCTAAATATGTAACGGTACATTTGATGTATTGTAAAAAAATTCGTTACATGAAAATTGCTTATTTATTATAATTTTCCCTTAGAGGAACATAGGGTCATTTTTCTTCATTTTCGGGGAAACCGCTGCGTTTTTAGCTACGCAAAGTAAATGTGTATGTATGACGTTAAATTATAACGGATGTGCTAGTGTTTACCTTAAAATAAAACAAAAATACACACTCATATACACCAGACTGTGCTGTGCTCTACCGGCAGATCATAATACTACTGCACTATGTCAAATAAATATTCAGTTTCGGTTCTGGAGGACGTTAAAACATGTACAAGAATTCTGACAATCGACGGTAGTATAGATAAATTATTCTATTTCTATTCTATTTTATATTTCGGAAATAAAAATTGGATTGTTTTAACGTGTAGAATGATTTGAAACTGTTTATTAAAAGCTTATTTGTTACCTGTAGCAAACATTGATGTGGCATTATCCTTATAAGCAAACATGTGACTGGAATTTGAACAAATATCACAAACTTTTATGATATCGTCAGTCCTGAATTCAGTGACATGTTTCAATTAGATTCTGGTTCGTGACGATACTAATGCCGCTGCTCTGGTGGACGGTAAACACGCGTACTAAAATGCCAGTCACATATGTGCAGAATATTCTGTTAATGTTTTGTGAAATCGGGAGTTTTTAAAAAACAGAACAGGTTTCATTGAGCTTCCATATAATTTAATAGTGTCCTAGTATTACCTGGAAGCATGCTTTGTGAGGTTATAAAAAGAGATTATAGCTTGACCAGGTGGTACAGTCATTACGAAATGTGTTCATCGCTATCTTTCATTTATAAATTTTCTGCGTAAATGATGCTGTATGCAGTTGCAACACAAATGATAATCATTAATGAACTACGCGGAACGAAAAGATTTACAAAGCAACTGGAACAACAGCAGTGGAAGAAGAAGAAGAAAAAAGATTTTGCAACGAACAACAGAAGCACAGAATTCTCACGGAAAATTACTTTTTAAGACGTTTATAAATATCCGGTTCGAGAACATCTATTCGAATGCGTTGTTGTTTCCTTCGTGCAGGCAGGAACACTAGCGCCAAATGGGCGTCTAGCGGCAAACGTCACAAACCATGTACACGAACGTCTTTTTACATTTCCAACAACCTTCAATTAACGTAAATGACCCGTGTACCATTGCTGAGACAAGTACAGTTTTCTATTTAAAAAAGATGGTTCGTTGTTCGTGAAACAATGTCAAGTGAACATTCGACATGACACGGTACAAGAACCTGGGGTGGGGTGTGGCGGGTGTTGTGTATTGGGGGGAGGGGGACGGGATGTCGTAGTGTAATGTCCGCACCATTGACTTCCCGACACACACCGGAGATAAGCGACAAAACAGTAGAAACTCGTGAGTTATACACATTGCTTAATGCGCTTTTATTCCGTCCGTTGCTAGGGTTCCGATTTTTGTTTTCCAGTAAACAAAGTACTTATTCTTGCACCATACCCGGTGGTACCCAACAAATGCCGCTTGTGCTACGTTGCTGGTTCAACTGGAAAGTAGGGTTATGTCAGCTAATTGAGCGCCGTGGCAGTGTTCAATAACTTCATTATACATGTGTCATTGTCATTGAGCGAAACCGAGATTATGGGATCAGTTCGTCAACATTCGGGTTCTTCAATAATGTATCATAACCATAACATGTGTATTGGTTACTGACAATGTAATACAGTTCAATCTGGACAGTACTGGTATGTGAGAGCTTTAGGGTTTAATACCTGGTAAAGCTGTATAGTTTCCCCTGTGTTCTCTCGTCATTCCCGCGGCTGTCAAACTTCCAGCTGAAATACACAAACTTGGACAACAGTTCTGACTGAAAACAATTCACACAAAGCATTGAGAATATCCGTAATTCATGTGAATTGTCGGTCTTAATAGTTCGATGACTCAACATTTGTGGTGAGTAATGTTTGCAGGTAATTTGTTTATAGAATCATCGGTGAATCATTTATTAATTCTTGATAGTATTTACAGGATGCGTGCGTCCGTCTCTGAGTCAGACACGAATAGTAATCAACTTATAAAAAAATTACCGGGTTCCAGCGAATACGACAGAATTACAAATGTGTATTCTAATTAACGTGCGTTTTTAAATAAAACAACAAGTTCAAATTGTAGAGTATACCATTACGGGTGTTTAATTATACAAATGCTGTTAACAAGAAGATGGTCTGTGTGTTTCCTAGAAGTAACATGCTTCACCTAACCTAACTTTTACACTTGGCAATACAAATGACGTACGGTGTACACATGTGCTGCACGCGATATAATGACACCCAGAAAGACAATCATACTACAAGACAACAGCAGTAGTAGTTGCTACAGTAGTCTTCAGCAGACATGTCTACAACCAAGACAGACTTCCGTCTGTCTGTATGACCGGACTGGTCACGTGATTTCGCAATTTAAAATGTAATTGTAAAACTGAATACACAATTCCCACTAATGTTCTGCTAAGTTTTGTCATTTAGATGTTGCCGATAGACGACTGTGCAATAACACTGTGCAATTATTATCAAATGCATTCAAGCGCGTTCCTTTGCAGATAATATTAAATACTAAATACAATTATGTATTTTCTTCATTGTATTTGTTATTTTCCCATTGAAGTATGCTATTTTTATCACATTATTAGAGCTGCAACAGTCGTTATGAACAGTGCATATAGTTTAATTAATATCGGTTGTAAAAACTAAACTTTGATATTTTACCCGTGGCTACGTCAGCAGTATTTACACTGTTAACTGCACCCGAGTGACATCTAAACGCAATGACAGTGTATCACAATATATAAACGTACGTTTGATACAAATATTTACCTCATCGTTTAGTGTTCTTCAGGGAAATTATAGATACATGTGCAATATTTTTATATTTTATCATAGGAATATTATTACATATATACCATATACACTTTTATAATGCATAAATAGAAAATTGCCTGGTTGCTAGGAGTCGGAAAACAAAATTGTTTATTTCATTCACTGTTTTCTGTGTACATTTTTATGCAATTAAAAATAATATCGGCATCAATTGTTTCTACACTTTGTTTTCAGTAGCTAATTCAATTCTTATTTTAACAATGGATCCCTTTGAAATGAAAAGAATTCAACAATAACATCATTTGCATAGTATATACATAAATATGTACGAAAATATATTTATATTTTTGGACGTAAATATTATCGCGCGTTTGCACAGACTTATTAAAAGCAATGAATAATTCAACGTCAGCGCAAAAACCCAACCAAAAAACAAAAATTCATACTACCGCAAATAAGTACAGAAAAAAATACAGGTTACATTCCGTTACGGGGATTCCAAAACTTTACTTGTATTAGAAATTAAGAATGCCTGTTTAAACATTTGAAAAGTCATTAGTAATTAATTAAAGCATGTAATATATTTTCAAATGAATATTTTAAAATAAAGTACGACACGAATTTCAATTATAAACGGCTGTTAGCATAATGGCAAACGTATACGGAAAGTTAATATGTATATATAGATTCCAGTTTGGAAGTTTGCTCACAAGAGGCCCACGGGTATTTAACACGGGAAATTATAGAAATATCAAATTATAAAAGTTATAAATTCAGCATTCTTAGTGGCTGTGTTATTAAACTTTACCCGGATCTTTTAGCCAGGAAATTCACATACAACACATAGAAGAATACTGCACGAAAATAGCGCAATTGTTGTTGTGATCTGTCAATATAAATTAATAGTTTTTCTTGTTTAATAAAAGTGGATTTTCGTTGAAAAAGTTTTCGATTCACTTGTATGGGACAAGTAGTATTCCGTACCTGAAATAGGACATTAATATTGATGGAGCGTGTGCATATTCCAGTAGCCAATCTGGCTTCGTGAGTAATGCATGGGGTAGTACACACACACACACACACACACCGGCGTGCAAGTACCAGTTGCTGGAGAATCTCAAGTTACACGCAGTTTTTTTCTAAACTATTGCGAGAGATATTGCTCCTAGATATTCTTCCTTGCGTTTTCTTTAATGGTTGTTTTTTTTTGCTAGCGATTGTTGGCAACAGATTTAAAGGCACGAGATACGCCATGCAACAGGCGTAAATCATTTGGATTTCTAGGTTTTATAAAAAATCTTACGGTGTAGATGTTGGAACAATAACATAATCATCAGAAGACCCATGTCAGACGCTTAATTCAGCATGGAGGACGGCAAACAGACGTTTAATAATATGCTCGTACACAGGGAGCGCCGGTGGTAATCCGGGATAATCCCTTATCAAGACACAGCGCTTTATAATAAATATAAACACACTTTACTGTGTATTATTATCTGAAGAAGTAGTAACTGAACGCAGCACAGGAGGATTTATAAGTTATGCATTGCTTATTCTATAATCAATGAACGATTAACATGTAATATTTCTGTTGATTTTAAAGTCTGATCAGGTGGCACTAAATTGCAAATCTGAATCGCGCTAATGGCACCTAGTTTTCAGTGCAAGAGCTTCGACAATGCCCTCTTAGACTTCATGTGAGAGAGAGTCGTGACCCCTCAACGAAGTATATAAAAGAAGACCAATAAAAAAAAATCTCCTCTGCGTCATTGACTCCATTCTTTCAGGAAGAAGATGGAACGGGCATGAGTGGGAAAAAAGACGAAGACTACTTGCAGAGCCGGAGGAGAATGAGGAGGAAGGCCAACTGGAGGTCGCGGTTAATAAAGAGATTGAAAAGAAGCCCTCCCCCACTCCGCACCCTCGCTGTGATTCGTAGCCACGTTAAGCTTGGACAAGGGAATACTTAAACATTGCCCGGTTCACACCTAATTACTTTACGATGAACCATCTTGGATGAAACGCTCTGCCATACTTACAAAGGCTTCTTCGTCTTCTTCTTTTAATTTCTTCCTCTCTTTTTAACCGCTACCGAAGCGGGATTATCTTTTCTTTGGGGATAAGTGACGTTGCGAAATAATTAAGACAGACTTGGGAGACTTAAATCGTCGCAAAGTAATAACGTGTGTCTACTCTGGCTTATTCTGTACATGGCTTCGTATGAGCTACGACTGACACTTCCATTGAAACACATTAAAATCACACAACGGCATTAATTTTTACATCCGTGGTCTTAGACCGCGAGGAACGTGAAGTGAAGCTTTCGTCAAGTATTTAGTCAATAGTATGAATCCATGCTACATATTTATTCACGAATATATAAGACAGTTTTGGACTGGATGCCGCAGTAATAATTAATTGATTGCGCCGACTATGGATGTCACACGAAGTGAAAGACGGAACACCGGAACTCCATCTCTTCCGAGCTATTAGACACTGGAGTATCTGAAACATATTCATTTCTTTTCCATTAAATATGACCAGCCGTTGCTTTTCGATTCAGCACTTGCCATCAAGCACTTCACAGTACGGGTGAACGCTTTCTAAAGATTTTCAGTTTCTCAGCAGAAGCCTGAAGCTCAGCTGAAGCTTTAACGGGTCTTGGAATTGTTGATTAGTTCAACTTCGTATATATTCAATTATTGTCTTCAGTCTATTTATGTTAATAGTAGAGCAGCTAACTAATTTGTCAGTCCTTTTTCCCTCCTTGTTGGACTGTTACGTTGACCAACGGGTAGCGTGGACAGAGTGACCAACGGGCATGGTTAAATAATTCACAGACACTACCAGTCCACTGCCAGGTTTGCTAGTGACATCTCCGGCTCGCGCCTCTTACTCAACAATGCACTGTGACGTCTGCCTAAATAATTGACTAGCGCCGAAGTGAGATCTTTGCGCGACACATCCTGTGATCCGTGCAGCAAATACTTTTGTGTTAAGAATATAACTCTGTATGTGTATCATTTGTAATAAGTTTTTCCATATAGAAGGAAATCGACGATATTTTTAAAAACCGTAACAGTCGATAAAAAGAAAAAATATTGACGAGGGGATATAGCAGATCTGGTTGTTTCTTGATCGCGTTCTAGTTGCTCCTGCGGGAATTTCTCCAAAACCTTTTTGTGACAGCCGAGAGGGACAGGTCGATTGACAAACAGTAAAGTTTTGTTTTCGTAGCAACGTTTCCGACTTACACCGATATACAAACTACTTTGCTGGCGTAAAGAATCAAACTGTGTATAACTTTGTAAATCGACCTGTCACTTTTGCTAAACATAATACACTAATACCTGTCAAGTGTTAAGTAACAGATCGTGATGATAACCTCACATATTATCCCTTCTAGTTTCAAAATCTTCATTAGTGAACTGTCACACCAGGTGGCTTAATCTATCTTTGTGTGTATTCTTCTTCTTCTTCTTCTGTTGAGAGTGCAATGGCGCCGGTACATCTCCGTGCCGCCGGTGATGTTGTTAGATTATTCAGCAGTCTACTTAGAAGTAGCGAATTATTAAACTACCATATACTGGGATAATCATTCGTAATCCTCTTTTGCTAATTTATCAACTTACTAATTTAGCTTCGTACAGCGGTCTACAAAGACTGAGTGAGAGAGATAGCTAGCTGGAGACGTTAGTAGAGTATGCTTTAAAGCGTAGTGGTGCATGCGCATTGTGAAAACCCTGTCTGAAATATTCATACGGGCACAAAATGCTAGGAAATTAGTCTGTCGACGTTGTACTCGAGTTGCTGTTGCTGTTTTTGGTACAAACCTAAACAGAATCGATTCGTATTCGTGTGGTACAGTGCATTGCATACTCGACAAATCAGGAATACACAAACTATTATATGTAAATACATATAATAGTTTTCTGTATAAATATACAGAAATTTGTGATTTGAAAATAGAAAAGATATTCCTTATGGAAAAAAAAGAAGAACGTAGACTAACATTGCATGTTCATTAATTATGCAAACCTAATAACGCTTACACGTCCATTTTAGATTAGCGTACTCCTTAAGCCTGGCCATATGTGTGTGTGTGTGTGTGTGTGTGTACGTACGTTGTTTAATATTTACGAAGCCATAAGCGAACACATACAAGGATATATGCATGGATACATCCTGTCATCAAATACAGCCGTTCCTAGCGAAGCTTACGGTAGCTACAGAGATTAGCGTCGTTAATCTAAATCAACTTGAAAATCTTAATTGAATCCATCTCTGACAAAAATAGTACCGATGCAATATGTTTTAATCCTGCGATCTCCGTTATTAACTGTTTGTTCTTGATAACTTATTTATTATGCAACAGTACTAGAGTGACATTGCAAAGATAAAAACCTAAAGCTTGTTTACATATACACGGGTAGTGACAATAAATAAAGCAGCAAAGTGTACCCAAGTTCTTGTAAAATAAAAGGCAGTAACAATAATCTTTGGCTGTTTGTGTGCTGCCATCTGTTTTTATTGTATATTTTATTTACTCTTTGTATGTGCACATCTGTGTTCTGTGTGTGTGTGTACGTGTGTGTTTACTTGTTTCATATATCACATTGCAGTGTGTGCACAAGCCTGTCTGCGAGTGTAGCTCTAAAACTAGCCCAGAGGTTAAACAAACACTACACATTTTATGAAAGTCAATTTCCCCTCGCACATTCATATCTGGAAATATGAAAGCCAGTGGCCAGTCTTCCAACGTTTATATATCGCGTATAAATGTACATGTACATGTGTGTGTGTGTGTGTGTTTGTGTAATCTACAGGACATTCTAGCAAATAGAAGAGTGTTTCTTGACGCTACCGTCCCTCGGCGCTAGTGTCGCCCGCGGGACCAACGCAAGACTATGGCTGCTGCTGTTGATGTAAATTTATTTCTTTTACACAAAGCAAAACCACATCAGGGAATATGTGTCCAAGCAGAGAGTAGTTGGTATCAATATTGACATTGTAAGATTAAATACTTGCATACTGATTTATAAATGGTCGAGCAAGAGAGACAGCAGAGTTATTTCAATATTTATTTACACAAGCCAAACAGAACGACAGGCAAATCACAGTAAATAGATATTTGTAAATACTTTCTAAGTACATATATTTATCTCTAAAGTCTCCACTTATTCTAGAAACATTACGAAAAGCGGTACCTTTTTGGGCCATTATAGAATAAAGCCGCTGGTACAAAATTAAATACAGCACAAAGCTCAGCGGCAGACACAGATAATGAATTTATGAGATAATTTTGTGATAATTCCTTGCGTTGACAGGCCCCCGTAATGGCGGTTAATAATTAAGCCCGTTCCGGGCGGGCGGTGAATATTTCATTACGGCACTGTAAAGTATCGGGCGAAGTTGTTTTAGAATCTTGAGCGTTACAGACGTATTTGTTTATAACGGGAAAAAAAAACAGTACCAATGATTACAAATAATGATATGATCATTATTTGTAAACTATTTTCTCAACAGGGATTATGGGTCATTTGTTGAATGCTCTGTTTGTTACAGGTTCCATAACGGCCCCGTGAGGCTGGGTGAAGCAATGCGTCGAAGCATGTCGCTGGATCCAGTGGCGCCCGTTCTGTGGGAACCACATCTGACAGCGCTCGACCGGCGTGTTGAGATCATACTGAAAGGGATCAGGGACTGTATTGTGAAAGGTGAACTAGTCAGTGACAACGGTGATCCGGATCCGGATGATACGTAGTACCCGGCGGCCCGTGTCCTAACCTAAACAAGTGACATATGTGATTTTTATACATACCTGCATACGAGTTTATATATTCAATGTGTCCATTCAGTGTATGTATGTGCGAGATCTTCACAAATCAAGTCACCGATGCCTGAGCGAGTGATAGGTGTCCATTGGTAATTGGTACCAATGTTATGAAACCAAATAAAGATCGTAAATATGAAAATTCATTATTTACCGTTCATATAGTTTATTTATATTTGATTTTAAATGCAGTTCTGAAACTTCTGTTACAACAATTGCCGGTTCTGAGATTCGCACGTCAAAGACTGTTACAGTCCTCTGTGGATTCCTCTGTAAGCACTGTTTACACACGCGAGACCATAACACGCTTTGCCGCTCTCTAAGTGTATGTGTAAACGGGTCTTAACGGTGATTTTCTCAGAATTGCTATGTGTATGGTTTGATTATGTTATGTGTAAAGTCACACTTAAAAGATATATTTATGTTTTTAAAAATAGGAAAATTTCAAGAAATATCACCGGTTATTTTATGATAATTATACTAGTTATTTCTTGAATTTTATTACCGCGATATCTCAGTGTGATGTGCGAAGCTCCGTGTTACCATATTTTTACCTAAAAATCGCACATTATTCTGAACAAATGTCACAAATGTTTTTTTTTATTAGTTTTAGTGTTTTACAATTGCAATTGTGTTACTATAACTTTTCTTGGGTAAATTTATATAAGTTTACTATTATTATAAGGGATTTATATTTTATCTCCATACCTGGAGAAGGTCTGCGAATATATTTATATACAAAATGGAGATTAAGCAACTATTAGCTTTAAACTGTGGTGTAAAATTATTATATAAATAATTTTAAGTTAAGTAAAAAAATCTTTCAGTCTTTTTTAAATACTTTTGGTAACGCAACGTGTTTTTAGTTTGTCAACAATTGTATTTTATGTTTGGAAACTATAATATGTTTATGTGTTAATAATATGAAAATCATAAAATTAATAATTCTCATATTTGTTTCTGGAGACTTATTGAAATGTTTGTTTATTTAATACGACATGTTTTGTTTCTATATAACGTTGCGTTGTTTGTTGATTTCGTTACTATGGTTTCCCTGTGAATATATTCTGTCAATCTGACGGTAATGGAACATACAAAGCAAAAGTCTGTAAATTTTGTAATATATTATAAATGAAAGAAAAAAAAACTGTACAAAGCTATATATGTGTATAATGGTAAGTAAAGTCTGACTGAACTCTAAATATTAGTCGAAACAAATGGGTTATTATATACCAAAGGATGTCATGTCAATTGTGATCAAAAATAAACTATTTAAACTAAATATAAACCTTTTGTTATTTATTGGTGATCCGAAGTGTGCAGGCGGAAATTGATAATACATATATAGAGACCGAGGAACGCGGCGAAATGTAGTGGAAATGAGTGTGAGTTTAAGTGCAAAGCTCTGACGATTTCCCCAAGCTCAAATATCCAAGTTTGTGCTGAGCACTGTGTAAAAGTTTCCTATGATACTATAAAACGGCATTGAAACTTCTGTCCGTCCCATAAACAGCAACGATTGCTAGATGTATTTAGGCTTAAATACTCGCTACATTAGCTAGATGAACGTTATATAGGAGAACACATATTGTGAAAAGTTCAATGCAATGTGATATGCGTTGCACGTTTGTCCCGCTACACATTGCTGCGATGCTGGTTGTCTACCAATGGTTTTTGCTACTGTATTTACTTGTAAATACCGAATGTACAACTCAATAAAATAGAATTTGAATGCTTCTGTCAATTTCCGAATTGCTAAATGCATAGCACTTTTTATTCTCGATTAACTATCCATTTCTGCATTCGTATTTGCACTAATTTAGCTGAAGTGTATTAAGTGAATGGCACTTCTTGCAAATGTAAAGAAACACACCAAAAAAACATTGGGTCTATTTGTTCTTTGTCTTCTTCGTCAACAAATTAATATCCGCATTCGGCTAATTCATATTTTTTTCCAGACTGTTGAAAGAAAAGAATAAGAGAAGAAATGCATCGGGCAAAGTTGATAGTTTCGGTGAAGTTACATGGGTCGCCAACAAAAACAAAGATATGAAAAGCTGACGTGAATTCAAAAGTAGTACCGCTCCGCACCGCATCAAGTCCGTCACAAGTTTTAGTCTCGGGACTTTTAATTAAATAAAACTTGTGCTAGAACATTCACACACACACGCGCGCACACGCGGGCGCATTCTGTGTGTGCGCGAGAGAGAATGGAAAAAACAAGGGCGTACGATGGTCACGGCTAGGGGCAAGGCGCAAGGAGTAACTGCCCCCCCGCCCGCGGCCTGAAGCTGAAGCGTGCTGTCGACCAACAGATGCTAGTTATGTCTCGGTAACGAAATTAAGATCAATAATATGCGGTTTTCAAACTGAAATGAGAAACGCATTTAGGCAGATGCTGCCTGCTGAAATAAAATTGGACGTGTTTCATTAAACCGGAACACACTTTTGACGTTTCAACAATTCACCGTTGGATATTGGCGCGGCAGTACCAGCGCTGATGATATCAGTAAGCCTGTTTTGCGAATTCTCGCTTCCAACGTCACTCGATAGCGCGGAATAAGTTTACTAACAATTAATAACCAATTGACTGCTCTAACTTCCTTTAATATGTCGTGAAATTATATATATATATAAAAGAATTATTCGACAATAGTACAAATTAACGCAGATTTGGTTCCCATCTTAACTATTACACTCGTATTTTATTATAAACTCGTCCCAAACAAAGACACTATATTCCTGGTTGCTAGGTTACAACCTGATGTTGTATTGCAAAAACAAAACCTGCAACAGTGTTGCAATATAATTTGTCACACTTGTCAAGGAAAATGTCACGTGCAGGGGTAATTTATTTATAACAAACATGGCAAAGCCTCTGTAATTACATGCTTCAAATACGTTGTCAGGTGTTCGTAACACTCTCAAGAAGTTCATCATCACACATTCACCGCTATCTGAACTAAAGTTGAATACCTGTAACTCGAATACCTATGTGAAATTCTTGCTTGAAACATCAGAGCATTAGTAATGTTATTTTTACCAAGTGACCCCTGCACTGGGTATCATTTGATGTGTATATTAGCTGTTACACGGTGAATACAAGTCGGTGTTATTCCCCATATTCGCCACCTGGTGCCGGCAAACGGAACAATACAGCTCGTTACCGGGGTCCCTAAGTGACACCGCAAACACACGTGCTCCACCACCGCACGATGTCACGTTGATTCGATTACCCGCCGCCAGAGGCGCTGCCAAGTGAGTTTCTAAATCGGTAAAGATGTGTTTTTACCCGCTCGCGTCCATAATGTAATTTACTTTTGTGTTACATTTCCACCTCGTGAAAGAGTTATTATTTTATAGATGTACTCACACAGAATGCTGTGGTGTTTGTTTTCACGGAAAATGTATTTTCATTGGCGCACCATCTCGTAGTCGGTAACGGAACTAATAGTATCAGGAATTATAAGAAGCGAGTTTCATGATACGTTTTATTATTATATTTATAATATATATATATATATATATATATATATATATATATATATATATATATATATAGGTATATATAAATAAATAAATATACAGGGTGGCCCTAAAATGCGTGGACATCGCTTAACCACAGATTCCTGGTTCGAAAATAAGACGATTTAACTAAACTTACCTATATGCAATAACGTTTCGTTTGGCTAAAATCTGAGGGACCGCGCACTGCATTTCATAAAAAAATGTCATCTAGCAGTCTGGTATTTTAAGAAATAAATGGCGATATGATATTTATTAGTGCAATTATTTAGATTTCCTTATAAAAAGGAATCGCAAATATTTAAATCTGGTGAACGAGGTGCCCATTTTGCAAAAATTCAAAGGAAATCTAAATAATTGCACTAATAAATATCATATCGTCATTTATTTCTTAGAAAACCAGACTGCTAGATTACATTTTTTTATGAAATGCAGTGCGCGGTCCCTCAGATTTTATTTTTTTGTGTCTAAACCTTAACAGATATCAGTACAGATAACAAGAACAAAAAAATTACTATTGAATGTCTCTTTCTGAAACTATTTTTTTGAAAGTTATTGGTCTTAACATTAAAAAGTTTTTGACTGATTTATGCCGGGTTACCCGTGTTTCGTACACTAATGGTCCACTGATAATAACTAATATCACCTTAAAAGATGACCTACATCCGTAAGAAGTACAGTACCGAATATTATCAAAATCGATCCAAGCGTTCTGTCGTTATGGATAAAATAACTTTTTCTTGAAAGAACTTTGAAGCAGAATACTAGCTAAACGAAACGTAATTGTATATAGGTAAGTTTAGTTAAATCGTCTTGTTTTCGACCCAGGAATCTGTGGTTAAGCGATGTCCACGCATTTTAGGGCCACCTGTATATAATTTATTTTAGCAAAGATAATATTGATTAAATAATGGCTTTATTTAGATTTGGTCAGAGACATTTCAGTGTGAATAACGTGTTAATTCCACATCATTGAAACGGAATATGTGGTTATGTACTGATGCATTCGAGTGTAAAATACACAATCATATTGTACTGAGAAACATAAACAAGACGAGTGATTGTCAACCAGTTCACTTCAGCATTTAACGTAACTCGTTTTTTTTTTTACATAAATAAGTTGATTTTTTTTTTAAACAATAAAACAAAGTTTTATTTTAATTATTCGTTCGCTGAATAAGTGTTCATTTATGAGCACTGCAACGTAAATTAATATTACTTTGCATAATGTCACTGGTTATTGCAATCATTACAGCTATATCTAGATGTGTGTATGCTGCTTACCGTAGTAAATTAACCGTAATCTCTGGTAACGGACATTAAATCAGGATAATTAATATATCAGTAATTTGCGTTGGTAAACTGTTATTGATTAAGTTTGGCGCGGGGTTAGAGTTAGATGCTGGGAAATATCTTCGGAGCATAAGTAAGGTCCGTATACGTGGACCATCTAGTGACAAAAACCAGAATGAACAGGCGCGCCATTGCGCGGATAGAACACTAACAATGTCACAGATATGGTGCGCGCGGCCGATAAAGAAGTTTAATGTTTACCGAGTGCAAGGGTCAGGTGTGGTACAGCTTTAGATAACGTCGCTGGTGTACATGGGAGCTTTAAACTTCAGGAAATATACCCAACGGATACCAGTACACACGCACAGAAGCAGATGTACATATATATATATATATATATAAGTTTAGTTTACATTAGGCAATTTTGTGATAGCATGTTGCGTTTTAATGAAGTTTTAAACCATAATTATAAACTAGAAAACCAGATACCCATATAATATATCTTCTCCTTCTATGATATCTTCCATTTATTGTTCTTTCTTATTCTTTTTCGTTCACTGCGTCTTTGTTACATTATTTCCGTTCTCCTCTGCATTTCTTGTTCTTATTTTATATTTTCTCACTCTTCCAGTTCTGCTCTCTGCTTTCCAAAATCGTTTTTTACTTGTGTCATTCGGTTACTCGATGTCCTTCGTTGTGGTTCTTTGAAGCAATGTCAATATTTTACTCAAGTTATAAGTATCTTACGAACTGCATACTTTCTACATGTACATGTTTGTATGTGACTGAAATTGATATGTATTTTTACCCGCTACACTCAAGTAATATTACTCCGTTATTCATGACTCATGATGTGAAATCATTTCACCCGAAGGCCGCTTAATGGCTGACCCTTTTTTTAAAAAAAGAGGGTCACTGCCACGCCTTCATATATTACGGGCAAAAAGCAGATTAAAATACCCGGCATATGGTCCTGTCGTAGCTGGAATATATGCGGCTTGATTACTGATTAGAAAAATAAGTTGTTATATGTATGATCTTGATGAATACTAGAAACGTAAGATTAATAACATATCAACAGCTCGCAGCTTGTTAGGCAACCAACAATACAATAATGCATTGTGTTGTATTTGCGCCTAAAACATTCCTTACAACTCTTATAATCTAAATTTTAAATGAATTATTTAGGTGCTAAGTGATTCATACTTTCGTTGAGACTACTAAATAATAAAATTACATCATACTGACAATGTGAATAAGTCGACATTCCACTTGTATTTTTCTTTCATATTTATCGCGAGAACAATGACAATGCATAGAACAACAACAAAACAAAACAAAAATACGTTGTTAAATCATAAAAATAATTGGTTGCAACCGAGAGCTGCCCGTACGTGTTTCAATAAATAACTTATCGCGTTCGGATATCGCCAGGAATCGGTTCAAGCATGCCAGCAGGTACACCACGTACGCAATCAAAATTGTCGGCCATTCTTTAAATGACCGTGTTGTCCCGCGGGTGCAGTACGATTATTGCGCGAAACTTTACTACGAGTTCATGGCGACGGAAGCACTTTCAAAATCTTTCCGCCATGCTCCAACAGATATTGGGCAATTGAATTCGACTGTTGGGAACAAATAAAAACTAATAAAATCTGTGACGATCGGTTGAATGTCAGAAGTGTAGCGTAAAGTATACCGTGGAGAACTAATCGTACACATCTCTGACGTTATGGTAGGTTATTCGCTAGTAGGAATGGTTCTAGATAAAAAATGAACCTACGAAACTACAATTTAAATACTGCAACAAGAATTCTCCGTTAAACAAACGACAGTTATGTGTACAAATAAGTATTATTGTTAAAAATAAAATCTTCCGATACGAATACAAATTTTTCTAGATTTTTTTCAGATCGACCCAAGCAAAAACTTATCACAGGTCAATCTGGCAATAACGTTAGAAAACATCGGGTTGCCCGAGGAAGGTTACTGCGGTTGTAAAATACATTTATATAAACAGCATCCACCCCGTCACGAGTTCAGTCCAGCAATCGTCAACATTTCATAGCAAATAGCACGAAGATATGTGCGATGTGCTGTCGTAGAATATTCTACAATTTGAAAGCCACGCGGCTGTATATGGCTCGCATAACCGTAGCGGATTTTATCGGAAGCATATCTTACGATAGAAAGGTACAAAATAGATGAGAAAAATATAGTATGCGTAAGATATAATTACGCCAGTGTAAGACACGCTTAAAAGATGTGTAATTTCGTTTGTAACATTACGGTGTATGTTACTTGGTTGCGCAGATCATAACAAACTAAGTTCTAACATTAAAATGCCTGTGAGTTTTTATGTTTAAGTACGAAATTCGTTGGCATTATTTGGCTGTGTAGTATACAATAAACAATATTAATTGTAGTGTATTTAACATACAATTATCAAAAGGCGACCGTTAAATTGTACGAGTACATTAGCGTAGATAACACTAAAAGCATAAGTGAAGGACGTGTATGATTACTGTTAAAGTAGTAGCAAAAAATGGTTACAGTAATCTATGTGTTGTATTCTGGTTTCATTAAAACGAAGTAATATTTGCACAGAATTAGTCAATTAACAGCTTTTATATTGCAAGTATGTGACGCTTCCATTTCCACATATATTCCTCGAAATTAAAACCATTTTATAGGCATACAGTACTGTATCCGGTTATTTTTCAAGCTGTTTTGCATTTCATTTTTATGAGTAATCCGATAAATAGTAATTGAAACTATTAAATATGACAATGCTGACCATTCGTGACTTTGGTCACTCGTCTTCTAACTACGGTTAGAGTTATGAAGTGTTTGTTTGTGTATTGCAAGCAGCATCATCCATCCGGTTATCATGCATTGATCGTGTGCATATCGAATATCGTATGCTTGGCAAACAGCGAATGTTTCTTGTTTGTACATAAATGTGAATTATTTTAGCACACTTATATAATTACATCGAATGTATATTCACGATTACGCATATTTAGATGTATATCTGCTATTCACACATTATAAACAATGTAATTTTGGAAGAAGAATTCTGAACAATATTTCTATTGCCGTAAATTGTATAGTTTTAAATGGCCATAATGTAATGTATTATATAATATAATGCTTTTTTCACGTCTCCCACCATTAACTGCAGTCATATAAAGGGCATATATGATTACTTTAAACGTTATACGTCGTTTGGAGTAGCGTGCAAAATGAATACAGCATCGTTCACTTGGGTGGATACCGTGATTTTTCTGTCGTCCCTGGCACTACCATTGATGATAGGCGTGTACTTTGGTTTCGTTAAGAAGAAACAGAACTCTACCAAGGAATATTTATACGGGATTGGTAAGGTGACAGCCGTGCCTATTGGCTTGTCGTTGTACAGCAGGTATGTGACACGTTACGTAAATGTAATTGGTTATTTCACGAAATGAACGACATGTTAATCATTGCAGTACGATATCGGGGCTCTTGTTTCTTGCTGCACCTGCTGAAGTGTACGTGTTTGGTGGTCAATATGTATTGATAATACTTGGACAAGCACTGTCACTCATTGTCACATGTTACTTCATTGTTCCAGTATTCTGTGGAACGTTGAAATTCACCTCACCGTATGATGTAAAGCTCGTTGCACTCTCACTGATGATATACGTGTACATGTATGGATGTATGTTTCAGTATATCGAACTTCGATTCAACTACGTGGTCCGCGTAATTTCCACGTGCATGTACGTGCTGCACTCGCTCATGCTGATGCCGATAGTGCTGTTCGCCAGCACACTGGCATTGAGTGAAGCCACCGGTATATCACTGGTCACCTGTATTGTCGTGCTGGGTGGATTGTGCGTGTTCTACACGACAGTGGTACGGTGTACACCTCTTATACTTCATCCATTGTAACAATTGTTCTACAAGCGATGTGATTGACAGGGTGGATTCTCATCTGTCATCTGGACGGACACACTGCAAGCTACACTGATGTTTGGGGCCATTATATTCTTACTGTGCCGGGGAGTTAGTGAGGTTGGTAGTACTGGAGAAGTATGGCGTCGAGCTGTCAAAGGCAAACGACTCGGTGAGATTAAGTAAGTTGACAGTCGGTTCGATGCCGGACACTGAATATAATATGTACTAAATAAATTAATATTACGTTCAAACAGTTTAGATCCCAATCCATTTGTACGACTGTCACTATTCAGTTTAGTTTTTGGCAAGTGTGTTTGGCAAATTGGCCATCTTGGATGTACAGCGTGCGCCATACAGCGGTATATGGCGTTGGCCAGTGTAAAACAAGGCCGGATGTAAGACTACGTGTGACTGCTTTAACCTAAACAATCTCTGACTAATTCCTGTTCATTTCAGAGGATCTTTGATTGCTGTAATTGGCTCCAGTGCCACTGTTACGTGTGTTTGTGCGATTGGTCTGTGTATGTACGCATATTTCTATGATTGTGATCCGGTAGCCAGTAATGTATGCTTTAGATTGTCTCACTAATCATATTATATGTACTACTTTACAAATGTTTCCAATTTTCTTACACAGAAATTAAGTGGATACAATAAAATAGTTCCATATTATATTATCCAAGTTGCCAGTAACGTACCTGGCTTCATTGGATTCTATACAGCAGGCCTAATCAGTGCTGGCCTTAGGTATATTCTGGTATATTCTGTCCAGTTACGTTCATCAACTATTCATTGGGTTTGGTACTTTCATTTTTATAGTTCAATATCTGCTGAAATGAATACTGTCGGTGGATTGATATACCATGACATAGTACTGAGGATTTATAAGAAACCAATGAGTCATCTGCGTCAGATATTGGTTATGAAAATCATCGTTTGCATTACGGGAGTCCTGTTCATTGTGACAGCACCGTTCTTCCAAAAATCCAAGTATCTAACGCCAGTACGGTTTTGAAATTCACTGAAACTATATTTATATATATATATATATATATATATATATATATATATATATATATATATATATATATATATATATATATATATGTGTATACGTTTTTGCTTCAGATGGTCATGTCATTGACGGGGATAACGAATGGCGTAAAAGTTGGCGTAATTCTACTCGGAACAACGTTTCCCAAATGCAACGTCAAGGTACAGCATCATATCGTGTGCTTGTAAATGTTGTTTTAATGTTCTTTCAGGGCGTACTAAGTGGCATGATATGCGCGTTAGCACTTATGAGTTGGATCACTATCGGAAGTATGCAGTACGATCTGTCCAGTAGGTACCAGTTGCCAATGTCTACAGACAATTGTCCGACTCTCGGCAATAGCAGTACAGTAACAAATACTAATTCAACAACAATGTTTAGTACAACAGTACCGTAAGTATTTATTATTGTCAATGTACGTACGTCGGTATGTGAATGAGAACCAAAATGAGATAATTTGTAGGCCAGTAGAACCGTTCATACTGTATAAACTATCGTTCATGTACTATCCAGTGCTTGGTGTGTTCACCACGATGCTAGTAGCGCTGACAGTCAGCTATGTGACAGGACATAACGATGTGAATCGTATGGACCAACGTCTAATAATACCGTGCCGGCGGCCAGCAACACAAGAACGTGATGTGTTATTAAGTAGTCCAGTGAATGAAACTAAAATGGACAACTAGCAAGTACTTATGTGTTGGTTTTATTTAATAAAATCGAATGTATTATAACGATCAAGATACTACACACATTTCCACCATGTAGAGCTGGCTGCCTACACTTACGCACTAAGTACATTATTTAAAATTAAGTTATTGTCACTGTATATCTATTGTAAAGATTGTATTCTGTGAATTCAGGAATAATAAATGAATATTTACTTATATAAATAATTATTTTGTTACTATAATTAATCAGTCTTTATAAATTCAGTTCTATACATAAACCAGCTTAAAACTATATACAATAAGTTGTCTGTTTCAAGGCAAAGTCGAATTTGATAATACTAGACAATAAAATGTATATCCTGTTTCATTTTTAAAATAATTAATTAATTAATATCACTGATATTGTTTTCATATCATTGCGCCATAGATTTATTATCCACAAATAATAAAATCTAATTTCGTTGCATAGTTTTCCTAAATGCAGGCAACCAAATGAACGTTAGCGTACAACGGGATAACTGCATATGATTCGGTCCAGCGAGATTTCGAACCAGCGAGATTTCGGACTAGCGATTCGCACTCTATGCAACATGTGTTGAAGAGCAGCTGACTTCATACCCAACATAAACCTAACCATGCGAAGACAGCTACCAGCAAACTGTCAAATTGACATTTGCTACAATTTTACGATTTGTGTTTTTAAAACTAGAATCAAAAACATAATATGGAAACTTTAAAAAATCGACGAGATAATCTAGTGAAATCTGCAATAAACTCAATAGAATTGACAGCACGTTTATGTAAAAAAGCTTTAGACGAAAAAGATCTACCTGAGAAGCTCGAAGAATTAAGCAACCACGTTAAGAAATATTGTGAGATAGATATAAACTACGATATACACGCAAGGGCTTTGCAACAAACTGAAGATTATTATAAAGATTTAGAAGATGACAGCAAAGATTCGTTTGATGCGAAATTTAAACATTTCTATGGCAAAGAAAAGCTAAAACATAAGAATCCAATCATTAGGCATCCGTACATGATTGACTATATTGCACGTAGTTGTGAAGATGACGAATGTGCGAACAATAGTGATGAAGAAACCGATGAACGTTTCACACCGCCGATAGATCCAATTACAAAAGCACCTATAAGAAACCCAGTACGTAACACCAAATGTGGTCATATATATGAAAATGATAGTATCCGTATGTTAATTGCGAAAAAGAATACTCGATGTCCGTATATCGGGTGTCCAGCCTTGCAGTACATTCAAGTTGATCATTTAACGGTAGAAGAAAATCTAAAGAGAAAAATTGATGCGTATTTGTTAGAAAATTAACACATAGACATTCAATACTTACTGATGTGTAGAATTTTAGTTTAAAATGTATTCTTTTATACGGAAATAAAAGCACCATTTATCATATAAATTGTTATATATTATGTACATACAAATATACAGTTAATGCTTAGCACTAAAATCACAAGTTAGAAAACTAATTAGTTTAAAATAGATTTTTTTTCTAAAACAGAAAAATGAACATTATATTTATACATAACTTGCATACAATTGATATTCTCAAATTATCGGAAACACGGAAACACACGTAAATACAAAACATTAGAATCAAAAGTAACAACACACATCCTGGTTAATTGATTTGATAACTTAATTGAGGTTAAGAGGTATAGTTTTTTGTTTGTTTTTTTTGTTTACTATTGAACATATTTTTGTTTGTCAGTCACATTATTTTGTTTTTGTGTTCTGGAGGAACCAGACTTCGAGGCACTTATCCAATAGAGAGTGTTTTTTTCATTGTACCGTGTTGGTTTGTTTTTGGTTATGGTTTTTGTCCTCCACAGGATGGTAGTGTGTTGATACTGGTGGCTCGTTACACCTAGATTGTTACAAATAAACAACGTGTTAAAATCGCCATCTCTTCACACGGCCGCTGATCGTAACGCTCGCTTGCATATCGGTGTGTGGCAGTGCAGAAGTAGTTTACCAAACTCTATTGAACTCGCATGCCATTTATCGATATCGTAACCATTAGTATTCTTGCGAAAATTGCTTCGTCCCAGATACATCGTGTACAATAAACATTATATGTATATTACAAAATATATTAACGGCAAACATTGGAGAAAAAAAAATCACAGTCAATAAACGACTAGCCGAGAACGTACTCAGCTCGAACAGATATATAAATAAATATTCAATGCATTTACAAAAATTACGTGGATGAAATATGGAAAAACTTCGCTCGAACGATCATCATGAAAACAACAATTATGAACGTAATTTATACTAAACCAGTACAGGATTAAGGAACGGAATCAGGTACATACATATGTGTTATGTTATATTACACAGGCCTAACTCAATATGCATTCTTCATATTGTGCAGTTTGAAAATTGAAAAAATAGAACTCGTGTAACTATGAAAAATGCATATTGCACATCTAGTGAACATGACTGAGTATCTTATAAACTAGGTATATATTATATAGATCACATTGGTAAAAACTCGTATGGAAATGTACATGTTTCGGGAACAACAGTTTGCAAATACAGTGACTGTAAATGTGCCTTTACAGTCACGTAACGTCTGCAACGCACATCATATACAACAGCTAACAAAATATAAATAAACAAACAATAACTAAGTTTCAACATTCATTACCGTTACATATCAGCACAGAAATAATAATAATAATAATATGAAAACATATTAATATGATTGAAATTAAAAAAGAAAAGCATAAATACAATTACAGATACTAACAAATTTTGAAAAATACCCCTGACACTTCTCGTAGCAAACTTTTCAAAACCTTCTGGAGAGCAATAAATATCGCAATACATATAATACAGGTTTAGAATTTTGTCAAATACAATCATTTTATACAACACCACCACGTAATGGCTGCGAAACAACTAATATACAGAGCAAGTGTCTTGCGCAGTTAATGGCGGCTCTATCAAAAATTACAGTCACCAGAGAATATTAAGGAATAATACAGAGTCACTACAGGCACTTAGATATCTACTAGCATTCACCAGAGAGAAAATCACTGAATTTATTTATTTATCGAAATCACTATGCAATCTAAATAATGTTATAACCAAATGGCTATCATGCAAATTTAAATTTTCAACAATTGAGAAAATTAATACTATATTAATCGGATGTTTAAGTATATGCGATAATAATTTGTTAAAATGCATGCATTTTCACTAAAGCCAATAAAGTAGATTCTTTTAATTGTCCTCTGTAGCAAATTGTTTAATTGCCTCTAATTATAATTCGCTTCATTGAAATAATCGGATTAGTGCAAAATATAACATACACTTTTAATTCATTCCAACGAAAACTGAATGTGTATTACAAAAGAGAAAAATCATAATAATTGGAAAATGATAGGAAAGTATAGCAAAAAAACTATCTCCAATACAGGAGTCTCGAGATCACAGATCCTTCTGAAAAACGTCTGCACACTTTGGTAGAACAGTAATCAGTAATTGTCATCGTACAACGTAAAAATGAATGTAATATATTACGTAAGAGTAACGGTACCTGTACTGCCGGCTTCTTTCTCCGGCCCGATCTGGACCGCTTTCTGCGGTCAGCCCGCACAATATCGTCATCGTCCAGTGGCACATCTGTGGCGGCGAGGTGTGTCGAACCCAATCGCATGTGAATCGGAAGTTTCACTTCTTTTTTAGACACTACACATTCATAATACAAATGCCGTCAATTCACTCCTGGTACAAAATAGTATTTTCAAGTGAAGAAACAAAGCTAATAGACTCTAAAAACTATATGAAACTTGTGTTAAACGAGAAGAAATGATTTGTTAATAATATATAAAGCACCGAAACCAGAAAAATACTAATTTTCGTAGCGTAATTGTTAGTGAAAAGCAGAAGATATGATAAGAATAATAAGAGAATAGCACGGGAGGGAGTAGGAATACCTTTATTAGCGGGTTCTAGTCGGGGAGCGGGGCTCGAGGCGAGTCTCTTGAGAATAAGAACTCTTCTGTCAGCAGAATTGCCACTCCCTGTACAACCACAACACCACGGAACATTACTCGTTATGAAACATGCGTGGCACATATCAAATATTATTCGCACATATCAAATATTCACGCTGGAAACCTCAACAAAATCATTCATGCGCCAACAATACGGAAGCAAAATCGTACCTTTTGTCGTCAGTTTGGACTGTTTGACAGTGGGCCGTTTCGGCACCACTTCTTGTAAGGCAGATTTCAGTAATCTTGCTGGCAATGATTCAGCTAATGATCCTGCTTTGATCAACCGCTGCGCACGTCGTCGACTCAGCTCAGCTCGCAGATCTCCGTCTTAACAAGTAGCGTGCAATCATTAATAATGTCGAAGTTTTCAACAACCACAATATCAAACTTACCATCATCCTTGGTCGGCACAACATCTTCCTCTTCATTTTCCACTATTATCTCCGGTTCATCGTCGTTTTCCGCTGTACTCGCTGCCGTTGTCACTGCCAGTATTTTCTGTATTTTCACCTTTCTCGACACAGTTTTCTCGGGCAACACCGTTTTTACAACATCATCTTTCACCACTGGCACTGCTGTTTCCTTCTTCTTCTTCTCTGCCACAACCGATTTCGCACGAATCTTCTCCGTTGCTAGTTTAACTTTCGATTTACTCTCAGACGGTTTATCGTCCGTGTGCTTGTCCCGTTGCGACATCGCATCTGAATAGTCCGATCGGTCTTTGGTGTAGGACTTGCTGTCAGACCTGTTTGTGTTCGATTTCAGTGGTGACCGACTTCGTTTCCTGGAATAGTTCTTCGGTCTCTTGCTGTGTTTTCTGTCGTTACGATGATCATTCGTATCCCTCGGTAGTAGCGGTAATTTCGGGACAAGTTTCTCCGTTAACTTACGGAACGGTAAAACAGCAACATGTTTGCTTTGTATGGTTGTACTAGATTTGAATCGGCCTTCGTTTTCATTGTCAGACTCGTCATCCGACCACAGATCATCGATTGTCGGATTCAATTCCAATATTCCTTCATCGAGTTCTTCCTCCTCCGGTTCGTCTTCTTCATCGTCGTCGCCCAGCTCGTAATTCTCCTCATTCTCGCTGCCGTCTCTTTGTTGCATTTCGTCACGATCGTCTTTCGTCGATTCGGTCCGTTCTCCTGACTTGTGTGTCTTTAACTTTATTATACCGTTCTTTTCTATTTGCATCGGTGACTGAAATTTGCGTTTGCGCGCTTCTAGCACAGGATCCAACGATTTCTCGTCAACGTTAACGCTTGATTCGTTGGCACGTGCATGCACTGGACTCTCTTTACGTCTGTCCCTGTCCCTAGGCCGTTTGTGATCCAGATCGACGTGGCCGGTGGTGTCATTCAAGGGTCTCCTGTGATAATTACGATCTGGACTCGGACTTAAACTCAAGCTGAGACTGCGACTGTCTCGTTTCCGTTTACTGGCCTGCGTCACATCTGTTTTCCGATCATAGTCGTAGTGTGGCGACACGTTTCTTGACGTTGGTCTGGAGCCAAGCCGTTTGTGGACAGGCTTGTGCAACGGTGAGTGTGAGTTTCGCTTCAATGGCCGCGCAGCGGATAACGGCTTGTTGTCCGATCTGTGATTCGGTGATCGTCTACGGTGGCTCCTCGGTGACGTGGACCTCCGTTTCGGAGAGGGCCTGGGCGAAATCGATTTCTTCCTTGGCGACAGAGAGCATTTACGCGAAGATTCAAATCGCGGTGACCGGGACCGTCGTCTGGGCGACATTTTGCATCTTTTCGGTGACAGACTGCGTGACAAGCTGCGACCTCGCGACGTCGATCGCCGTGGAGACATTTGCCGCCGGGCAATAATCTGACGATTCTGCAGCACAAATGCTGCAGATCGTGGCGAGAGGGGCGCCATGGTGATGGTGTTTAGGACGGCCGCGTTCAGAGCTAGCGGTGATAACGGTCGGCCGTAGTGCGCTGGTGAATATCGTATTTTCCTCGGCGGTGACCGGGATCTCGGTGACCGATACGGTGATCGTTGACGGGCTGGCGGTGATCGTGATAGTGTTTTTCTTTTCGATGTCGCACTGTGCAATCGTTGCGGCGACCGACTACGCGATTTATACACAGACATCAATGGCGGAGACAATGGTTTCACAGCATGTACACCTGTATTTTCCACTAAACACACATTATCATTTGTTTGAATTAAATCAGAACAATTCTCTGTAATAATCAACGTATCGTCAAGATCTTTAATGGCCGGTCCTTCTCTACTTCTCAAGTCATCTGCGTCAACTGCGAGATTGTCACTTTTACGCACATTACTCCCGTCGTCTGCATCCGTTTCTAAAGATTCGACTGCTTTGCCATCGAGCACGTTGA
Organism: Carabus problematicus; assembly: GCA_963422195.1. Taxonomy (NCBI): domain Eukaryota; kingdom Metazoa; phylum Arthropoda; class Insecta; order Coleoptera; family Carabidae; genus Carabus; species Carabus problematicus. The sequence goes on along the minus strand of OY728588.1, from coordinate 3,093,267 downwards.
TTTCATTTTCTAGCGCATCCATGAGCAACTCTAAACTGCCTTTCCTCTCTCGTCTGGCAGGTTTCACCATTTGCTCATCTGAATCGCTGTCGGATTCATCGGAATTATCATATCTGTCAAACTTGTTGCTTGCAGTTTCTTTGGGAGAATTACTTGGCACTGGTCGTTTATGATATCGATCTTGTGGCAACACAAGCTTCGGCACTTCTACACAAACATTTTCCTCGCGTTCTTTGGTTTCATTTTGATCGATAGTTTGAATTGATATCAGATTGGTGTTAGTTCTAGCACGTGAACACATCCCCTAAACAAATACGAGTATTTCATTCAAGCGATAAGATTTGCGCATATTATGTTTACATTTATAAGAAAAAGAAAAAACTTACATTGCGTCCGCGACCAAGATTACTTCGAAAACCTCGATTGTGATGTCTCGTTGTTTGTGCGGCACCAAATGTTGGTTTAAACGAATGTTGTGGTTTAACAGGAACACACTCAGGATTTCTGTTTTGAACCGAAATATTATTTTTCTGTTTCAATGATTTCAACGCTGCTAAACGCAGAAATTCTATATCATCTTCATCGTCGGAACCAGCAATATTCTAAAAATAAATAAAACATATGGGTCAATATTTACCTTGTAAAATTATCACAATCACAATCATCACATCTCTTAATAATAATAACAACAAAGTTACCTTGTTAAACATTGCCATTGCTGTTTAATTAATGTTAAGTTTGTTTACTGATCTGTTAAGTCCTTCCTTTGACATTTCAATATGGCGAACTGTTGTGTGTTTGTGTTAAAACTGGGCGCATTCAGTCAATCGTCATCAACCAAACGACCTCAACATTTCAGCGGATTTTTTAAATTAATGTAAATTAAATAAATCAATAAAAATACATTTCAAAGAATTACTCATATTTATTCACTAAAATAAATACATTTCAGTAGCGACCATTAATTTGTGATCCCACATTTTATAATAATTCAAAATTTGCTCTTTATAGTTAAAACAAAAGGTGGTGTGAAAATACTTTCAAAGGACTACAGGGCTGTCATATACGTAGTCTAAAGCCAGTAGTTACTTAAGTCGAAAATTGTAATTTTATTGGTGTAGAAACAAATATATTCCAAGGACCTGAAGGTATTTAATTCTTTATCACTAAAATGTAGTAATTATTTTAAAATTTTCATACATAATATAAATTTTGTCAATTCAATATTTGAGTATAAACAAGTAGAAAAACAAAAGAGTGCAACAAAATTTAAGAACATAAACTTGTTAAACAACTTTTATAATTACAGGTATTTTCGAATCAGCTATTTGATTTGAAATAGAAAAGGAAACAAATATGGAGCAGGGACAAATTAATGTCTATGACATCAGAAACGAGCAAATATTTATAGATAAAGTATATACATGCTTATATGTTTTAACGAGATATAATATTTACTTTTATATTCTTTAGAGAAGTCATGAACAAATTAATCAACACAATTGGGAACAGACATCCGGTACAACGATGGATGAACAGCACAAAAAAACTCTTCATGGTATATATGTGAACAAAGTTGAACAAATTGTTAAACAAAAAGTAAGAAACCGTTAATGTACATTTCATTATAATCCAATAAAAGTTCATTATCATAACATATTTTAGGAAATTGGTGAACAAATTATGCTATCAAGGCAAGATTGCTTAAATAAGCATGAAGACATTCTGGACAAAAACGTAACAATTTCCATTCATTTACAAAACGAAAATGAAAAAATTAACATGAAACACAACGCGGAAATTCAATTCACCACTAGAGAACGGGAAAAAATCTTAAAAGTACACGGTGCCACTGAATGTTTGGAAGATAAATTCAATCAATTAAATACGCTTATCCAATGCTGTGTGCGTGACCAGCACCAGTGTGATGCTGCAAATGAAAAACTCCAGGACGAGTTCAACAAATTAAAGTTAGCCGATGAAGTGAAGAATCAAAACTATTCTCGAATCACACAACATTTCTCAGATCTGACGCAACGTCTGCAAGAGGAGCACATTGAGAAGTTAAAAAGATACTACTCAGTGTTGGGGGACAAGGAGAAAGACGTACAAAGCACACAGGAGAACTTTATAAAACTACACTATCTGGAGAAGGATCTAGTTAAAGCGAATAATTCCCTGGCGACTCTGAACAGAAAGATCACTACAGAGAAAAGTACGTTGCTTCAGGAATTTACTTCGGCACAGGAAGAATACGAGGAGTATGTTAAACATGTAGATCACACAAGGAACCGTGCACTAGATGAGATAAAAGAACTGGAACAAACGGCTAAGGAAAATACAGAGATGTAGTTAAATAATACAAACATAACCTTCAATAATACTAACCTGAATACACTGTCATTTTACAGAATACAAACTCTAGCGGCTGACAACAGTCAGCTAGCGGCTACCGGGCACAATCAAGCGGAATATATAGAAGAAATGACGACGAAAAACACTGAACTAGAGAAATCTATTCACATCAGCGCGGAAACTAGTTCGGTGTTGAAGAACAAACTTGAAACCATCCAGTTGAGATTGCAAGAAAATCGGGCACAGTTCGATGAAAAGCGGAAATTAATCGCTGAAGAAATCAAACAGTACGTGAAAAAGAATTCTCTGCTCGAGGTAGAAAATGCAAGGTTAAAACAGGTAAGCAAATGAAAATACTTAAAAAAACTAAATATAACACGTATTTTATTTGACAGAACACGGCAAACATGGAACAAGTTGTCGAAGAACTTAACGCGGAGTATGAGAAACATAATAACGAATTGACAGATGTGCAAAACAATCTGAAAGAGTCGCAAACAATGTTACAAGCGTTAATTACAGACGCGGAAAAGAAAATTAATAATCTACAGAGCACAATTGAAGCGGCGGAGCGGAAGAAACATGACGAAACGAAACAAATTGAATCATTGCAGTGTGCATTACAGACGATAAAAGAGAAGTTCGAGAAAAGCGAACAGGACTATGGGAAATTGGTGGAAAATGCCGTCGAGCAGGAGAAAGACTTGAATGTCCGTATTGCCGCTGCGAAAGATGCAGTGCAGAAAATGCAACAAGCCGCGACTCGGGAGCGAGAAAGTAAACGTGAAAATCTTCGAAAGAAACTGGATGAAAAATTAGCACTGAAACGGAAGGAATGCGACAATCACGTAAGCAAATACGAGGAACACATTAGGCGACACCAGAAGGAAACTGAAAATGTTATAATGAATGAAGCGACGAAGAAAGCAAAAGAACTGAATAGTTTATCGAACAGCTTGAGGAACATGGATTTACAAGTGCTCGAGCACAAAACGGCCACGGAGAATTTGGAAGAAGCCGTGAAACAAAAGGTTGCCGTAGTGGAACAACTGCGTGAGAAACTTGCACAGCTGAAAACATCCGTCAAACATGTAGATGTCAATGACAGTTTCGAGAACCTGTTCAAACAGGATGAACTGTATTCTACGCAGAAGAACAAGGAGAATAAAGTGCAAGACAATCAGTTGTATAAGACGGGGTACAGTAGCATCAGCATTAGTAGCATAAGTTCACAAGATGACTTACCGCGGAAGAAACGTACCGGAAACACTGCCAAACGTGCAACTAACAAACGAAGCATTCTAACGGTAATGTACTTTACTTTTAACCTAATTTTCAACAACTTACCGTTTTACATAAATCATATATTTAGGTACAGACGTCAACTCCAAAGAAATCGAATCCATCAAAAAAGGTAAATATATAATACATACGATAAAATGAACATTGGCACACATTGTATAATTTAAATATTTCCAGCTAAAATCAGAAGAATTATTAGGTTCGCTATTTGATGATCCAGTAATCAGAGAAAATAAAACCATCCAGAAGTCTGGGACACGCAAATCCCTATTTTAAAATTTTCACTAGTGTGAATAATTACTGTCAAATAATGAGGCCTGCAAATAGGCACATTATTCCCCTACTTATTAACTATGATATATTAAAATCTGTAGTAAATGTAACATTTCTGTTAGTATGTATAATGTTCTAGATGATAAAGTAATTTAATAACACTTTTAGGTTCTATTTGATGTTCTTTGCAACATAATTCAAATGTGCAATTTTACGCGGGATGTTTCCCATCCTGTCAGAAAGAACTGTTACGGCAACGTGACTTTTTGTAAATTTTTGTCAATAATTCTTTTAATAAATAATATATGCAGTTATAGTTGCTTAATACGTTATTATAAAAGTTATATCAATCATTATTAATAGGTAATTTTGAACATTGTAATACAATGTATTGTAAAAATAGGTTATATTCAATTTTAATAAAAACAGTGTTCTACAAAAGACCGTTATTGTGCAACAAAACATCATTTACCAGTACATTGAATAGAAATTTTCACGAAGCGCATAATGCAATAAAGGAACATAAATTGGAGCATGTTAGTTCATTAAGGGAACATGACACGAAATTGTTAAAAGTTGCAATCATAGGTATACCAAATGCTGGGAAAAGTACGTTAGTCAACAGCTTAATAGATAGAAGGGTAATGTATACCAAATAAAATAATAAATTTTATAATAACGGTTGTTTAATTAAAGGTCTGTCCTGCATCTAACAAAGTTCATACCACTAGAAAAAGGACACAAGCTATTATTACAGAAGGATCTACACAAATAATTTTTCTTGACACTCCTGGCATTGTAAGTAATGCAGAGCATAAAAGGTAGATATAGAAAGATAGTTAGTAATAAATGTTTATTAATAATATGCATTTTATAAGGTATAACTTGGAAAAATCATTCTTCAAAGACTGTATGAAGTCGTTAAATGAAGCAGATGTGATTGGAGTAATCCATGATATCAGTAATATTTATACAAGGGAACGACTAGATATTAAAATTATACGATTATTAGAACAATATAAGCAAAGATCAAGCTTTCTTGTTTTAAATAAGGTAAATTATATAATTTCAAAAGTGCAATATTACTTTATCGCGTCGTTTTCTTTTTACCTAGATAGATGTACTCAAATCCAAGAGAAAATTATTAGATATAACTAAAGTTTTAACAGAAGGCTGCATTAATTCTATTCCATATGTTGTGGATAAGAAACAAACACAGAATGAAATCCGTGGATGGCCTAGTTTTAGTGAAGTTTTTATGATATCTGCCGTTACGGGCGATGGTATACAAGATCTTCGAGATTATCTTATTAACCAAGCTCGTCCAGGGAAATGGATATATTCAGCTACACAATGGACCGATCATTCACCGGATGATATCATTCTTAGAACAGTTCAAGCAACTTTGCTTGACTTTCTACCCCAAGAGATTCCCTACCGACTGAAAAGTGAAATTGAATTTTTTGAAATTTTAGATGATGGTAGGTAATTGTAATTATAAAATTTAATTATGTATTTACGATTATTATAATTTTTTCTACAGGTATTATAAGTGCAGTAGTTCTTGTTCACTGTCCAGTCGAACGTATCAGAAAGTTAGTTGTGGGCATTGGCGATGGCAAATTGCGTCAGATTGCAGAAAAAGCCCAAAAAGATTTATTAAATACATTCGATCAACCTGTTCGATTACGAATTATTGTTACCACAGATAAATAAATGTTTAAATGTATATTTGAATTTATATTTATTTTACATATTTTATCGAATGCGAATTGTTTAAAAAATCATTACCGAGAAAAGTTTTTTTTCTTTTTTTTATTATAATTATATTTATGTATATATTCTTTGAAAATGTTTAATAGCTAAATTAATGTTATAATATTATTATACATATAACCATTTTTCTATATCTAAAGATGCCGCGTAATTTTAAAATTTTGGTACAATAGTTATCCGTATCTGGGGATATTTGGTTTAAAACCTAGATGTGGTCGTGAAAGAAATCACTGATAGCTGTCATAATTACGTCAAACACAAGTAGTAAAATAATTAAATTAAATACAAATGTAATTTACAGTAAACTTTATCACTATTGTGCTTATGTAATGAAGTCGCGTTGGAATGTCAAATTTAAATGTAGAAGATCAAAAGGATTCTGAATCCTGCAACCTAAAGCCCGTTTCTAGTAAGGATGCAGAAGTTGACACCTCACATGTGGAAGAGCAACAAACAACTAGAAGCGATAAACCCGAAGAACCACGTAATCAAATTCGGCAAACGTTGTACAGTAAAATGTATATTTTGTGTAGGGAACTGTGTTTTCTACTTTTACTAGTGCTTACGTACGCTGCTTTTCAAAACAAGTAAGATCCGTTTACTTAAATAAATGTTTGTAGTTTTCTCATGGTACAGTGTTTTAGTACGCCAAAGATATCGAAAAGCCCAAATGCGTACCCATTTTTTCCGTCTGGATCTATAGTGAAAGACTGGTACCGTGGCGAATTGAGTAGAGCCATTGAATTGGCTAGTGAATCAGATTTGGCATTTGTTATGTACTATGCACCGTGGGATGCCGAGAGTCAGACTGTACGACAGGAGTTTGACATTGCTGCGCAACATATGCATAAATACGTAAGCGGACTGGCGTTATGTTTGCAAACAATCACCTAATTTTCTACTCACTGCAGATACATTTTGCTGCCATAAACTGTTGGCATCCGGGCAGCGAATGCCGTCAGCAATACAGTAAAGTGTATTCTTGGCCAGTGTTAATGGCCTACCCGGCACACGGTCGTGGTATACAGTATCGGGGACCAAGAAAAGCCGAGCATATGCTAAAATTTTTACAATCTGTTGCCAATCCACTAACAAGGATTGAACATGTTGGCAACATTGTCAATCACGAGCCATGGCATGACGTAAATATACATATTGCAGTTCCGTGCATATTAATACAATTAACATACGATTATTTCAGGCTGTGGTTATCGGATATGTTGATGCTAAATTAGGCAGTTCGAGGTATGGAGTGTTCTATACGGCAGCCTTACGTTTTCTGGAACGTGATCCTTTCAGAGAAGTGCAATTTCTAGTGGTTACCCAGGAACTGATATATCCCACCTTAGAGTTGCATCTGTGGAACGAGACACGAGTATGTTTTAGGTTATGATTACGTGTACATGCATTTGATTAATATCAATACACATTACAGATATATCCGAGTGAAAATGATTGGCGACCTGAAGCAATAGTATCATGGATCAGTGAACACTTGCACCAGGTATCTGTATGGGCCTCGCTTCCCGGCGGAAAGAGTCAGTCACTTGCAAATTATTTACAACCGGGTCCAGCGTTAATATTATTTACTCCTAGAAATCCACTATATAGTGTATTAGATTATTACACTGTGGTAAGTACTGCGTAAACCTGACAAATAATATTACTACAACTAAATACATTGGTTCCAGTTACATGAAGTAGCTTTGGATTACTACAATTGTCATAATAATCTAAAGATAACGGTATACAAAACACATACATGGTTCCAAAGAAAAGGTAACTTGGACAAAAGTAATTCAGACAAATACGACACTTCTATATATGAGTTCGTTTTCAGAATACAAACTTGCGCATAAGCAACTAGAAAGCAAATGCTTGATTACGAAGAAAATTAAAAAAGAAAAATTTCCAACCGTTGTTACCTGTGATGTCCATAAATTATGGTTAAACAATACTTGCGATTTTACAACCGCCGGTCCAAAATTATCAGTATGTGCAGGAACGAGGCCGAAGAAAGACGCATGCGCTAACTTAGTAGCACCGTCACCGGTGATACTCAATAAAGAATCTTATCGGAAAAAACATGGGAAAAATAATCACGGATACAGTGCAATATTCACAGGTATCTGACAGTTATTTCTAACTAAAAAAAAACAATTCATAAATAATGGTGAAATGTTGCAGAAAATAATGATCCACGGTCGCCTGAGAATCTATTAAAATTGGCTGAAAGTGAGCGGTGTCATTTCTTCCGGATTGCACACGAATTGCAGCCCGCGTTGTTTGCTCCCGCCATTTTAAGTCGCGAATCAGTGTTGACGGGGTTGGCGTGTAAGACAAACATGAGTTTATCGATTCTTGCGCTGGACTCCATCCAGCACCATCATTTTGCCGAAGGACTCGGCATAGATATACTGAATAAAGCCGATAAGTCCGCTGTAGTGATAATTAATCCAGCCGTAAGTTTGTAAAATACATTCGGTTATGTGCTTATATTCTTCTAATGTTCTTTAAACAGATGGAGACACATCATGTGTTGCACGATTCGTACAGCGTAACGAATCTACAACGATTCATTCATGATTTCACAAGTGGCGTTCTGGACAGGACACTTGGGTCTACGGAGATCCCGCGCCGGCATACGCACCATTATAAACATCATGATTCGTGCGCGTATAATCGCACTGATGATGTTTGCATTCGCGAATTGACTACGTCAAATTTCCTGCCGACTATTATGCAACCGGATACGGTAATCTACATATTTGCTCACACTGTGTCTCACGTATGCAATTAATTAATTAATTCGCTAATTGTTCCAGGCGGTTATAGTGTTATACCATTCTGTGAAGTGTGCGTTCTGTAGTGGTGTGTCGCATGCGCTATTGACGACTGCACGGACACTGGGCTCCGTAGCCAACTTACACTTTGCTAGAATTGACGGTGACAATCATGCTTTGCCTTGGGAATTTGCCATGCACCATTTTCCAAGTATACTCTTTTTTCCAACCCGCAGGTGCGTGTTCAGTTCTTCTAATTTCATGTACCCCAATATTTAGTGATCGTTTATTTTTGTTGTAGAAAATCTGAAAGCCGAGTGTTCCCTCAGAATGTGGCAATCACAGTACCAAACATAATTAGTTTCATCTTGGCAAATGTAGAGTCCAACATGAAATTGAAGATAATGTGGACGATTTGTAGGCAAACGACGGTAGATATTTGTTTACGACGCATTACGTGAATTAAGAAATCATACTATTTTGTTCCCGCAGTTTGATGAAGATCTACAAACATGCATCACAAGTCTTCGCATTGAGAGTGTGACGCTAGTGGGCAAATTACTGCGAGTTTACAGATTCTCAACCGATATACACTACCGGACGGCGTTACTCAAACAGTTACAAATACTCCGAGCACTGCATTTCCTACTGGAAAATTCACTGGATCTGAACGCAGTCCAGAAACAAATATCGCTGCTACGGCCCTTGGATGTGCCGCCGAAAAAACTGAAACGCGAAGGTGTACTTTGACAGGAATTCAAGTATAATTTTGCCTTTTATTTATAAGCCTCTAATACACACATTTTTGTTTAATGTACAGTTTTACATAGGAAATATAAATCAATCATTTCGTAAACAAATGGAATTTATAAAAAATTATTTCAAGTTTTCGTTACCGTTACAGATATTACCGATGCATATTATTTTGTCCTACTGTAAAATTGGCGGCAAATACCAATAAACGAATTTAATGATTGTAATACGAGAAGCAAAATTCATTTAAAATAAACAAACAAACAATATTTATACGTATCATGTGTCACGAAATTGATTAAGTATATTTTAATAATAATATTATTTGTTTCATCGGAGCTAATGGATATAATTTTACCAATAGACAACAAGTGCACTTTACAGAGTATGGTGGTTTGCCATTTTCTGAAAATATACGACATATAATTTTAGACTCTTCTATTTCTTCTTTCATATTTATTGGTCTGATTTTAGTAAATGGTAGTACGGTGTGTTGTTATGATTTAATGTAGCTGGTTGGTTATAAATGTAAAGAGATACATTCCTGTTTATATTATATACATATCTGTGATATTTGTTATGTATAGAAATTTAATAAAACTTTTCTATAAACAATTTGCAACATTTTTAATCGTATCTTCCGATACATTGGTGTATTGTTTTACATCGAATTTATGTGTATAATGCACTGGACGTTATGTGGACAATTCAGGGACTTTAACATTGCACTAATATTTACTTCTAGAGCTGTGTGTTCATCCATCACCATGCAAATGTCAGTCTGAACAATCTTTTCACTGGTCCAATATGGTTTACTAACCTTATCGCCCGTTATTTGTAATTTGTATTTGTACATTATTGACTTGGACTTCGGTTGTCCAACGGATCGCACAAGACACCAGAATTTACAAGCTAAAACTGCACATTTAGTGTGCACAACAAACAAATCGTTATCCATCGTTAACAACTTTATTTGCTCCTGGTTTTTTCTCAGTTCGGGCGTAAACGTGTTGGTTACCATTAAAGACTTGGTGTGTTTCTCGCCGAAATGTGCCCCTAATTCTCGCCATGACCCGGTCCATTGACAGCAAGAGAACGGGCATTCGTATTGTCGGAATAAACAAGTTGATTCGTGTTCGTCGGCTGCTTTTCCAAACAAGATACGTTTATGGCAGCCTTTGTTTCTACATGGAAACTCTATAAAAGCTGCTATGCACTCGTATTCGATATTTCGAACATAGTCATCAGTATTGGTGTGTACCACGCAATGGCCACAAAGGCTACCAATTTCTGGATGTTTCATAATGGGCGGCATACACAAATAACCGTTGCAGTCTACACATTTCAGTCTCTCCAAAATATCATCCGGTAAAAATGGTGGTTTTCTAAAATCGTTGCAAATAGAAAATAATTTACAATTTAAATTATGTTATACCGTACCGTTTTTCACTAGCTTTCGTCGCAATTAGTGCCATTTTATAATTATAATAAAAACATTTACAATATATCTGATGTGTTTATTTTGCTTGATCTACTATAATATTTATCAATTTATTATCATTTAATCTAATCTTAACGTGATAAACGATATCTGATAATAATATTTTGCTGGGAAAACAACCAAATAAATTCTTTAATAATTTATCAATTACTTGAGACGTTGTTTAAAAATTAGGGCATCGTAAGTTTCCCTTCATATATCTAGATTGAAACAGAATATTATTATAAATTATTGTAGTCAGTTAAAAGACTTATACCGCTCTAAGTCTTCGTCAAACATTTTTATTTTCTGACCAATGATGGTTTCAAATGCAGAATCTCTATGAATTTCGGCGAATGTTTCTTTATTTGAATCTCTGCTACTTGCAAATGTGATTACATTTCTCAATTTATTCATTGCGGTTTCGAGTTCGTCAGTATATATCTAACAAAGATGAATAGAGTTCTGTCAGATAATATTTACAACAAATATTATTAAACATACCGTTTCATAAAATATACCAGGATTTGATAAATGAAATGCCACATAAACATCTCTTGACTGTAATACATTTTCATACAAATCTATTTCGCTTTTAATATTAACGATGCACGGTAGCTTTTCATCGGACATTCGTGAATTTTCGTCACTCGAATCCGATTCATATTCTATATCAGGCGAACTCTGCAGATAATTGGTAATCTTTTTCAGAACTTCGTTTTCTACTGAAATATTCGTATTTATTTCAGATTTACTATCGGACATTTCTGTAAAATCTACATTCTCTCTGTCTTTATATTCTGGAGGTGCTTCCGAATATCGTCTATGAAAATTAACAATAATCACTTACGTATTTATCTAAATAATTATAAATGGCTACCGATTCTTTCGCTTATTATGGATTCCATAAATTTCATTCAACCAAAATCTGTGAATATCCTCATATTTTGGCATGGCCAGCACCAGAACTGGCTGAAATCCTCTAATGCGCAATGCAAGAGCTGCATATATATCTGCTTCGAGGATCATTACTTTACCTCTCTCGGTTGACTTCTTAACAAATTCTTCTTGTGCTAAATACATATTTCAAACAATCACAGCGTTCACTGTCATTAAATTATTTAATTCATACTTAATCCATATTTGTTGCCCATTGTTTCATATACTATAAGAAATTCTCCAGCTTCTAATAATTTATCAAATTCCTTGTGTGACACGAAATAAAAGTCTTCGTTCGTCTCGTACTTAAATTTCGCACGAGTTGTATGGTTAACTAATCTGGTCACAATTCTTGAGTGATGATTTTCGAAATTTTTAATTAGTATACTTTTCTTGCTGCCAGTTGGACCAACTACAATTACAAGCGGCCTTGGTGGTTGATCAGCAGGAATTACATATAATCCAATGTCAGGTAACTTGGATAAATGTGACAGTGACAAAATGTCCGCATGCTTCTTAGCCGCTTTTTGTTTGATGTTTGGTTCAAATATAGCATTCGAGAACACCTAATGAAATTGTACAATATTTACCAGTCTACAACACCATTAATTCGTGCATTCATTCATCATTTACCTTGGATAATATATTTGTCGGATTTTCATCCAATAATTGCAAGTTCTTGATTGTATTTAAGCAGAAGAACTCATAATTTGGACACTGCTTTATAGGATTGTTGGTAAAATTTACAGAAATTAGAAGATTCAAATGTTGTAAGTGGTTTATTTCGGAAAGATCGGTAATATTGTTGTCTGGCATATCTATATTCTGTACGAAACAATCGCCATTAAATAGTTTCAAACTTGTCAGTTTGTTGTGACCTAATCGGACATAACTTAAATATTTCATCGTGTAAAGGCCAACGTTAACATCGTCTTCAAAGCTACTTATTTGATTATGTCGTAAATACAGATTATGCAAGTTCAAATTACTTAAATTTTCGATTCGTTTAATTTTGTTATAGGAAAGATCTAGAGTTTCTAAATATCTACAATAAAAACAAATATAAAATGTATGCTTTTTCATGTTTAGTAAATATTTTTCACTTACTTTAGGCTAGATATTCCTTCTATGAGTTCAATAGAATTATGTGACAAATTTAATATTTTGATCGACCAAAATGATGACAGATCTTTAATTTTCGTGATCAAGTTGTGCGCGTAATTAACGAATGTTAAATTGTACGGCGGTTTAAAATCTAACAATTCTTTTACTTTGTTGTGTGACACATCCAAATACATCAAGCATGGTAAATTACCAAGCGCAGACAAGTCTTCAATACTATTCCAAGACAAATCAACATATTGCAGAAATGTATTATTATAAAGCACGGATACATTGTTTAAACCCTAGAGAAATGTTAGTGTAAAATACGGAGCGTTACAAATCAATGACAAATACTTTTTGAGTCAACACGCATTTACATAGCGCATATTTTCTGGTTACTGGGCACTTATCCAAATATGACGAGCAACTGCCTACAATCCTCTGTGATAAATATCCGGCTTTTTCTGCATCGTTCAGTTCAAACTCATCGTATTTTACTAAATTCACGAATGGTCTCTCATCATTCGTCCATGGATCATCATCAATTCCAAATGTACCCCAGTTTCCAATTCCTTCAAATTTATTTATTACATTTTCTTCATTCGGTTCAGTACCACTCGTTTCTACTTCTGATGCTTCAGAAGGATTGTCAATATCTGAAGTCTCATTGACTGACGGTAAATCTCCAATTGAAGTTGATTTGTTATTTAACAAAGATATTTCTGACACGTGTTCTGACATTTTTGTATGGTATGAAAATTTTTTTTTTTCCTAGTTACCATAATTTCAAATACATGTTTACTAGATCCATATTTCGGGTATTGAAAGAAACGAGTCATAATTCAAAAATATATTTTATTCGTTTGTATAGGCAATTAAAATAATAAAAGATTGCAGCTTACATAATTATTTATCAATAAAAAGATATTAGTGATTCCATTTTGGTTTCCTCTTTTCAATAAAACTTCTAATTCCTTCTTGTCCATCTTGCATATTAATATTATCCACCATTATTTTCTCCCCTAGTGCATATGCAGATTTTATGTCATTTTGCATTTGTCTATAGAAAAATCGTTTACCCAATGCAACTACTGATCTACTTTTCGCAATGATTGCCTCGCATATTTTATCAATTTCATAGTCTAGATTTTCCGATGTACAAACTTTGTTGACTAAACCGGCTTCTTTGGCTTCGTGACTGGATAATGGTTGACCAGTTAGTAGCATTTGCATGGCAGTATTTTTCTGAACACTTCTACCTAACGCTATACCTGGAGTCGAACAGAATATACCAAAATTTACGCTGCAAACATAGAATGTGTTTAATTTAAGAAATGTATATTCGGAAAGATAGGTTATCTTACCCAGGTGTTGAAAAGGAACTTTTCTCTGTACAAAGTGCTAAATCACACTGCGCCACAAGTTGACATCCAGCTGCAGCAGCCAATCCATCAACTCGTGCTATGATTGGTACAGAGCTATCTATAACTGAATTCATCAATTTTGATGCCAATGAAAACACATGCTGATGTTGATCACGACTACAATTAGGACCCTAATCAAATGTATAATTATTTACACAAAAATTACTAAATACATGGTTTAGCTTACTAATTCTTTTAAATTGTGCCCCGCTGAGAAAATTGGTCCTACGCCAGTGATTATTATTACTCTTACCGATGGATCATCCTGCCCTCTAGTGATATTACACAGAAGATTCTCCATCATGGCAATAGACAAGGAATTTCTACAAACGTGTATAATTATAACCATGTATTTAATAACTAATACAAATCTAGTTATAAATGCACCAAAAGCACCTTGTTTTCGAATGGCACATATTAATTGTTTTAACGCCATTACTGAAGGTGACATCTGTAAGATGTTCTACAGTTGACATTTGCTTTTGATGCAACTGCATCAACATTGCCTGAAACAGATATTGCTGAATGCAATTTGTGTTATTACCATTGTAAGTAAATGCACCTTCCTGAACAGTCTATTGCAATATTGTAATGAAATCATGTTGTAATAGTTACACAAATATTAACATATGTTATGCGCGACAGAACAGAGTCTGTCATGCAGAATATGAATGAAGATGATATCGATGACGTCATTCGTCCACGTGCTTATTTTAACCAATGGATTGCTGCTATTTCTGCTGTCAACGTTTCCTTGGAGACAAGTAACAAAACAAAATCATGGCTTCATCTGCAATGGAAGAAGGTACGTGAGTTACTTCATGTTTTTTTATTCATTTTCATGTTGTTGCTAAAAATTCGTAAAATGTCATACCCTTTTTAAATATTTCACGCTTTTGTATTGTTGTTATTCATTTAAATTTTAGGGAAATACCGTTATTTTTTCAACTATTTATAGTCTCATATGGTTACCACCCACAACTCGTTTTCGTTTTTTATTATTTCTCTGTCGTCGAGAGAACAGGAAGAATATAAAAAAAATATGAAACAAAAACACTGATTATTACAAAACGATAAATTTGCTTGTGCATGGTTCGCATTAATTGCTTGCAACTTTCATGGTTCAAGGACTTGACATAAATGCATGAAATTTAGTTGTGTTGATAAATTGTAGGTTTGTCATTTTGCACTAACATACATTACTGAATTTTGACATCAAGTATTTGACAGATCTCGTCAAATTCAACTTGTATGGACAACTTTGTCAATCATTGTCACAGCTTTACCATTTTCAACACAAGTAGGTGTTCTGCTTGCAGAAAAAGGCAAAAAATGTGGGCAAACTGGATTTATGCAATCACATCCATATACTATGATCCGTAGTCAGTGGTTTTAAAACATTTCAGATTGCTCATAATTTGTTAAATGGTTATTTCATAACAAACAATCAAGTAATAACCTAAACTAATCGCAAACGAAAATCAATTACCAGCAATTTTATATTTCATTAATGACATATTCTCTGTTAATTGGAATTATTGATATGTTCATAGTCGTTTTTGCGCTAGTATTTATTTTTATTGTTTTTTTACTGCTGTTTTCTCCTTTTATAAATCGTGGAATATCTTAATATCTTTCTACGTTATATTTTTAGCAATCAGTTTCCTCCGTCTTCTGGTGTCGATAGGTTTAACAAACAAAAAAAAGTGTGTTTCGTGCGAATCATATGCTAATGCATTTATCTCAAGTTATTGAGAAACACATCACATCGTTGCATAATACTTGTATGTATTTACCTTTTTCAAGGTAACTAATCAGACGTCACCGATACTTAATTGTTTGCTGCAAATGTGTACTTTGGAAAGTTATTATGTACATGTAACAGAATTTGGTGTTTTTTTTTTTTGCTGTTGTTCCAGAAATTGAAATATCGCACGAGTTAGTGCCGTGCTACATATGTGGCCGGACATTTCTCCCGTCCCCGTTGAAGAAACATATCAAAGTATGCGAACGCAATGCGACGCGGAAACGTAAAGTATTCGATTCGTTGAAACAGCGTGTGGAGGGCACCGACTTGGCTGCATTTCACCAGCCGACATTCCTGAAGAAATCCACCGAACACCAACCGCAAGTAACGCAGCCTGTTTCCGCGCCAGAGATCGGCAGTAACACGCAGCGTAGTCAGAGCAAGTGGAAAGAAAAACACGAAGAACTAGTCCAGGCAATTAGGGCAGCTAAAGGTAATTATATCCGTCCATGTGAGTACGACATGCGCTGTTCAGTAATGTGATGCACTTGTAATACAATTCTCTACTGGTTTTTAAGGGGGAAAAGTCATGGGACCCCGACGAAGTATCAGCGCCGTCGGTACGATGGGCACAACGGAACGTTGTCCGTATTGCGAGCGACAGTTTGGCGTAAAATCGTATGACCGCCACGTGGATTGGTGCAAGGAACACAAGAACCGCGTTATGAAGTCGCCTGCCAACGTGATCCAGGCCAAAGAACGTCTGGAGGCGCGTACAAAGTACCGAGTGCCGCCTCTGAACAAGTCCAAGCGCAGTATCACCCGCGACAAGTACTCGTTGAGTCGAACAGAGTCTGTCGTGAGTGTCCGAAGTGCCGGCAGCGTGGAGCGTGACGGCCATGAACGTATCGTGGTTGAACGTAGTCCCAGCGTCCGAAGATCCAAGCAAACGGCGATGGTGGCGACACAACACCACTCCGCGCCGGAACCAATTATTAAAACGAAAGTGACAGTTGAGAAAACTAAAAGGTAAAACGATTCATTTTCTTTCATTCGGTTGCTTTATGAATAGATGCACATGTAGGGAGAAAGGAACAAGGAATATGTGTGTTCATCATTGCGATGTAGTTGTTTTCTAGAATGTACTATTTCCATTCTCCTCATTGTGCAGTAAGGTTGATTGCCGTCAATGTTTGATATCCTATTTTTCCTTGATCCTTTAGTCCTCACGCCAAGCAACGACCTTCCGCTCCTAAAGTCAACAGTCCGCACGTAAACGAAAGTGTCGAGGGAATGGTCGTTTCTAAAGTTAACATTTCATTCAACGAACCAACCAAACTGACATCATGGAAAGATATTGACGACACAAACCGCCGGCCAAATAAACTAATCATAAACTCGAACGACATTTCACTTGCCGTCAACACCGATAACAGTGTAGTTCAGATGAGTGACAATGGTCAGTTGTCGATATCACCGCTCATCATTACTCCGGGCTCAAATCAAACTGATCGGTATCTGGATATATTTGATAATAACGGATTAACTGGTACATCTATTCTCGACGATAAAGAAAACATTGAACTTGTCTCGAATGCACATTTAGAAAGTGAGAATGCGCCGCCATCCAATTGCAATGATATTGTGACAATTAAAGAACCATCCTGTAACAATAACTATGACATGGATAGTTTATATAACGAACCGGAAACAAAGCTCAGTCATAACCGGTTCACGCTGAACAAAGCGTATAGTAATTTAGAACTAAATTCGAACAGCACTGACATGTCTGTCTCGGACATTAAACTGCAACCATGCAAATCATCGCACACGCAAAACGACGAGCAGAAAATGGACAAGGACTCACTGGAAAGTATGAATTCGGGTGTCACGTGGGAACAACAGGCTGAACGGGATTTTCTACACTCGTTGAGATTCAAATCGAACAGCTCGGAAATGTTCAGCGCGGAATTGCAAACGAAATACACGAGTACACCGCTGCAGGAGAAATTCGACACAGGTTCGTTTACAATGCGCTGCGAAAAGTTAAACTTTAAAGACTTCCTCGTCATTGATGAAACAATGTCGTTACCGATTTTGAACGTGAATGACATTCACGATAAAACTGCTGCGAATATTGAAGATGTATCTGAATGTTTTACAGATGTCGCTACGAAAGAAATGATTCAGTTAGCGCCGGAAGAAAATACCGTAGAATATGAGCAGATAATTCACGAAGACATTGCTCTACCCGATGATATGTCACAGAAACAGTTTGACGATGACGAGAGATTTCAAACTCAACTAGCCGAGGAGAATTCGCCGGACGCTGAAACTTGTAAATCGGCGAACAGTTTAGTTGTCAGCGAATCGGCAGAAACGAATCACATTGACAAATCCGATTATATCGATGGCAAACGTCAGTGTAACATTGAAGATCTGGAACGGTTTCTAGGCAGTCAGCCGGAAGAACGACAGCTGGAAATCGAAATTATAGCAACGGAAATATGTCAGAATGATAAACAATCGGGTCCCTGCTTGAATCTGTATCAGACGCATTCAAAAGAAATTATTATCGAAGGACAGACTTGTCTGGAGACATTGAACAATTTGCTTAGCCGAAACGAAGTGCGCTCAGTGAATATAATTATTGTGAACGAGGACATTTGCAACGAACCAAATGAACTGGAAGTTTCCAATAAACCTGTGATTAACGAGTATAACGAGAAAAGTGTTCCATTCAAAAAGAGAATTTCACCCAGACGTGCTTTGCAGAAGAAGAAGAAACGGATCAATGTACACACTCGGTCTCCAGAACCTGTGGAGGCACTTCACTCATTACATTTACCCATCATGACACATGGCGGGGCGGAGAGTAATAAACGATTAAAAACTGACGATTTCTGGATGAACACAAATGAATTAGTGAGTCCGCTGCGAATTCAGAAGATTGAATTACACGAGCGAGAGTTCGATAAGCCGGGTGCAAATCGTACGGTTACATTTGCTAAACTACCGTCGCTGTTTAACACGCCCAGAGATAGTGATGACTGTGACGATACACCAAGAACAAACCGAGACTTTAGACCGTGTAAATTACCTATCTTTAGCACGCCCAGATATTATAGGTAAAGTATTCTCCTACCTACATACTCTTTGACCCTGTACCCTGCTTATATTACATGCTGTAGTTTATATAAACCATGAACCGCATGTGTAGTCAGTGTGTAATAATTTACCTACTATATATGTGTATTTAATACTAGCTCCCCCGAAGAATACAACCCATTTGTCGTGGCAGAAAAACAGTTAATGGAACTGCTTCAGTGCGACGATTTCAAACCGTATACCACGTCCAGTCCGGCCACAAATCAATCTTCCAAATGTACACCCACTAAATCCACCCACCAAAATAAATACTCCAAATCACACGCAAATTCCAAAACCCCAACCACTAAACGTGCCTCAATTATTGAGCCCCCCGACGATTTCCAGGATAAAATGCTTCTGTTGCAAGATAATTTTGAGTTAATAGAGAATTTCATCAACGATAATTACGTGTCAAACGATACGATCATTCCGCAAAAACTAAACACAAAATCAAAACTTAGCGATCACTCGCACAGTAATAGAAATAAAACCACGAACGGACTTAGTTTGAATTGTATTTTATCAGCACGGAAGTACAGTGACGATGTGCATACTATCGACCCGAGTTTAATAAATGAGACCGACAACTTGTCCATACCCGACAAACTTGCTCTTGATAATTGCTCGCCTATGTCATCGAGCCATGAATTAGATCATTACAGTGTACAGTACGACAAGAAAATATCCGGTTTAGAATCAATGGCACCCGCGAAAAATGACACAATTAAACGATCCCTGTCCAGCCAAGACGAGCAAACGTTAGATGACATTGACTTTGATGAATTCATCTCGTCATTTGATGACGACGAGAGTTTCCCAACGTTGAAAAGTTTCTTGCAAAGCACAAAATCCGACAAATCCGAAAAGAGAATTGTTCAAAAATCGACCCTTTCCTTGAATTCCAGTTTTGGTAAGACCCAGCCTGCGAAAGGTCCAGAAATCAAGAAACCTATCACTCCCTTGAAACGCTCCGTGTCCTTGTCCAATCCCGTTGTGAAAGCGCGATCGATGAAGAATAAACAGGACATCCAAGAGTATCTGCACGCGAAGGATGCGAAACCGGCGAAGAAAATCAGCGCGAAACCAGACGAGGAACTATTCCCGCCCGACCACGAGATGTACGAAGAGTATAAGAAGTACAAGGACTTGTATACGCAGGAGAAACACGAGTTTATCGCCGAACAGAAGAAGCCGATGGGTGAAGGTGATTGTGATGAAATTAGCAGCAACGAAGAGGCGCAAATGGCCAAGAAGTTGCATGCGGTCAAGGTTAGCGGTGATTCAGCGTATGGCAGGTAAATATGTTTCATCGGTTACTCTGATATATCATAACAGTTGCACCAATAAGACAA
This sequence comes from Carabus problematicus, assembly GCA_963422195.1. Taxonomy (NCBI): domain Eukaryota; kingdom Metazoa; phylum Arthropoda; class Insecta; order Coleoptera; family Carabidae; genus Carabus; species Carabus problematicus. Next base: position 3,072,829 of record OY728588.1, on the reverse strand, counting down.
TCAAATTTCAGTTTGAACAGGAAATCGCCGAAAATCCAACCACGAACATCGTCAAACCGACATGGTCAAGTGAGACAGCAAATGCCCTTACGATCAACGGTGGAGCGCAGTCCAAGTTCGAGCGGCTCAGACACTTCGGTGGCAGTGCCGGCAAAAACCAAATCACGAATACCGAAATTTTGCCACGAATGTGGCACTAAATATCCCGTTGACGTGGCGAAATTTTGCGTCGAATGCGGCGTCAAACGTTTAGTGTTGTGACCAGTGATTTGCAGACCCGTGATACGCCTAAAAATTCACCTTTCATCCTCTATACTCGCTAACTGAATAAAGCGTGAGTTTGTATAGAAAAAAAATAGTAGGAACGTAATTTATTATATATTGGAATGCGGGGAAAAGATCGATATAATATTTTTATATTACATATTTTGTATCTTGAAGTAATAGTAAACATGTTTCGGCTTCGTTATATTGCTATTGAATTGTTAAGTTCGCCATTTTTGTTATCATTGTTTACACTAACTACAATTAATACTTTTTTGTATTTTTTTTTTGTTGATTAACAGTGAAATATGTGTACTTTTGATTTGATCTTAATTGTTTATATTGTAATATGACCGGCTTCTTGGAGCAGTGTAGATTTTCTATAGTGTGGAGTTTCTTTTTCTTTTACTGATTTGTATTTTTCTTTATAAGCGAATCACTTATATTTCTGTACGGCTGTTTATACACAAATTTGGAGAATACCTCAAGTGCAATTGTTTCTCTTGGCCTTAAGAGAATGTGATTTATATAGTGACAGTTACTGAATATGCTGTTTGTCCTAATCTCAAAAATTAACACATATTCAGCACAAATGTCTTGTAAATTCTTTTCATTTAGTTACCATTCCATTATAACATTTGCCATTAATAACAAGACTGATTGTAGACTCATTAATTTTATGTTTTGTGTGTGTCTTTTGTTTTATAAAAATGATTTTCGAATCTTATTACCAGTGTATTTTGTATTCTTTTACTGTGAATGTGCATTTAACATGAGTATTTTATTCATTGTAAATTTGCTAAATATAGAAATAAATAATTTGTTAACACAGTACATCTATTACATTTACCTATGTTTGTATTTATAGAATATTGTGTCTGGTACGTGTTTGCGTCTGTATTGAAACTGTTATAAATGTGCGTCATGTGCATAATTCAAATAGTTCGCCATATTGCGCGGTCTGGTTGTAATGACTCCCACCGAGCGCCAGTGCCCGTCGTGGAACTTGTGTTGGAGAGGTACAGTTCTATTCCTATCTCTCTCTTTTCAGTTATATTTTACTACTGGCTGGTGACTGCTTTGACAAAATTTAATAATTTTTGAATGTATTTGTGAATCATGAGTGGAATACTTAAATTGCCAGCTCTATTAACAAAAAATGTGGCACTGTCAAAAGTAAGGACACTATTTTTTCCATACCTGTTACTTTTCACACCTTTCGTATTTTGTTACATAACTAATTGTATATGACTGAAATGTTGGTTGTTTTCATTAGGAAACGAATGAACATTTATTCTATTGTTGTTATTATACAGTGTTCTCAGATGTCATTTGTTTTATAGGTTGGATTGTCACGTCCTGTTGTTAGCAGGGCTTTACATTTGACAAATGGCGATGGACAAGCAAAAGTTTCCACTGATCTCTCGAAGGCCTATCCTATTATAGATCATACATATGATGCTGTTGTTGTCGGTGCTGGTGGAGCTGGACTCCGCGCAGCATTTGGTCTCGTGGCCGAAGGATTTAAGACTGCCGTTATTACAAAACTGTTTCCTACTAGATCACACACCGTAGCCGCTCAGGGTGGTATCAATGCTGCTTTAGGTAGATTCACCGGAACTGATCTGATCTGATCTTGCTTAATATATCTGTTGTTACTGAAGTTGAGTAAATCTTGTGCAGGTAATATGGAGGATGACATGTGGCAGTGGCACATGTACGATACAGTGAAGGGGTCTGATTGGCTCGGCGATCAGGATGCCATCCACTATATGACTCGTGAAGCACCACAGGCTGTAATTGAATTGGAAAATTACGGTATGCCTTTCTCTAGAACATCCGAGGGTAAAATTTACCAGCGTGCCTTCGGCGGGCAGGCGCTTAAGTTTGGCAAAGGGGGACAGGCACACAGATGTTGCTGTGTCGCCGACAGAACCGGCCACAGTTTGCTGCATACACTGTACGGCCAGTCATTACGATACGACTGTAACTATTTTGTCGAATACTTCGCACTCGACTTATTGATGGAAAATGGCGTGTGCAAAGGTGTCATTGCATTGTGTCTGGAAGACGGAACTATCCATAGATTCCATAGCAAAAATACAGTAAGTAACTAAACTCAATTATGCTTTATATATGCAGCAGCAGAACTAAAGATGCCGTGTCGCAATGTATTATTTTTTTATTGTTTCGGAGAAATTTTTTCCATGGACATTATTACTTTAATGATATCATTACATGTCATATTATAAAAAGCAACCTTGAAATTTAAATTACTAGTTATTTCTGTTTTATGTCTCTATTGGTAAGAAAGTATTTATTGACATTTAAAGTAAATGTTGCTTTCACGTTGAATAGAATGCGCGAGATTGTTCTCCAACCAGTAATAAACACATACGTCGTATGCCAGTTAATAGTTAATAATCACATGCGAAAAGTTACACATGGATTATGTAATATTAATCTTTTATTTACTCCGTCCTACTTGCATTCTAAAAATATGTGCATAAAAGCGTCATTTGTAAACAGGTAACATGAATGTGTTTATCTCGCAAATAATTATCGTCAGATCGTAATTGCTGATGATAAACAAAATTACACTGATAAATTCCTAACATGTGCGTAATTAGATATTTTTTTTTCTTGAAAACAATTTTATTATTTCGTTCATATACTAGTGTCAAGGTCAACTTATGAAATATATTTGTATGTTCGCTCTAAATTTTTATATTTGGAAAAGTACCTACATACATAATATGTTGAAATCTGGGAATCGTACGCAAATAAAGTTTGATTTATGACGTACGTGGTTCTGAGAAATTGTAACAAATTAGAAATTCATAATATTTACAGAAATAGCGGGTGATCATTTAAAATCATAATTAAAGCGGGCTATGAATGTTAAATTAGATTGGCAACATCGACAGTTGATAGTATTATTTGAATTGTCAAAGTGACACTTCAAATTTAAAACCTGATAATTTTGAAAATCATTTACACAGTAGTGTATGGAATACTTCAATTCACCATTTTCTTGCCGTTCAGAGTTCTTAAAATAACTCTCTGTGAGAAAAACTTTATATTCTAAATTAAACATTTTGAAGTGTCACTTTGACAATTCAAATAATACTATCAGCTGTCAATGTTGCCAATCTAATTTAAAATTCATAGCCCGCTCTAATTATGATTTTAAATGATCACCCGGTACAAAAGTCAAACTTTCCTATAATGCGCTTAATGAATCATTTACTTATCTGTAATGTATTTACTATAGATATTATTCTAGAAACAGATCAAAATTTAATTAGAATTGCACCAAAAATCCATCCTAATTGCAGTTAAATATTTGTATGGCCGTTATAAATGTTTATTGCTGATTAGTTCTGCCGGGGATATAACAAGTAACAAATAATAATGAAAATGAATTAGTAGTTTGTGACAGATGTACGTTAAATGTTAACCGTACGTATTTGCTGGTGTGCTAGGTGCTTGCCACTGGCGGTTATGGTCGAGCATACTTCTCGTGCACGTCGGCTCACACGTGTACCGGCGATGGTACTGCCATGGTGACACGTGCTGGCCTCCAGTGCCAAGATCTGGAGTTTGTTCAGTTCCATCCGACGGGTATCTACGGCGCCGGTTGTCTGATCACCGAGGGTTGCCGCGGTGAAGGTGGTTTCCTGATCAACTCCGCGGGTGAACGTTTCATGGAGCGATACGCTCCCGTCGCCAAGGATCTCGCGTCCCGTGACGTCGTCTCCAGGAGTATGACCATTGAAATTCGTGAAGGTACATGTTTTGTTAAACGTGTTTTTTTCCAGAATAGAATCCAGAACTGTAATATTCATGTACTACAGGTAGAGGTTGTGGTCCGGAAAAGGATCACGTGTACCTGCAGTTGCACCATTTACCGGCTGAGCAGTTAGCTGCAAGGTTACCGGGTATCTCTGAAACGGCTATGATCTTCGCGGGGGTCGATGTGACGAGAGAACCAATCCCAGTGCTGCCAACTGTACATTATAACATGGGTGGCGTGCCTACTAACTACAAAGGACAGGTATGTTGTCATTGGGTGTGTTGTTGCACAGATACACCAGTTGGATACCATGTATTGTTGTTGATTGTAGGTTTTGAGTAATGAAAATGGAACAGACACTGTTGTTCCTGGTCTATATGCTTGCGGTGAGGCAGCTTCTAGCAGTGTTCACGGTGCGAATCGTCTCGGTGCTAACTCCTTGCTGGATCTGGTCGTATTCGGCCGCGCGTGCGCGAAGACAATTGCACAGGAACACAAACCGGGTGAACAAATCGAACCGATGAAACCAGTAAGCATTATTATCCATTAGATTTCCTGCAATAAATGCAAGTGATTGTCTGTAAATGTGTCCATTATTCAATTATCTAGAATTGCGGTGATTTCTCTTTGGCTAACTTGGACAAAATGCGGTACGCAGACGGTTCCATACCGACCGCAGCTCTGCGACTGGACATGCAGAAGACTATGCAAAAACATGCGGCCGTGTTCCGTACAGCCGACGTGTTGCAGGACGGTTGCGATAAAATGGCGAAATTGTACAACGAGATGAACCAGTTGAAGGTATCCGACCACGGAATGATCTGGAACACGGACCTCGTGGAAACGTTGGAACTGCAGAACCTCATGTTGAACGCCATCCAGACGATAGTGGGTGCGGAAAACAGGAAAGAGTCTCGCGGTGCGCATGCCCGTGAAGATTTTAAGCTGCGAAGTGACGAGTTCGATTACACCAAGTCGACGGACGGGCAACAGAAGAAATCTGTGGACGAGCACTGGAGAAAACACACGTTGACCACGGTTGACGAGGCAACTGGCAAAGTGACCATTAAATACCGACCGGTCATTGACGCAACGTTAGACCAGAAGGAGTGCTCCACGGTGCCGCCAGCCATCAGATCGTACTAACTATTATTCTGAACAAGATCCACCGAATAGATTCTAATGTCATCGATATAATTTTCTCTTTTTTTGTTGTTGTTAAAAAAGGTATTGCATACATTATTACGTTGAGTGATTGAATCACAGTATTAAGAAGGAATGTAACGGCGAGAAGTACAAGAGGAAATTGGAATACTTAAGAACAAACTTATTTAAGTATCTCTTATAAAGTATTGCACAAATAAGGTAATTTTGTTTTGTGAAATATATTCATTGTTTTACCCATTGAGAAACTATATATATATTTATATGCTTGTCCACACAACATCATGACGGGGCGCGGAGCAACGGTTGCTTGATTAGTTCAGAATAAAGTCTATTTATTTTATTTATTATGTTGTACAATTGTTATATGAATAGTGTCACCGGTGCTGCTAATTACCATATCGCATACTGAGTAGCTGTTGCTGTAATTAGTACTGTTGTTAGCCATGTGTGATTCACGTGCAGCATTATTGAGGTTAGTTTTTATTTTACGAAAATCAGACCATTTGATTTTGCCAGTTGTTCGAAAACATTGAGTTTTGTTTTATGAAATGTGGAGTAAAATACAATAAATTTTATTGTGGACATTTTTATTTATTTTTACACTTTGATAATATTTGGAATAATAGTCAAAACAAGTAATACTATATCTGTGGTATTCAGCAATAAAAAATTCAGTGATAAATAATAGGAAATTGAATTTTGTACTGGTAATTATTTGTTATTAGTGTAATGTGCGGAAAGCAATAAGTTCGAGTTTTACTGAAGAAACCGCGACATTTTCATGGGAGTTTGTTTAAGAATTAAAAAACACTGTTGTTAACTGCATAATAATAACGTTTGCATAATGTATTATTGCTGGCCGGAATAAACTTGATAAAAATGTCAAAGGTTAAAAAATTACTTCAGCGTATTACAATCTTGATCAGTAATACACCGATATGCACAACATATATTGGATGATGTCTGCATGATAATAACAAATACATTTTTTAAATGTTATTAGTTTTTATATAGTAATGATAAACCACGTAATTATCATTATCGTGTCTGCTTCTATTAATAACACTTTTATCAGATTTTTTTTCGCGCATGTTCCAAAGTTTTTCGTCATAAACATGATTTTAAAACATTTCCGTTTCGTTTATTTTTTTGAAACTCCCAAAATTCTGAGAAATATCCTTTCCTTGTATTTATCTGTCATACTCGCTATATGTCAGAGCAACGTTTTATTACTTATGGTTTTGGTAAGAATTTTACTAAATTCTAGGAATTGATTTTATATTTTTATGCAGTACTGCACTTATATTTAACACAATGCACTACTTTTCTTATCGACGTTTAATTAACCATTAAATGCAAGCATTTAGTTGTTGCTTTTTTTTTTAGTTACAATGTGATAAATACAATTTATATGTTGTTTACTGCAGAAATTAAATGATATTAACAGGATTCTTATACTTTTTTATGATGACTGTGCATAAGAATACGATATCCGAAAGTATTTTTGATCTAAATACTAAGACCCTGGCTTGTCTGACATTTGGAATAGGGTGGTATCTACTCGGTATCGGTTGACCCATGACCCAATGCAAACATTTAATATCAGTGCTGTCCTGCTCTGGTGGAAACAGTTACACATACAGTGTGTAACACGCCGGTCTCAGCTCAAACCAGACAAAGAATCGCTCCAGTTTCTTATCGAGTATTGCTGCCGCATTTAGATCATTTCGTCAGTTCAGTTTTGGACACTGAACGATCTACACGGTTTTTCCTTGACGGGTTTCCCGATCTCTCTTGTGCTATCTGAGTTCTCTGAGTGCTTCTTATTTCCCGTTCGTCGACGCATCTGTATGTTTCTGAAGAAATATAAAAGCTGTATGAGTTTGGATTCAAGTACAACAGTGCCAAGTTTGGGCGCATGTGCGATCATCATTCAACTAGCCGAGTTATTGTTTGATTATTGTTACAGTAAGTTGACTTAATGTTACCTGGTTAAAATGCAAGCAAAACTATTGGCCGCACTAGTACATCGGATGCATGCCGGAAAACATAGAATATCTAGTTATTGCCATGGACGTTCCATATCAAACAGTTGTTATTCTCTAGTGTCGGGGTCATTTAATGACCCCGACACATGCAAATTATTATCGGAGTCAGATAACAATTTATTTTTCGTCATTAATTATCCGATTTTACTTACTGATTTTTTTATGTCACTGATTATTGTTATGGTAACTAATATCGGTTTTTCAATCATTTTGAACAGACTGTGATTTCAATAAGCTTATCACAATGCCAGCTGTTCCTCAAGGAGCGTTTGCGGCATGTAAAGTTCGCGAGCAAGAACTTAAAATTGCTAAAATGCAAACAAACGATCAAGATCAAGAGAAAATGTTCTATAACGGAAAAGGTTAGTATATTAACGTTTGTATCCGGAATGTTATGTTCAGTACATAATTGCCTATTTTCCACAGCTTTAGAACTGTCTCCGTTGAAATACAATAGTAAACTAATGAACAGCATTTGGGGTCTGTACAATCGTTATTCTGTGCACAATTTCAAGAAGAACACTGATGCAGAAGGATTTGATGTTGCAGGATGCCAGAAGTGAGTGTCAACATATACATACCCACATACATACTAGTTTTCACTATGAATATACATTTTTATTCATTTTCTTTGCAGCTCTGGTAATCCTGCTTCTGCAGACAAGTTGTCTACAGAAATCAAAAGAAGTAAATCCTCCCAAAATCTAGTCCCTGATTGGATGAATGTCTGGGGAACCCATAAGTCCTACTGAAAGATACCGGTGTATTGCTTTTATTCTTGGGGGATGGAATATTTTGTAATGATTAATTTTTGGGAACCCTTAGATATTATTCAACTGTGTCCATAAAACATAGATATGAATTATGTTTTATGTGTATGCGGGTATACTGTGGTTATTATTCATTTATATGTATTTGTTTAAAAGATTTATTTTACTATAATCTTTAAGTTCAATGTATGTGTTATCTATTCTTGTATTGAACTGAGCTTTGTATTGTATATTTTTCAATAAAATAATGTTTATCAGTACACTGCTATTTCATACAAAATATTGTAAGTAATTTATTAGTACATCGCTGTATTATGGAAATATGTAGTTTTAGTTTCGTATTAATTAAATTAAACAAATAGGACATTATAATAATTAAAAACAAAGCTTATGTAATATGTTGTACATACAAAGATTAAACAATTTTAGTTTTATTAATCATATGTTCGAGATGTTTACCGAAACAAATATGTAACATGAAAAACTATACATATACAGTGGAATATACTTAGCTAGGGATGCGCATCGAATGACGATGTTTGAAGAACATCGATGTTGAGCCAAAATACATCGATATTTTTGCATCGATATTTTACTTCCGATGTTTTTATGACATCGATGTTGAATGATTCGATTTTCGATGCTATTTTGTTTTGTTTTTGACAGCCATCTAACAGCAGGGTGCCGCCCTGGTACTTCATGCGGGAACTACTTTCTTGTGGAGAATATGGCGGGAAATTAAATGAAAGATGAAGTTTATTTGTACTTAAGGATTCCAGTTTGTGAATTTTCCAAAAATCCTTTGGAAGTATGGCAACAATTATTTCCAACATATCCAACACTGTTCAAAGTGGCTTAAAAATACCTGACAACAGTAGCAAACTTAGTTCCATCGGGCGACTATTTTCCAAAGCTGGTCAAATGTTGACTCAGCTACGAAATCGTTTAAAGGGCAGTCGATTATCGAAACTTTTATTTTTACAAAGTTTGGATAAAAAAGTTGGGATATGGCTTAATTGTTCTATATCTAATATTTTCATTATCTGTATGTTTAACATAATTATTTTATTATATTTATAATTATTATACCTGTTATTTTTTTGCTATTTGTTATATAGGTTACATTATTTTTTCATTACATCTTTTTTGTATTTTAATAATAGTGTTTATAATACTCTGATGTTTGTTTTATTACTTGTATTTCAAAAAGTAAGGGTAACTAGTTTAAATGTAGTAAATACGCATCCAGCTTCCATGTCCAAAAACATCGAAAAACATCGATGTTTTCATTACGATTTATTGCTTACATCGATTTTGCTTTACGATGTTACAATCGATGCCCAACATCGATGTTTCGTTGGTCGATGCGCATCCCTAATACTTACTAACGAACGTATCTCAGAGTTTCAAATAAATACTTTCGTTATAGTGAACCAAATTCCTGGTTTCTTCAAATACCTATAAGCGGATACCACTGAATATATTTTATATGTATGCACGTAAAGGAAGATACTGACTATTAGGCGCACTGTACAAATTTTGAATTTTGACAGTTCATTGCGGCCGCAACTTGAATTTGCGCGGAAATTGTCATTGCCAAGTTAATTGTTGTTTTATGTAATGTTGTTACTCATTAGTTTATCCAAGTTCATACGAAAATATGACACATGTTTCATTTCGAATTTGTATACATGTTTATAGTCTCAATTCCCGTATGTGATAATCCTTAACATAAATATTTAAGGTTAGAACTGCTGCTACAAAATGTGTAAAAGCAAAACGCTACAGTTAACTTTAGCCATTATAAAACCGCATGTAATAAAACAACCACATGCTCTGCAAGGTATTCGTGATCAAATAATTGCATGTAAATTTAACGTAGTTCGATCGAAAAGAACATGCTTGACACTGGAACAAGCAGAGAACTTTTATGAGGAACATCGACACAAGTTCTTTTATAATAGACTTGTTACCTTTATGACGAGGTAATTGTAGAAAATTTGGTGAAAATCGAAATGTAAAACTTCAATTCTATTTTAGTGGTCATTCAGAATTTTATATCTTAGCACGCGATAATGCAGTTGTTAAGTGGAGAAAACTGATGGGGCCTACAAAAGTTTTCAAGGCACAATTTTCAGATCCAGACTCAATTAGAGGAAAATATGGACTTTCCGATACTAGAAATGCTACACACGGATCAGGTAATTTGTTTTATCATGTAAGTAATATCGATTTTTCGTGATAACTTATTTGTAGATTCTCCACAATCAGCCGCTAGAGAGATTAATATCTTTTTTCCAAATTTCGATGTTAAGTCGTGGTACGCGAATGAAGAATTACTGCATAGAATAAATCGTGTCAAGTTTTTAGAAAACGAATTTATGCATGTACCTGATGTATAAAAATTATATGTAAGTCTTAAATTTACTATTTGCATTAAGCATTTATTTAAAAGTGATATAATGTGAGGTCATGAAACAACATATATATACAATATAATCACAAGGTATTTTATAACTAAATCACTCGACTTTATCCATCAATGCGGACAAATACTTTTGGTCTACTAAACACACTCATTCCCTCTTCTAACTTGTCAAGTTGATCCTCTATTTCCTTTTTCCGGTTCCGTATCTTCAGTGTATCTGATCGGACGGGCAACATGTTTAATTCGGTAATGAGCTCTGCGTAACCTGAAATAAAAATAAACTTAATTGTCAGTGACAGATGTTTACGGAGCCCGGCCTACTTTGTTTAATCATACGTAATGTCTCCTTCTTTTCATCGTCTGGCAGTAATACATGATTCGGTGGACATCCGTCGTCTACTTTCACCGCGTTTTTCGTCAATTCTTCTTTTCTCTCTCGTATATATCTGGGTATAACACCTTTCTGGTAAGTAGGCGGTGGCAGTGTGGGATCGGTGGGCGGGTCCGTGGATTTACTCGTTTGTTGACGCACCGCCACCTGTGCATTTTCCTTTACAAAGTCATGCGGTTTTCTGTCGTGCGTGGTGTTTGAATGCTGCTGTCGCTGTTCGGGCGAGGAGTTGTGTCTCCGTTTTGTGTTGTCACCATCGCCTAGTAATTTCGGCGATATTGCCTCCACGGAACGTCGATGCGGAGGTGGAGATCCTATGGAATGTCTTCTAGCTGGTGTCGTTGTACTGCTGGACGGCTTTTCATTTGATTTTATTCGACTATCGTGCATTAGATTTGCACTGTCAGTTTCGTCTGTTTGTACAGCAATATCCTTGTACCTATGTTTATCGCATGTTTCCTTCACAATTCGCATACAACCTTTCTCACACTGTTTTGACCTGTACCGTGTGCCCTTTTTACCAGCAATGTTTTTGTCGGACGCGGCCGCAGAGATCATTTTAGGTTTGTCGATGAGTGACAGCAAGGCAAGATTTTGTAATTCTTTTCTAGTTGTCTGCATTAATTTCATCGTTCGTTGATTCGGTGGATTTGATCGCGTCTTGGAATCCAGTTTGCTGTGGAATGTACTTCGCTCGGCTGATGCTGGTTTGTGTTTACTTGGTTCTTCTATTAGACCTTGCATACGTTTTATATGTATCATATTTTCTTTGATAAAATTACGACTATGAACGGGTGCTAGCAAAGGGAAAAAATATTTTCATGTAAGGTTCATCATTTTGACAGTTGATAATGGGTACATACCAGGTTCAGGAAAAATACCTCTCAGAGTATTCATCTTTATTTACTCCAAATAATTTAGTACAAACTGATATAAACTGCACTTTATTAACTAATTTTGTACACTACAATTTATTATTATTCCGTACTACATGTCAACGTAAATTTCGTATATTTTAAAACAAATAAAAACAAAATATCTCAGAATGACAGTATCAAAAAATTGAAACTCCCTAACAATACTTTGGAAATTCGTAAATAGCGAAAAATTGAGTTTTTGAAAATAATTTATTATAGTTTATTACCGACAAGTTAACAATTATTGTAAGAATAATAGAACGTGTGATAAAAATGCTGCACATAACGATGTTATAGGGAATTTCGGTTCTCTCATGTTAGTAACAAAGTGAGAAATAAGGTAACACGTCTTGTTTGAAAAATGAAACGAAATGCTTCAGAATTTGAACAAATTATTGAAAATAATCGATCGTTTAGTATGCGTAATACCTCTATACCTGGAATAAGCGATAATAAATGGTATTAACCGATATTTACGTACTGTGCATTTATATTTAATCTATTTTCTTAAAGGAAAGAAGTACTGGATCAACAAGAATACGATTTAATGATGTTTGAAATCCGAGAAGAATTAGTATCGCGTGTTCTGGATGAATGTTACAAGAAATATATTGAAAAAGAAAGTATTAAATATATAGTGGATTGTGCATATATATCCTGGAAACAAATAGTTGATGTCAATTTCTATGTACACGATCGTGTTACTGACTTTTATGGGCACAATTCACTTTGGTTTCCGGATGAGGAACTGGAGCCGTGTGTAGCGGATTCTTGGGCTAAAGGAAATATTTCCGTAAAGCCTCGGAGTTTAGTAAAACTGGACGCACAGAAAGCAAAAACTGTTATATCTGATTACCAAATTATTGAATGTTTTGATTATCCAACTGAAAACAAGTTCAACATTCAAGATGGCTCGAAATCTGACAATTTGTCAGAAATATATGAAACCGATTCGTGTATAAAACCAACTATTGAAGAGGACAAATCTGTTCATTTCACTTCGTTCGTCTCGAATAATGAAATAGTCGATGAGAAAACTAGTGAACCTGTAAAAGAAAAGGTTAAAGTTAGTGTGAAATTTGTATTTGATTGTAACTTAAGTTCGGATGGTTGTTTATTTGACAGGTTAGTGACGAGTTCACGAAGAATATGAAAGCTATGCGAAAGAAGAATCTGTCTGTATGTGGAACTATTGGAACTATCAGAAAGAAACCACAGATTTCATGGCTGGATATGGATCGTAATGTTGAACCACCTCATCGGCTGTATTTTCCACTGTTAAGGTAGGATCATTGATTTATATTAAATTATAAATACCTTTGACAAGTTTAAATGTTCTATTTGAAGCATTTTTTGGTAAAATTATAATTTTAATATGTACTCACCTAAGAATAGTACCGCGTTTTGTTAAAATCGACGATAATCAAACTATACAGAGTAAATTTTATATTTTCTTATCACGTTAACGTCGTGAATATTAAGATATAATTAATTACTAAACTAATTAAACAATGCGTATAATAATTTATATTTTATGGCACCATTATATTATTTATTTATTTTTTCATTTAATTGCAAACCACTAAATATTTATGACTGCTATTTATTACCTTTGCTTGTAACTATTTATAAACCATAGCCTAGAATTACATTTAACACATATCAGAAATATTACCTGTTCATTTTAACAGGTATGATAAGATTACCGTAATATAAACTGCACTTTAAATATTTGAATTAATAAAATTAACCTCCCGCGTTGGAAAATATATTCATTAAAACAATTTTAGTATGCTAAGGTTGGTATGAATATAACGTAACTGTAATGTGTGGTAAGAAGTTTCGAGTTTCGGTCATAGATGGCACCATGAGTATTGATTTTTCGATTTGCTTTCATATCTGTTGTTGATTTAATATATTCATTAAATCAATTTTAGTATGCTAAAGTTGGTATGAATATAATGAAACTGTAATGTGTGGTAAGAAGTTCCAAGTTTCGTTCATAGATGGCACCATGAGTATTGATTGTACGAATTGCTGTCATATCTGTTGTTAATTTTGACATAAACAGGTTTTAAACGAGCAAAGATCAACAGTAATTATTTAATGTTTCACGCTATTTACATAAGTTAAATTACTTTTATTTGTTACAATATTGCCAGTTAAGTTAAATTGCATTTGCAAATGTTACATTACTGAATATGAAATGCACGAATTTTGATTGTTTTAACAAAACAAATATCGGCCGCTGTTGATGCCATACAGTGACATAAGGTTGGTTCGCTTATTTATGGAACGAACCATGTGGGCATTCGCCCAAACCATTACTGTATCGTGAAACGTACGGGTTCTATTAGAAACAGGCGTACATTACTGGACTGGGCAACTGTAGTCCTTGGAGCTTGTTATCTGCTACAGTGTGCATTAAGTTTTATGTTTTGTTATTCATTGGAAATACATATTAGAGAAACTGCTTCAATTTCTCTTGCCTGCGCGGATGAAAAATGTTATTTTCGTTTCGATTTTGTATAATAACGAAACGTGCCAGTATGCAGGTATCAATTATTAAGAAATTACTTGTGAAAATTAAGTGTTCGCAGTAAAATTAACGGTGATGTATGAATTTAATTATCTGATGAAAATCGCGTGTACATTTTATAACTTCACCAAAACTGGTTCAGCAACGTTAACTTATTTTTTTTTGTATTTGGACAAACCAGTTTGAAGGATCCGTAGTACTGTCCTTGTATGTTGTCCAAGTTCTCATGCTGGACTTGTGTATTGACAGATAAATCTATTATTACATTGCGGCTTATGCAACAGTTTAATGAATTACATAACTCAGCGTGTATGGACACACACACACATGTGAGACTATTGTGTTCGTGTTTAGATCTGAACTGGCAACGTTGCCGGGGCAACACGTAAACAAATAACTAATTAATTAACTGTGCCAGGAATGGTTATGTGTCACGTTCAAGGATTTCCTAACGATTCAGTAACTGGGCGAAACATTTTAGATAATAAAACGATTCGTTGCAATTATGAGCAAATTATACGTATATTCGAAGTGTCTGTATTGGCGAATGTATACTTAAATGTTCTTACAAGTTCCTATCATTCTATTAAATTCGAATACTCGAAATTACCCTTAAATTCCGGACATAATAACATCATATTATGCAGTTTTTAATTCTGCAAAACTTTATTCTTTACACTTTTGCTCTAGAATGCACTGTGCAGAAGTAATCGGAATATTTACATGTTAATTCCACGTGTGTTGGGACACCCGGTATGTATTTTGTACACTCCATAATGTCTTGATAGTTTTATAATTTGCATGCGAAGGATATTTGTTAATGTACTAATCCTTACATGCGTGCCATCTTATCCGCGACAAATTACAAAACTTTATGCCGAATGTAGTAAAAGTCAAGGTTCCGATGAACATACAAATGGATGCGTCTCTTTCCAGTTCAAGGGCAAGAAGCCGCTCTGTGTTCTGTGAGATTACACACGTTGAGTGTAAATTCACATTTAATTGACGTGGGCTTATTACATTTTCATGATTTAATTAATTCGTTAAAATATTATTCCTGTTATACGTCATATATCTTCTGTGCAAATAAATATCCAGTGAACGTAAACTGATATAGTGTATCCATAGATATAAGAACTTGACTAAACGCAGCATGCTATTAACAGAGGATTATCCCAAATTATACGACACAGTAAATGAATAAAAAGCAGAGCTGTATTCAGAAATTTATAAATACATTTTGAAAAATAACAACAAAAATATGATATACATCTTAACAATAATAATACAAATTAACATAAATAAATGTAATATTCAATAAATTATTATTACGTCTTAATTATAGACAAAATGTCTCTTGTCTTTCCCGCTAAGAGCATTACAAATGTACCTGAATACCGCCACTACTAGTAGTTTATGGCCTCTCCTGCTGTGAAGGGTACCACCCTACCTATTAAGGAATCATGTCAAGTTCTTATATCTATGGATAGACTATACACACGGGTTATATATTTTTTAATTTATGGCAGCCTGAGATTGTTTTGTTAGCATCAAAAAACAATGTTTATAAATCAATTTTTCTGTAACTTCAAGCCATATAGCAGAATATATTGCTTCGGAATGTGGTAGAGACATTTATGTTGTTTAATTAACTATATACATATATGGAACATTTCAAATCAGTAACATAGATGAATTGTCGAACTAACATTTCAATTCCACTTGATCTGTCATTGAAATGATTAGATGAATCATGTTTGAATCTAATTAGATTTAGTAGTTTCTTATTATTATGAACCTTTCGTTATCGTTTCCTTGTATTGGTTCAGTTTGTTGTAGAATTTTCATCCCAGATCCTTGGTCTAGTTCAAGCAACACATACATACGGTACATACACCGTAGCTGCTGTTGGTTTCGTTCGTGCAGTTTAACCATTTTACCAGATTGAATGACAGTGTAAGACGTAGTGTTGTAATCTGATTAGCGTACAAGGAGTCTCATTGTGCTCGATCAAGTTCACAGTAACATCTCACACAGGTCATGAATAAATTTGACGCGGCTGCGTGCAGCAGCAACTCACTATTCAATCATGTACATGCTGCTCGTCGTCCGCGGTCGTTGTCATGACAGTCACGCAGTCTCACTAAAGCCCTGTGCGTGCATTGAGCGTCTCCCTCAGCCGTGCACGGTTGGGGGTACTGATATACTAGCGGGGGGGGGGCTTGTTTTGTTGGTCTTTGTTCGCACCCTCTGGTTATGATTTTCGGCTGGTAAACGTGCCTATTAGTTTACGTCGTAATTAAATTGCCGTTTGGCCTGTTTTTTCCTACAGATTTTTATGTTGGCAAGTTATGTTTGAGGGATTATTTTGGGAATAAAACAGACGCTTTACTTGTGATTATAGCGGGGCTCAGAGGCCGTATTGAGTGGAATCGCGACCAAGTCTTCTCTGAAAATATGACACCAATACTTTAGTAGTGTGGAAAATATATTTCTATATCGGAAAATTATGCGTAATAACTACAGGCCGGTTATGTAATGTGTTGTTAAAACAAAACTAGTGTAATGAATTAATTGTTTTTTTTTTTTATTAGTCGACAATTAAATATGGTTTTGTAGTTAATTATGCTGGAACGATATAATTTATTCGGTGACCTACATACACTGTCAGACAACGGAAGATAATTTAATCCCGTGGCCTTGACCAAAGTTACTAAACCATGAAATTCAAGGTCTACGAAATGATTTCAAGTTGTGTGTATGTTTTAGTAAAAACGGTTTCACTATATGGACATTTAAATTGTAAATTATTTTTAGCACTTAGCATGGGGGAAAATTAAAATTTTTCACCTGATTTTCATCTAGGCTATTGTTAGATTTTGCTCCCATTATTTTCCGGCTCATATGGTGTTTTTCTTTTCCGCATTTATGTGTTCTTATCGAGCATCATTTTGTTTTTTTATGTGTTACCCTTGAAGGTACTAAGTTTTGTGGTTTCCAAAAATATTTAACTTGGTTTAATACCAGTTGTTGGTGGGTTATGTCCACAAAACTGTTCATTTTGTTACGTTATTGTATTGTCGGTGAGGCTACCATTAAATGTATTTGAATTTCCAATTTACGTTCATATACCTATGCATATATTTAATGCATTCGGAGAAATATGATTTCCAGCAGTGTACATAATGCATACTTGCTTACAAAATAAAACTCCGAACACAAATCATTGTTCACAAAGTACTAATGCCCGGTACTTTGTCCGCTCTATTCAAATACGTTTCTTCACCATTACATTATGTTGCGTTACATTACGTTACGGCAAACCACTTATTGCCCTAGCGACCACCGAAATTCTTTTGTTCGCCTCGATACAAAGTAATACCCGCGCGTTGTCATTTGAAAGGATTATAAAAAGTAAAATATGTTTCCCCGGGCACATTTCGGAAATTAAATTGGCCTCCAACAAAAGGTTGCATATAATATAGGCGACTTGACTTTTCTGCATGGTGTACGTGTCAAGACTCGGGACAAAGAAAACCGTACTGCGCATGCGTCACTCACAGGGGGTTGATCTCTAAATATGTGACAATCGTGCGGTAAATATCCCGAAAATAGTCAAATAGTCCGAGTGTAAAAATTGTTATTTATATCACTAAACAATTCCATCAAGTAAAACTGCAGAAAGATGTATTATTTAAGTAATTAACTAATGTAAATGTTTACTAAATATCTGAAGTTGTAAATATACAAAATAATGATTATTATTTTTATTAATATTTAAACATATTTTTGTTAATTCACGTCAGGATCATTAAATGAAGTAAGGCGGAAATACATAAAAAAAAGGTTAGTATCTCTTAAAAAAGTAAAACAAACGAGCCATCTGACTCACTTTAGCACTCAGAGCGATCCAATTCACTTAAATCGGCAAAAACAAGCGGCTCAATTGATCACTTGATCAGCGAAGCATTTTAGGGTGAATTTGAATGTAAAAACCCTCTGTTTGTGATCCATAGTTCCGCAAGGATAAAGTAAACAATATGATAAATGTATTTGATATTTGTGTTCTTCGTATTTTTAGCTCATCGACCTCCTGTCGAAGAGCTATAGTGTTCGGTACGATGTCTGTAGCATCTTCCGATTTCAAAAATTTTTGCACAGAAATCCCGGACAGACCCCCTGGACCACGAAATGACTATTACAACATATGTCCGTATGTATGTCGCTCGTCCGCTCGCTCGCTCGCTCGTACGAGATTTTTTGTTCCACTCAGATCTCCTAAACTACCCAACGGATTTTTATGAAATTTTTTCTGCAGATACTTGTTATGGTCTAGTTGTGCAAGGTACATTTTATTTTTCAAAATTTTCCTTCGCACTTGAGAAAAAAAATATTTTGCAACTTTTTTTCAGTTTTTATTTTTTTTCTGCTTTATTTTTCACTCAATTGTATTTAAAATTTTCTTGCATATGCAGGAAATGGAACAATATTTTTCTATATTTTTTATTTTGAAAAATTATGTAAGACCATTGGAGAAAAAAATATTTTTAAATTAAAAATTGAACAAAAGAAGATCAATGCATTTATAGTCGGCTTAGTTTGCTTTGCTTTTGTCAAGAGAAGAAAATGTATTCACACTTGTTTTAAATTTGTTGTTTTATTTGCGACCTAGGCACCTACGATTTTAAAAGTGAATTTAGATAAATAATAATTTGTGATATATTCAGACTTGCACATACGTCGATGAGCTGCAGGCATGGGTGACTAACCCATTCTTTGAATACTAGTTTCTTATTGACATTGAGAAATTAGCACTAACAGTTACGATGTTATGTATTAATTTTGTATATTCTTTGCGTAATACTTCATTGGACATTCTGAACTACAAATGCTCATTTGCTTGTGTGAAACATGATCTATATTTTACTATTCTTCGCTAAATAAATCGCTCTGTTAAACAATAGTTCAAATGTTGTACCTTTCACGTAATATTTCCGTCATGAATGTGCGAACTTTTCTCCGAAAGAATATTTCTTTGTCCGGCCGGACGCGGAAATGGATTCAGTTTGGGATTTTCCTATTCCCGTTGGCCTACACGGCCAATTGACGATTATGTTTATGTAAGACAAGTTACGGTAGCAAGTGTGTAAGTGAATGTTGAGTGTAATTTGACATACAAGTAATGATCGTAACTTGTCATGGTCCGTGGCACAGTGTGTGTTGCTCGTCCACACTCTTTGTGTCAGTGTGTTGCAGCAGTACGCTCTGGATTGACAAAGAACTCTGAACTGCGCCTGCGCGTGCCGGGGTAGATCTAAATATGTGACAAACCCTGTGATGCCTTTGTTAGAGATACATAGTCAGCCGTGTAACCTAGCGACTACGGGCGAATATCGGCCGGCCTCGGCCCGATCCTCTACTACTCTTCATCCGTATGGGGCAACGGTAAACGTGAGTTATGATCACGACCATCGCACAGACAAAGATGCACACACACACGCCGAACCGAAAGTGAGAGCAGGACGGCATGATGTGTGTTGTACATTAAAAGCATAAAATAAAACGATCAGCACCCCCTAGCAACAGTGTGCGAACTGTTCGGGCAGGTTTGCGGTTGCGTGCGGAGGCCGCCTGCTCTTTGTGTGACTCCAACAGCTGACTACGTTGCAATCTTGCAGCTCGTCTCTTTCTACTCATACCACTAAGTATTCGTTGTTGATGGTGTCATTTTAGCCGGCTGATTTACAATGTTATTGATCGGAGGTTTTCTCCTATTACCATCAGGCCAATTATTGCATTTTTTTTTGTGAAGTACCCGGCCGGATGCACTGTATTGATTGGAAACTGCTTGCCTGCAGAATGAAAATGTGTGTAATGTAAATTGATTAGGGGAAATTTCCATCAGAGTTGATGCAGGATGTGTACAGGGAACCACGCATTCGGTTTGGGTTTGCATATATTTTGTGAGAGCTGCTTGTGATTCAGAAACCAAATGGCCTGTTGCGTTTACGGTAATTTAATTTGCATCGGCATTTGAAATAGAGTAGTCACTTCGCTTAGAAGCCTCCTTGCATGTGATACAATTTTGAACATTGTATTTTGATAGCATGCATTCAAGACAAAATTTGCAAAGATAAACACGGAACAGGATGATTACTTTGTTCTTTCACGTTTTCAATCCACACTATTTGTTGATAAAGATAGGTTTACGATAACCGAAAGTCAAGAATGAAGTAATGCCAATGTACAAACAGGTAGTAGGAGATAATAAATAAATAAAGAAATAGACGCCAGCACACTTAATTCTACATAAATACAACACAAGGTCGGATCAGGCAGAGCTAATCATCGGCTTGATTAGTGCATACATGTAAAAACACTGAATAAACAGTCTAGCAGATTAATATTTAACTTTTATTTCATAACAGGAAATCGCTATGAAGTGCTAACTATTATAAATACGCTATGTAGACAGATTAATGAGACAACCGCTAAAAAAAAACCGACAATTTTTTCTTTTAGCTCCGCTAATTCTATATTCGGAACGGTGCTAATTTTCCGGAATGTTTATTTAAAATATTAACATTATTTGTTGTCTGTCTGATACAAGGTTCTCACTATAAATACATACCATATAGCTTTAAGGAAATTCTAATCGTTTGATTTCAATGGACCATGGGTCATATTTCTTGGGTATTTGTGAATCTCGCACGAAAGGCTCCTCGTAAAAAGGCCGTCCGCTCTCATTTGAATCTGTGTGCTGTTTAAATGTGCACGCCGTGTTCAAAGTCGGGCCCGTAACATCAAAAGAAAAAGGTGCTCGTATCGTGAAATTTTATGGAGAAAACCACTTTTCTCTTAACCGCCATTTGTATCGTAACATTATCGCTCCCGTTACGTCGTTCGGTTTTAATTGTCCTTTGTGCTGGTTCGTAAAGTGCGTTCAGCAGAACACACAACGGTTATCTAAGTAGTGACGCGGTCGGAACAGTGGGGTTGGTTAGTGTTCTCATCCCTGAATCTGGCAGGAACCAGGGACAAGGTCTGTGGAAATGCGCATGCGCGGGGCCCAGCTCAGCTGGCACGGCGATCGATGCCTAGTTCACTTGCCAACAGTCAGGGTTGGACTCGGACATTTCCCGCTGCACATCCGCTATATGCGCAGTTGTGAAGAATATCGCTGCAAATTGGTCTCCAGCCTGAATTTTTTAACAATTATCATACTTGTGCTTCAGTTTCTTTCACATTAATTTAACATTTATAAATTTTGTCATATCGATGAAATTCTCATTTGATTATTATACTAAAATAATTGTTGTCATCTGAAATGAATCCTTTATTGATTGTATGAATGAATGGAATGTTATTATAATAGCATGCAATATGCCAATTGTCATATATTATCATTCATGTTGATACAAATCTGTGAATTATATTTATATTTGACGATCTTAAATAAAATTAACCCCGGTTGAGTTTCATTAAAAATCTATGCTAATCCTTTATTCGGCCAATTAGTGAAAACTAATATCAATTACGACACAATCAATGAACAATATATTTAATTTAATCCATTAAATACATTTTAGTTTTCTATGCAGGTATGTTGCTGATCTGTTCGTGGCATCATTATTATTATTTTTTCGTCCTGATTCCGGCCCTGGCCACCGGAAATATTGCACTAAGGCACATGGTTTATGTATCGATATGTGTTACACATTTAGGCCACCTTAATTGATCTATTTATTACTGAATAATGTGTTTGGTCGAGCGGATCCCGGCCCGCAGATCTATCACTATAAATTATGTTGTGTTTATCTTTCGATCTGACCGTACTCAGGGGTTGCAAGGTGCTGTCCTCTATTTGGTTTTCATTTATGGTTTAATGCAATTTAATATAATATAACAAGCAATATTGGATATATAAATATCTATATTTTACTATAGCGAAAATTCAGAAATCGTTCAGAGCAAGGAAAATTTGTTTTTAAAACATACAGAATTTATTTTCAGCTTCGCTGAAACTTAATTTACTCTAGGCTGTAAAACAAAGTCACTTCATTTCATTATTGTTTTTATTTTATTGTTATTCTTAGCTAACGTACACGAACCGACAGTCATCGTTCGTTTTGCGGTTCTTTTTTTTTTTTCGTTTTGCCGTTGTAGTTCGAAGTGAGTTTAGTGTTCTGAATCGAGTTTATTTTAGTTCAGTTGAAAATAGTTTTCGTTGTTCGTGTTTGCATCGTGCACGACATGAACTAATAGTTTGTTGCGCAGTACGGTAGGTCAGGTTCACGTCGGCGCGTTGGCGCACTCTCAGCTGCATGTTCGATAATGCGTTCGCCCGGATATGCGCTTCCATTTTTCATTTCCTCCTCGTCTGCAAGGTACCCATTGTTATTAAGTATAATATGTAGGTACATCATCATTTCGTTGTGCTCGTAAACAAGTTGACAATAATTCGTGATTACCATCTTTATTGTATTATGCGCATGCGCGTATTAATTTATTTTTTAACATTACTGACGACTGTTACTGTTAATTGTCATTTTACAGTTACGTGCGTCAGGGTTACGCAGCCGAGCGTTATAGTTTTGGAAACAAAAAGAAGTTCTGTTAATTTTTTACTATAATGAATTTCTATGACCCGGTTCTAGATCTTAATTTATATAAATCAACTACGAATTTTCATTTCGGTTGAACTTTTTACCTTGTATTTTTAGTCATTTCTTTTCATACGTTCACCCCTTCATGTTCTGTATGAGAACTCTTCCAATCTTTTATGAAAGAATTGGTTGATGTTTTGTGTTTGCCGTGAATCAGCTGACAGAGCTCATAAGTCGAGGCTTTTTACTAACACAGTACATATAAGAATCAATATCGGTCAAATCTCGTCATTGTCAAGGTTCTTTGTTCACGTAGTGCTCCGCCCCGTAAGCTTTATTGTTACCTCCTTCCGCACCACCCTACCTTTCAACCATATATATCGTGCCGTCGTTAACCCTTAATTATAGGGTACAAAGTACAGAAACCCCTTTCTCGATGATTATATAATATTACAAGAGAAAGGTGAATTATCCGCTACATGCTTATATGAAGTAAAAACCAACTTGCTCCAAAGATTGTTCAAGCTTTGAACATTTGTCGAACAGTGTGTTATTATTCTGTGCTTAGTGTGATTTCATTTGTTTTATCTACAGCGTCATCATTATGAGTGTTCATATGAGACAGTTACAAGGTGATTGATTAAAAGTGACTGAATAAACTTCACTTTTACACAGATCAATTGACGTGATTGCACAAAGGAAATGACAAATTGAGTTCGCCGTTTGATCTTACAAAATCATACGCCGGCTGGCAGGTTGACGCTTATAATTAAATTCCGTATCGGCTTCTGTCAAACCATCAACTGATGCCTAAACTGTTCCTGTCCTTCGGGAGAACGATGATTGACTACGGTTATCCGCTGCAAACAATCAAAAACCCTACCCTAAACACTGCGAGCACACAACTTCCAGTTAACGTAAATAATATAAAAATGGCGTTGCACGGGAATGTGTAGTTCTCCTGTGGGGCCCACTACGTGTGTGACACTTTGCTCTTCTGCACGGATCGCTCGCATGTATCGTAATTCCTGTCGCTTTCTCCGAGTCATCGCGGGGATCGAGCGTCGAGTGCTTTGTTGCACCCTCGACGCTGGCCGGATCAATGTTGCCAACCCAGGAGTCATTTGTTATGAGCAGGTACGGTGCTTTGTTCTCGGGTGATGTGGCAGCCCCTGTACAGCGACGGGGGGGGGGGGGAGTGAATGATTGCGTTCACGGTTTCGCGGTTTCCGTTGTTATTGTTTATGGGGGATGAGTTCGGTTTGAACTTCGGCGGAGAAGGCGAATATGCTTCTTAGACGCAATGCATTAGCGAAAATGGATGATCGGCCGTACGGAATCACCGCGTAGAATGGCGTTTCCTTGGCGGTAGTAAATTACGTTCACGTTGATTTGACAGAAGATTGTCTGTCTTGACGGTGGACCCTTGGCGAAATTATAAGTCAAGTTTAGTGCCTCACAGGGGACTACATTTCACTACACACAAAATTGAACGTTCCGTTGTTCACCAGGACACGAATGGACGGTTCGCATGTAGTAGTTTCGCTATCTGACACGCATATTTACGACTGATTCTGGCATATTTCCACACATGTACACGTAAAAATGACAACTAACACAGACTTCCACTTTTCTGACAACGATATAATTGTATTCTTACTGCTGCAACAAATACCTTGTCGGGTATTTGTATACAGAATACCACTTCTTGCATTTGAAACGAGGTGTTATAACACACAATAAATCGGTAAGGAATAATAAATTTACTAGAACAACGATTCGCCAGAATAAAACTGGAAAACAATACGTCTTTTTCGTCTAAATTGTTTTTGCCATTAGATTGTTATTTGGCGTGTGCATCCTGTAGTTCGCAATTTGATAGCGAGATGGGGTGCGCGAACGCTACGATGAAACCTGGCTCGAAATTGAATTGAAACCGAATTTACGTAAATTTCGTTACGTTCGCTATGGCGTAAATTTATAATTTTGCACACGAGCTTCGCCATTCTCGATACGATATATATATATATATATATATATATATATATATATATATATATATATATATATATATATATATTGGTTGGTTGTTTGGGGTGGAGGAGGGTATATCGTATGTGCAATGTTGCCGTTAAATATTCACATACGTACCCTATCTATCTACGGTTTGACATATCTGTACTGTAGGCTTGTGTGTCAGTAAAGGGTTAATGAGTCAGGGGTGCCTACCGCGTTCGTGGTAATTTCAAATTAAAACCAAACTGGTGTATTAACAAACGCACTGAATTCACCGAAAGAAATATTTTATTTCTAAATAGGGCTGTAGGCTTGTGGTGTAATGTGTCGTGTGATCTACGGTTTCCTGAATTTTAATTCTACTTTGTATATATTATGTGCGCACTTCAACGGACTTATGCTAAAATATATTATTTTATATTTCGTATTTAAATTACGTATTATCGCAGCCTTTCCATCGGTAGATTCTAGTATTAAAGTATGTACTAACATTTTTTTATTGTTTTGTAAATAATAGAGAATGTGGATAACAGCTTTTTTTTTATGTTGCTCCATAAACTCAAAAGGCTCTTGTGAAACAAAATATAGCATAGTCGTATAGGAGCCGGTTTTGTTGCTTGAGAACCCTACTGAAATTTTTATGGCCAAGTCACCGATTTTGGAAATAAGACGTGCTAGATCGTTGTTAGAAAATGGGCAATACGAAAAGTACAAATATACAAAAACATACGACATGTGCATGTGCTAATCCATTGTAATTATTGTGTTCGTGTTCATTAGTTTACTAGTCTGCACTGTATTTTGAAAAGAGAAAAAAATTTTAATATTTTGTCGAGGCAAAGTTGTAGTTGATAACCGATCATTAAAAGTACAGGCGCTTGGTGCGGTAATTGCGAGCGGAAAACAAAACGACTGACAGGTTGCACAAAGAAGCAGGCAGGGAGTAGGCTATGTGATTAATAAGTTTCGTAGAATCCATGCGGGCGCCATTCCAAAACAAAGGCAGTTTTTATCCCTGCGATAATAATGCTGGCGGGGCGAAAGAGAGGAACATGTGTGTGTGTGTGTGCGCGCGCGCATGTGCGGTTGTTGAAAACAAAAGAACCATAAAGCAGGTCCATTACACGCTCGTTTCTGATTCCACATTGTTACATATGAACCGTTGAGTTGTTCGTCAGTTAGTTGGTCCATCCGTACTCGGATAGAAAGCGACAATAGCCGCCCCCCAAAGCTGGGCTGTCACAGAAATCAAACGGAAACGGACGCTGACATGACGGAAAATAAATGTTACCATGTTATGGGAGAGAACCGCGATTTCCTTTGTTCGTTATCCTCCAATTTTGGAATGCAATATCAGGCTTGATGCACCAGCTGCTTCGTCGCGTTTTTTTCGGATACTTTTATTCAGATATATTTCCCACTGAAACCTAATAATTCCATGTTCATGAAATGTAGATACTGGATGTGTGTTTTTAGAATACGAACTACATTGCTGAAGTAAGTGCCTGCTGGGATAAATGGTAGTTCTCCGTTGATATATGTACACGGCGAGTTATTTATTTGGTGAAATACAATTTGTTCCTCCGTTTGGTCGTCCATAATATTTGTGGACAATCTTCCTTGTTCATATACGAATAAATACCATAGTTGCTGCGACCCTACACTTTATATTTCTCTTCCTGGAAATCTCATCGCACTGACAGTCATTCTCCTTTATGGTTCCGTGCACCGCACATAACGTTCAACGTTTCATGATCACCCGTCTAATCTCAGTGAGGCTTCAGAATGTATGGCCGAATTGGGCAGACCTAGCAATGTTCTCAGTTGAGCTAGTGTTCTGATGGTATAGTATAGGGATGGTTGAGGGGGTGACAACTGACACAGATGTGTACCCCCGTATCTGCACCTCGTACACACACACTGTGACTCCCGCTAATAAATACGCACATTTGTATGTAAAGTAGATCATAAATAGGCACCGAAGTAGTAAAATTTTATACCGAACGCGCGCATAGAACCCTTGTTTGAACAATTTAACGATCTCTTTGTTTTCCTACTCGTCCTGCTGCTGTTCCCAATTCGATTCCAAGGCCTCCAGTGCGCTCCCGCCTCGGAATGAAGTCGTAAAACTGTGTGTGTGTGTTTAGGCATAGTTGGTTGGCGTTTTTAAGCGTCGTGTAATTCGCCGCGGCAAGCCGTAAACTCCTCGACGGGCAGTGAGTTTCGAAAGGCGAACGTAAAATCCAGTACATTTGCTTTATCTTGTATCGGATGGTGATGAATGCTGGCAGAGAAATGCGCGGCCTTTTCCCGTGGAGCATTTCATTTACGATAAGACGGAAACGAAATGAAGTGACTTGGGGGCTTTACGAGCCGACGTGTTTTGAGAAAACCGTCGATAAGTATCTTCCCAAGTTAGTTGCACGATGATGTGCGGCTTGGATCGTGTACTCGATTTCATTTGTTAAATACTTATGTTTCATTGCATTCTTCATTTCGAACAGATTAGTCAAACGAGATGTTATGGTTGTTTATAAGGCAGGTGGCCAAATGTGCAAAGTTTCTTCAATATTCGCCAGTAGGTCGTATTTACCTATACAATATTGCTGTAATATTTGTTCTGCGCGTGTTGGTAACACTGCCGTATTAAAAATTCAGTAAACACATTCGAAGGCTGCCAATAAATACGGCGGATATGATAAAATACACACTGAAATTACATTTCCAAACACACAGCGCACTCTCTTATGCTATTTACTATGGTAATTCGTGAATATTTAAGTGTTGAATTAACATTTTGTTTGTTGGTTTTTACTTGGCGTACATGGATGCGGGCCAATGCGTGGTGAATGTGGGTCAGTATGATGGTAAACTTAATACATATGCACAACATTTCATATGCATATATGCGTGTACATGTGATTGGTGAATATCGCAGCACACACTGGTGGATTCGGTTGGTTGCCATTGTGACTCATACATGCAAGGTGTTCTCTCCTCCTGCATTTCCGCCGGACTTCCGGACTTGGCTCCATTGTTTAGGACTCCTGTACCTTGGCTATTAAAGTGCCCTAAAGGTTGTAGGGTATATATTGTGTGGGTTAAGTGTACGTATTTGTATACATACAAATACACAAATGGAACGTATAATTGCTGGAAATCTACAGCCGATAATCTGTAACGTGCAATCGTATTTATTTAATTATATTTGATGATTTATCCACACTATTATTAAATGTTTTAGGAAATACATGTTCAATCCCTGTACAGTCTGAGTAAAGTTTGAAAGGAAATTTAATTTTCCTACATGTAGCATTGTCGGCTTTGCTGGATAAAAGAAACAATGACACTTTTCATTCATGTGTCGTATATTTGTGTTTAAATATTCAAAACAAGTAATCTTGTACTTTATGATGTGCATGGAGCAAATTGAATACACGAAAGTCGTGTGCGTCCGTGTGTATGTATGTGTGTGTGCGTGTCAAATACATATACGCATTTGAGTTGTAGAGGGTGTGGACGCTGCTACCCCTAGTAGAATGAATACAAACAAAAAGCTGTCGAAATTCGTACCATATGATACAGGGTGTTTCGCACAACAGTTACTTACCTATTATTAAATAAAAGCAATTATAGTAATTGCCGTACAACATTATTTGGCAGTTTCAGTAATATGTGTACAATTAACGTAAGGGTATTCGATGTGAAGTATTACAGTAATAAGTTAATAAGAATGTTTACGGGCACGTTTTATATTTTATATATATATATATATATATATATATATATATATATATATATATGTATATATATATATATATATATATATATATATATATATATATATATATATATATATATATATATATATATATTCATTCGGAGCCGGTGAAATATCCGTAGCATCTTCGAAACATATACATCAGAAGTTTTCCTGTTTTGACAATTTACGAATAACGTTGCATGCAGAATAAATTTCCGATACCGTAGTCCCGGTTCAATAAAACGGAAGGCGAGTGGTGAATATCATTTGTGAAACACCCTGTGCATGTATGTATGTGTATGTGTACAAAAGACTGTGGCGCGTGGTCTAAGGACTAGACGCTTTGAATTCGCTCCAAGCCATTAGGATTTGTGCCGCGTTGAAAATTTTCCGCGTTCGTGACAAATTTTCCGAGTACTATATCAGTAGCCTTTGTTTGGCTGAAGATACGTACGTGCTACGGGTCCCTGTTGCTATGCTTTACTTCCAAATAACTGTGTTACAACCCGCCACAGTGTTGCTTCAATATGGAAATTTACAGACCCCAGATATCGTCCGCGGAATGTCGCAACGGTTGCAATGCGAGACTATCGAATTATTGGTTTACACATTTACCTATAACTTCTTGTGTCGGGCAAATAAAACCGCAAAAGTACTTGTACAATATTGTTTTCCTAAGGCATTACTTAAATATATCAACGAAATATTATGCCGGGAGTGCGATGCACTTTAAATAACCTTCAACGATATCGTCTCGTAATTTTTATATAAATACTGAATCACTTTTGCCTGACCGCTAGATGCAAGTGCCCGGATGTGGGATGCGGTTCGTTCTCATTGCGTGCGATTATCGCTAAGAAACACAGTGACATTTTAACGATGACTCCATCGATGCATACGAACTTTTTACTCTATAATCAATAGCAAAAAGTTGCGTTTTTCGCATACATTTATGCGAACACATTTCCAGCTTTTAATTAGTACTGTCAGATCACCACTAATTGCATCCTTCAGTTAAATGTTTATATGTGGCATTTACGAAATTGAACTGTGGTAATTTATGTGTGAACATGAACGGGCATCAGTTGGCAGTACTTGGAGTTGTACAGTGGTGTTTAGGTTGGTACCGACTGGTTATGTCTTGTGTCTCGTTAATCGTGTCACCTAAACCGATGTATGCCAACGCTGAGTGCAAACTCGTGTTCCATAGATCCTTTTCTCGTTATACATGTGTGCAACGGGAGTCCTGCTTGTCGCACGTGCACGCACTATATTACGTTACACACCTTACGACACTCCAAAGCTTCCTTCTGACTTCTTCTTCTTCGTCTACTTCTGTTCATATGTACATATTGTCTTTTGTTTTTGTCGTACGCGGCCTTGCCCAGCACTTTGTACATGGGATCTGTTTTGTTCGTCACGTAGGAATGTTTTATCGAGTTTATACGTGTGCATATTGCCACGCAGATTCTGTTAGAATTTTGTTTTGAAACATTCCTCTTGCACATGTATAGGTATTGTTATTTGTAGATATTTATTATATTGTATACAGTGTTAAATATCCGATATATATATATATATATATATATATATATATATATATATATATATATATATATATATATATATATATGTTCGAGTGATTTGTTCTCTCTCTGCTCTCGCGAGTTATATTGTTTTATAAAGCAATCTTTCTTCTAAATTGGCAGTTAGCTAGCGCTGTAGTCTGTGGAGCTGTTCGGCTTGATTTAAAACTACCATAGTCATAGATTTAGAAACTTTATTAAAACTTCAAGGCGTCTCAAGAGTGCCGTTAGATCAGGCCCATAAATAATATGGATTGTGAAAGCTTTATTTTGAAAAACAAACTGTGCGCATATTTACGTTAAATCCTATACTGCCCAAAATAACTTTCATATACAGATACAGCGTGTAGTATTATGAAACATTGCACGCCATTCATTCACTTGAATTTAAAACATCTATATTTGTGGACGAAAAAAAACTGGATCGGTTTGTTTTTTAATTATCAGAATGATTTAACATAACTCTCATTTGATTGGGCAATTAATTATTCTAATCGTGGCGATAATATCTTTGGTTTCGTGTAACATTTTATGTCTTGTAATCAAATGGAAATTAAAATTAATCGAAACGAAAATATTCCAATTCGAGAAAACGTTTGCAAATATTATGTGTTAACTTTTGCACATGGTCATCATCGCGTCGCATCGATACTTGCATGTATATTTAGCATAAAACATCTTGCCAACATGACCTAGATAATTTAATATGCTGCGAAATTCATCAACTCTCAATACAATAACAGATTATATTGTGTGCAAGGACACGCATTTCTGTGTACTTGCCTTCAGCACGTGCCGTGCCGATTTAACTTTTACTGCAAATTACAAAACAACACAGGATGAAGCCGACGAGTGATAACAGTTACATTTAGCTTGTTGCGGTGATAAAACGCAACGGAACAAACAAACAAAAAAAAGCACACCGACTTCCACACAAATACACACGCACACACACACACATACATATATATATATATATAAATCCGTGTGCGTGTGCGCATTGTTTGTTGATAAGTCTGTGGTAGTGGTATCACAATGACGCCGCGATGCGTGAGTGGTCGTTATCTGAATTACAACACAGGCTGCTTGATTGTGCACTTGAATTTATGGTTAGCCAGGGACTTAAAACTTTGTAATTAATTAATTGCAGAACAAACGAATCGTAATTAATGTCGACTGTTTGTAAAACATCCATTGCTGTGCCGTGGATGACAGAGTCATTCGTCAAGGATTGCGTTTGGTGTTCTTATTTGTCAATTTATTTATCAATCAATAGTGCTCTAATAAATTACCATTAATCTAAAATTATATATTAAATTAATAACTAAATGAATAAATAAACACGAGTCATATACTACAATCCATCTACAGCTAATGTACAGAATTATTATATAGTGTTCTTTTTCTTGTACTTTCCAAAATTTCATTTGAAAAAGCTAACGAACCGTAACAAAACAAGCTGGGCCGCCGCGTTACTAACTGAATATACAGTTCTGTTCACTTGCACTTTCATTATAAAGATTTACTTTCTTACGACGCAAATAATTTCGAATGGAACATGATTTATCGGATCACTTTCAAGTTGTACAGATCGGCAAGAACTGCATAAAAGTTTCGTGCAGGTCAGCTACATATCGGCGTTTGAAATCTTGTTTAAAAGTCGATACATCGACTACTGTATTGGAACTTTTACTTATTCACATTGCAACGTACGACGTGATTACCGATAAACACTTTGAGAAGTCGTGATTGAAAAATATCACAGTTTTCAGAAGAAACTCGGTGAAAGGAAAGTGCGAAAACTTTATTCACGGAATCAGAGACAATGCAAAGTTGGGTGACACCGTGTGCAGGCCCGGGGTAACGTGTATTCTATATAATTATTACAGTACAGTACTGTATCATATTTTAAGTTATTACTGCTCAAATTGCTGCAAAGTACAGTGAATGGAATATTTAACAATTACGTTTTCATACGAGTAAATGTAACTTGAGCGTCCGTCCCTGTAGGGATGAATAGATATTGAGGAAGATGAAGATGCCTGTGAGGGGGTAGTAAAACAAAGTTGGCTGGTGAAGAGAAAGCAACTGACATCCTTTTCCTCGTCGTCGGTTTTTCAATATCCTATCGGACGCCGTACGGGGCCCGATTTCGTTCAGCTGATATCGCTAACTGGAGCTCATTCTCTCTCTTTGTACAATGGTGCACACTCGGACTTTGCGATAAAAGCGTTTTCCGATTCGTCCGTTCGGTCCTTTCAAATCGTAACCGTTCCAGACCCGCTTTCAGATCGCGTATTTGAAACTGAAAGCGACGTGGTAAATATCGGAAATGCACGAGTGAAAATGCTCTATTCGATTTCGTTACATTTCCACTTATATATATATATATATATCCATGACTCTGAAAAAAAAAACCCAGGGAATTCGAATTTCTAACCTGACTCCGTTGCGTTAGTACTGAATTGAATAACAGATGGTGACACTGGATCTTAATTGTAAAGCGTAAAAAATATCCTGAGGGTAATTTTTTACGCTCTCGACGAAGTCGTTGGGTTCACGTTATTTTTGTTGTGCGACATGTTTATTAGCGGTGTATCTCTAAATGAGACACTCCGAACTGCGCACTAATTACCACCTACATCGCAGCAAGTCCTTCCACAGACTATCCATCGGCCAGCGACACGATACGACAAGTCCGTGCTGCATTTGCCTGTTCATTGTGGGCTATAAATAAAGCGCGCCGTTTGTCGTCTTACGAATTGTGAATTCTGTATCGGTTTGATACATAATTCGACCGATGTATTCAAGCAGTGTACGTGGACGGCGAGTATTCCGCGGACGAACGATTCTCCGCCTAAATGCAAGTGTACCATAGAGGTGATATTCAGAGTCCTGTGTGCTGTACAAGGACATCGCACGTTCTGCTTCCATCGTATAAATTAATGCCACCAGTTAATAAGCAATTGCGCTTGTCACTGGTAATTGCTCTTACTTGTTTATTATAATTAAGTGTCATCTCCACTTTGTCTCGTTTTTTAACCATATGCATGCATGTGTGTGTGCGGGTGCTTTTTATATTCTTTAATTCTGTTTTACTCGAACGTAATGTACAAGATGAAATGTTTTAAAATATACGCTTATTTGAAAACCTTTCATTAGATTGATTTGTTTGTAGCTGCTGGTTTGGCGATCATTTTATTCTAAGCGAAATTCATTTGATTAGGCAATTTAATTGAACCGTGCATATTTGTATAAATGATTCAATTACGGAAGAATTCATGGACTTACAATGTAGACACGTTGCTATGTTTATCTTAGACTAGTTTGAACCACCTGGAATTATCATTACCGTACTAACAAAGATACCGTCAATATGATCAAAAGTTTAGCATATATTATTAGTATTCTGCGAAAATCATTTACTAATGTCAATCATTAGAGTATATAATAATCATTAGACTTAATTCAAGTTGTTAAAAGATAATTTTCCGTGGAAATGAGTCATACATGTTATCGGTCACATTAAATCCAGGTTTTCACGGATTTCATAAGATATTTAGAGGTTATTTCATTTTGCACATTTTGCATCGGGTATTTATTTATTAAAATTCTAATTTTGGATTGTCCTTGAAAGAAACTGATTTAATATTCAATATCACGAAAATGATTACATTGTTCAATCTGGGCAAAAACACCATCGTACACTCTAAGTTAGATTTCATATCTAAATATATTTTTTACTTATGCACACACACTTTAATCCATTCGAGTTGAAATTTTCTTGTTGACTTGCAACAAGTTTTTTTTTTTTAGTTTTAATCTAAGATTTAATCAACACAAAACGGAAAACTGTGTTTGGACTGTTTTCAAGGTGACGCCGAGAACGAATTTTATGTTATTACTTCGGAAACAATAACATCTTTGCGACAGTATCTTATATGAGTAACCATTTCCTGGATAGTTGAGACTGGTTGAGACTACGTCTATTGAGAAGATGTAACTACTCGAAGGTCGAGGTACCTACATGTAACCTATCTTGTTCACATATTTCCGACTTGGTTTATGAAATATTTAAGAGCCATCGTGTTTGTCACGAGGTGTGTGTGTGTGTGTGTGTCGACGTATTTTATGATCACGTGCACCAGGCCCGTAATAGTAAACTTCTGTGTATGTGATGTTCATTTCTATTTGAATCACGAATGATCGGGCGCTTACAATTCAACGTGGATACCGTGTAGCGTGATCAGAATTGTGCCTGTTAATCTCGGCGTTGTTGTCGACAGTTCTTATGGCCACGAATCTTCTATTGTTTTTATTGTGATTGGTTATACATATATTATGACAGGACCTATAGAATTAGGTACGGGGCTTGCATGATGACATATTTGATAAAAACTATATCACACAGGCTACATGAATACATGTTGGACTAGTCGTCATCTTTGTATTCCCGGGAAGGTTTTACAAAATTGCAAAAAAAAACTAACAATTTCAGTTTAAAATTATTATACTCGATGTTTCGTTCTTTTCGCGTTTTTACTTAGCAAATAATAAAGGAGTATACGTAAGTATATAGCCAAGTCGGCAATCAGTTTACACTTAGAGGAAAATTACAAAATAACACCTTTGCGAATGACAATTTTTGTAGAAATGCATTATGTTCACACAAAAGAACAAAGAAGCAAGGTGCGTAATGATTTTAGCAGGTGCAGTCGATATGTTCACATATATTCATTAAACATGCATGCACATGTACGAACCCGCACATGCGTTATTGTCATTTTATTTTAACAAACCTGAATTATGATCAACGCTAAAATTACGTTTGACTTGTGACATAAAAATCATTAAAAGTGGTCAGTGTTGATCACTGTGCGATAATATGTACAGTGCCTAATTAAAATTCATCAGGGACTGTGTTTATGTTAGCACACGACACTGAGACAAACTGTCAAACAGTAATTGTAGTTTGGATATTATTAATTATCATACGTCAGAATTGTAGGGTAAAAAGTAGGCTAAACACTCATATTTGTAGTGAATAGTAATTGTATTAATTCAGTGCTGATACTTTCCTTTGCCGAAACTCATTTGCCTTCTAGATCAGATGATGCTGCATGCAGTATGTTAGTGTAACGTGAATGCCTGTTCTCTACAGATCTTAGATCTATGCATCTCGAACTGCACGCTGCAACGTCGAATCAGCCGCTGAACGTGATTGTGGAGCTGCAGAAACAGCCTGGAAGCCTCGTGTATCGTCGCGTGTCAGTGCACACACACAGAGAGACAAACATGTTTGTAACACAGAATGGTCCTGTTCACTGTGCCACCAAAATTAACTACACCGCCATCATTAATTATTGTCGTATTCATATCGGATGCGGCGTACTGTCAACAACTGGCCTGTTATTTCCGCACTCCCTGGTAAACAGAACCCTTTTCATATGATTGAGTCCGTAGTGGCTACTGACTGAATACAGGCTGGACATCATCCGTTGGTAAATATTTTCCGACTGCGGACACAAGGGTTAATAACAGCAAGAATAGTTCGGCCGGGATGGTCCACCGAATACGTGGTATGTTTCGCATTCACAGTACATGGGATCATAGGATTTCTAAGACAGTCCCGGCAATGTGACGTTTAACTATTCGCCTTATAATAGAAACACTCACTGCTCGACTGAAACTTCCTATTCTCATACAGCCATTGTTAGCGTACATCTTCAAACCAGCAATCATCACAGTTTTGCCATTATAAAACTACTTACATTCTCTAGACAAGTTGCATTTAGCAGTTTAAAATAAATCTTAATGGTTAATGAACAGTTTTCTGTGTTGTTTACCAGTTTTAGATCAATAGTAATTATGGAAATGCTTGTTGATTAATTGTAGGTGTATAAAAAAGTAAATATATGTGCGGGAAACTATTATAGACGAGGATATGATAGCAAGTGGAGTTGCCGGCTGTGCTTCTCTGTGAATACTGTTACTGCTAATCGCGAGTTGTGCTCTGTGTGTGTGTGTGTGTGTACGTGATCACAATTTATAACGTTGTATCGCTTGTTTACTGTAGAGAGCACCAGTGTTCTCTCCCCCGTCTGCTCTTCGTTCCCCCCGTTGCCCAGTGTACGGCAACATGTTTGTCACTTGAACATAACTCCTATGTACACTGAACATAAAGAAGAGGTTTTTTTTTTCGTGTCCGAATGCGGCTGAACAATGGTGCGTGCAGTTGTGGCAATGCCTGCTGGATTGCAAAATAAATATCAATTACTTGTATATATACAAGGTGTTACGAAATACACGCATGCACTGTACAGTGTTCAATGACCCGTGCGATTACCCTATAAACTTGTTTCGTTTTATTTTCAGCTAGAGCTCTCCAGGTTTTGTAACCGAATTA
Organism: Carabus problematicus; assembly: GCA_963422195.1. Classification (NCBI taxonomy): domain Eukaryota; kingdom Metazoa; phylum Arthropoda; class Insecta; order Coleoptera; family Carabidae; genus Carabus; species Carabus problematicus. The sequence goes on along the minus strand of OY728588.1, from coordinate 3,036,132 downwards.
CAATGCTAATGTTATTCGGGTCGAGTTGGTTTTGATATCTGCGTTAATTGCACTTGAGCATTAGGTAATTACGCGAGAGCTGTACTCAAGATATGCGAGACTGTTTTTCCGAACGACGAATATATGTATATATTCTTTATTCACTTCAGAAGTCATTGAAGAAAGCATATTTCCATTTGCCTAGGATAATGCCATTTACTTTAAGTATTTTATTTTCATTTTAATAACTACATAATTATATTTATGTACAACAATATGTACATAAATCTGAATACAAAACAAACATTCTAAGTGAAAACTGCTGGTTCCCACGTATTTACAAATTTTACGTTATTTAATTTTTCGTGAATTATGAGAAATTATTCTGAACGAAACAAAACACAAATAGTGATTTTGTTCTGACTGACATGCTCTCATTCGCTAACGAGAGCCGCACGGAAATCGCGTTTGTTAAATAAAAGAGAAACAAGATCGGTCTGCGGAGGACATTAAAATCACATTATCCGGTACTGGGTGACGTTGCAAGTTCACTGACGCTGTTACAGGTGAAAGTAATAACCAACCATTGTATTAAATCAGTGCTAATTGTGTCAGAAGGGCGCCTCGACTCGCGTTTCTACTTCTAGCGATGCATTCATGTGCCTCGCTAATTAGTTTTTTTTTGTGATGTGTCTTATTCAGTGGAAAATTTAGTTTCGCAAAGTTTTTACTGAATTTTAGATTTTACCCATAAATTAAATTTTTTTTCTGCATAATTAAAATTTCAAATATTTGAATTTTAAATTATACAAAATGTTGTCCTAATTTTGAAGAATTGAAAAAAGTAAATAGATATATGTATGTATTTTTCATAGGAATGTATTTCGAATAAACAATATTTAATTATTAATCTGTATCAGCATTGGTATTGTCATAATAGATGTCAAACGTGTCGTTACAGACTAAATCAAATCATTTATCAGTAATCGATATACGAATCAAGATGTGATCAAAGGTGACATTTTATAAATGAACCGGTTCGTCATTCGCGGTTCCAGTCGGAGTCAGATTATAAATTGATTCTAAAATTGATCGGCTATAAATAGTCATAATGTATGAATTAAATGACAAATGATCTCGGTGACTGTTTGACGTCATTACAGTTGGAACGTCAGTTTTTCATTCTTCTTTCTCATTATATTGACTGACTCCGATAAACTTCAACGCACGATATGATAGAAAGTAGCACGTCATCAGTTATTTTCAGTGTAAAGTGTTGTTTGCACAATTAGAAGCCTTTTTGGCAACCTACCGAAAATGTCAGATGCAAATCTAAAAACATAATCGGTATTTTCGAGTTATTAGGCAATAAACTGTTTGGCCTTTTCTATCTGTCTTTTATTGAACCGTGTGACCCGTGATTTATGCCAAAATTCAGGAAGTGTAAATAGCTATGAATAACGGCTTGTGCTTAAACAGTTCGCTAGTTAGTTAACACAATTCTCTGTTTATCTCAAAACATGAAACGACTTGTTTTCAAAACTACTGTACGGCTAGTCTATTTTTGGAAATTAAAATTCATGACATATTTTCCGCTTGAATTCTGGTTCTTTGTTTGTCAAAATATCGCATATATTTCGGGAAGGTCGTTCCGGAATATTTATAACTCTTATAGTATATGTCTTTTGCTGAAATAATATTTAGTTTTACATTAATTTATAGTGACAGTTGAGAACAGAATCGGTGTAAGGTGCTAGCAAATATTAAATAATTATTTAAGTAACGATATCTATTGACAAAGCTCGCTGAATAATACATCCGACATAGAATTCTCTCTCTGATCGTTGAGAGGCCATATGGTACGTCAGTGTGACGTGTATACTCCTATCATTTAATATCGGTGATTATTCGGCACTTACGTTCCCCTTATGCTTGCATTTAAGCCTAAATTGCTGGTTATTTTTAGCTAGTATTTCTTTCACATTATCTCGGAAACTATTCATGTCTTAACTAGTAAAAGTCATCTACATCTAGTCTTTATTTTATGATACATTATCTTAGAACTTATGTGTGTGTGCGCGTGTACGTTTCGCACTTGTTATACGCTGTTAATTGTAGTCCGAATGCGTAACCTTGTCACTTGATCCCAATACAACACGGTTAACGACAACCGATCCGGTCAATTGGTTCGATTTTATTTTTAGAACTGGTTTCTGTGGTTGCCGGTGTGTGTGTGTACACGTGCACCTGTTAGCCGAGCACACTATAACACTACATCATTGTCACTGTTCACATATATATATATATATATATATATATATATATATATATATATATATATATGTGTATATATATACATATATATATATATATATACATATACAGTAAACTTCGCTTATAACGAACCTCAAGGGACCGACGAAAATAGTTCGCTATAAGCGAAGTTCGTAATAAACGATAAACATCAAAAATTCATTATTTTTGTTAATGCATAGGTACATGTTTCAAGTAGATATATAATATGAAGAACTCTTTTATAAAACTAGACAAATCCAGATTTGTTCAAAATTGAGTTAAATATTGGTTTGTAATACATATACATATATACACTAACAATAGTTTTTATGAATCTTATTTACAAAAATCGTTTATTTTACTTTTGTTTATATTTGTTATTATTTTATATGATTTGTATTTATTTAAAGTAAGAGTTTTACATGTTTTCTTCAAAATTGCGTAACTCATACTTGTACTTCTTTAACACATTAAATACAGTGAACAACCATGTGGGGCATGCTGAAATTTCTACATGGGCCGCTCCAATCGCGGGAAGGTCCGATAATTTTTTTCCATACAATTAATCACACATACACAAGAACCGTAAGAACTGTTACGGCGATCCTACATATGCGGAGTTGAAAGATTTCGAGGAATCCCCTGATTATTTGGTAAAATGCCGTTTTAAGTTCGTTATAACCGAAAATTTTTGCGATTATAACCAAAATTAAGGTTCGTTATACCCGAAAGTTCGTTATAGACGGGTTCGTTATTTGCGAAAAAAATAACACACGTTTAATGATACTATAGTTCGTACTTTACGGATTGGTTCGTTATAACCGAAAATTCGTTATAAGCGGGTTCGTTATAAGCGAAGTTTACTGTATATATATATATATATATATATATATATATATATATATATATATATATATATATATATATATACAGGGTGTCCTATTTAAACGGGCCACTACAGGGATCTCGGAAACTATAAGAGATACAAGGTCGGTTAAATTAGACAAAAGTTGCACATTTATGGGCCGATGTTAATGGCGATTTCATATTTTGAAAATATTGCATGGCTCACTAGATAATGACAAAATTGTGATTTTTCGAATTTTAATTTGCCATTATAACTCGGAAGGTATTGAAAAATGTTTCAAATAAATATTTTAGCATAGAGAATAGGCTTTGATGAAATTGTTTTTTACTTTTTTATTTAGGAGATACAGCATGCAAGTTCAATTTTTTAAATAGCAACCATATTTAATTTTAGTTTGGTTAAAAACAGTTATTTTTCCTCTTTACAGTGATGTATTTGTTTATATAAATATCTTTTTTAGTTTCGAAGAAAAATTAAAAAGTGTGATAAAAAGAATGATTTTCGTAGTATGCCATGAAAATTTGATATAAAACAATTGCATCTAAACATGTTAAGTACATGCAAAACAAATGAAATTCAATAACATTTGATAAACGAAATAAAATGCGTTGTGTAAACTGAAAACTATTACACAGATTTTCGCATGAAACCATACCTGAATAAATTAATTTTTGTCTATAATCCTTTGTTTACCAAATATTATTGAATTTCAAGTGTTTTGCATGTACATAACATATTTAGATGCAATTGTTTTATACAAAATTTTCATGGCACACTGCGAAGATCATTCTATTTGCCATACTTTTTAATTTTTCTTAAAAACTAAAAAAGATATTTATATAAACGAATAAACTATTGTAAACAGAAAAAATAGCGCTTTCTAGCTAGAGAAAAATTAACTATGGTTTCCATTCAAAAAATTCAACTTGCATGCTGTATCTCCAGAAATATCTATTAAAAAAAATTTTCATCGAATTCATCGAAAAGTCTCTTATGTATGGTAAAATATTTATTTGAAACTTTTTTTAATATTTTTTATACTTTGTGAGTTATAACGGAAAATTGAATTTCGTTAAAATCAGACTTTTGTCATTATCTAGTGAGCCATGCCATATTTTGAAAAAACTAAATCGCCATTAACATCGGCCCATAAATGTGCAACTTTTGTCTAATTTAACCGACCTTGTATCTCTTATAGTTTCCGAGATCCCTGTAGTGGCCCGTTTAAATAGGACACCCTGTATATATATATATTTCCCATTTTAATGTTGTTTGCTTTCATTCAATAAAGGTCGAAAAACACATTATAATGTGTTTTCAATCGAATTGACCGTATCCCCCACACCGCGGGATATTAGCAATTCTAGTATGTATGTATGTTCATTGGACACGTATTTTATGCGTTTAATTATTGGCCCGATTGTATCGCGGAGAAAACGGTACACGAATTAAAAAATTAAATTAATAAACATACTTTGTGATTGTGGTTGGGATAATTCGAAAAATTCAGTCAAGTGTGCAAAATTACATTATGATTAGTTTGGTAAAACATTTTGTAAAACAGGAGATCATATAATAATACATTAGCAGATGAGTGCATTGCATAGAGCGAATTAATTCGGAAACTACATTGCGTTTAACTGATTTAGCGATGTACCTAGGTATGTAATAGTAATGTGTTCTGCATGGGCTCGCCCATTGACGGCAAATCACAATCGGATATAACTCCCAATAGAGTCGACTGTAGAGATTGCACAAATCCTCTCGCAACACTAAATATTCCAAATTCAGCATATCTCACTAAATTGTAGTACCTAGCTAGGAATAATCACCACTTTAAACCTCGTTATTCATCAGCTATAGGAGCTCCAGTAGGCTTCATAATTGTACGTCACTATCTATAATGATTAGAAATTGTCTGTAAAATTTCATATTTTGTTGCAAAATTTAATATTTTTTTATATGTAAAGAATATTCTAAAAGTTTCTGCGATGTTTGGAATTGTAAACAGTTTCACTTTCAATGTTTTATCTCCGCTTATATCCTTGAAGCTTACAAGGTAAATAAAGAAATAAAATCTATATGTTGGTCTCAAAGGAGCTTGTTATCTGGTAACATTATTGTTGAAGTTGTTTGCTTGTGAGTTTTATTAATGATTTGCAAATGGAACGTAGGTACTCCATGAATTTCGATCAAGGTGGACACATTTCCGATGTGATTTTTCATATAAATTGCTCAAATTATTTACAGCTGATGAATATATACATATATATTATACATATATATACATATATTGACTGTAAATGATACTCGTAGTATGCAAATATAGGTACTGTACCTCTGTATACCGGGTGTCCCAAGAAATCTGGGACATAGGGAATTAACATGTAAAATTGAAAAAGTTGCGATTACTTCTGTATTACATATTTTAGAGCTCTGAAATTTGGTACAGGTGTAGGGATAGCTTATTCGCATTGATTGGTATTAATTAAAATGATATTAAGGCTCACGTTTTTAATAAAAATGCTTTTAAAAAGTAATAATTAAGAGATGTAGCTTATATAACAATTTTGCAAAAAGTTATTTACGGCGTTGCTAGCACAACGGTAAGAAGCTTATTTGGTAATTTATAGTACATTATACACCAAGGGAGAGAAACCACTTATTTTTCCTGAGGTGTAGTTTGAATCCCGAGGGCGAAGCCAGAGGGCTACAAATACATCGAGGGAAAAATAAGTGGTTTCTCTCCCGAGGTGTATATACTATTTTTTCCACGTTCGGGAGTAGAAACACTTAATTTCATAAATAATGAATTATAATAAATCTAAACGAAATTGCAATATTTAGAAGTCTTTGGAAATGTTTCCATGCAACGCGTACCATGGCAACACACATTTATTTACAAAAACCTTTGTTATAATAAAAACTCCCTTCCGAAAAGTGTTTTCGTCCCTAGGGAGTAAATGCTTCATTTCTGTCCCGCATTTGACGTCATAGAAATCGACTTCTACTCCCGGACGTGTAAAAAAGATATTTAAGATACACCTTTTAATTATTACATTTTAAAAGCATTTTTATTAGAAATGTGAGCATTAATATCATTTTAATTAATACCAATCAATGCGAATAAGCTATCCCTACACCTGTACCAAAGCTCTAAAATATATAATACAGAAGTAATCGCAACTTTTTCAACTTTACATGTTAATTCCTTATGTCTCAGATTTCTTGGGACACCCGGTATATATAAACATATATATATATATATATATATATATATATATATATATATATATATATATATATAAATAAAAAGTATAACGGAACAATAATTGCAAAATGGTACAACATATAAATGCCGGTATTGACATTTGCATCGCAGTATGTCAACAAACCGGAAATGATAAACTCTCCGCTTTATAGAACATTCGGTTTCCATTTCCTGACATTAATAACATTGTGCAGTTGCAAATTAGCACGTGTGTACTGTATAGTGAGACATATACCAATGTCTACACACGCATTTAATAAAACTGAAATAGGTCAAGGCTTAGTGCTAATCCTGAGTTGTTTAATTCAAAGTTTCTATTTTTGAAGATTACAGAAATCTTGGCATTAACATGTATTATCGTGAAGAGTATTTTATTCTATCAAAATTGTGTGTCACGGTTGTATTCTCTCATAAATATATTTTTGAATACATTCAAGTTTATTCATGGAGTACCAGTAATATTCAAGAATAGTTTCTTCAAAATATGTACAAATTTTTTTCGGTTTGTTGTTCGGGCCAGTCAGGTACTGTGTAATGTTCCAGAAAAATAAGTCGTATCGTATATCATATGTTTGCACTTCACACATGCGCTACGCCAAGTCCTTGTGCCAATAGCGTTGCGCAAATTGTGCCTATTTATATTTTTTTTTCTTTTAGTGAGTTATTGACGCTTCGAGTTTGGCTGCTATGCTCTCATGTCGATATTCTATTTTCATATTGCAAGATAATAGTACATTATACACCAAGGGAGAGAAACCACTTATTTTTCCTGAGGTGTAGTTTGAAGCCCGAGGGCGAAGCCAGAGGGCTACAAATACATCGAGGGAAAAATGGTGGTCTCTCCCGAGGTGTATATATTATTTTTTCCACGTTCGGGAGTAGAAACACTTAATTTCATAAATAATGAGTTATAATAAATCGGAACGAAATTGCAATATTTAGAAGCCTTTGGAAATGTTTCCATGCAACGCGTACCATGACAACATACATTTATTTACAAAAACCTTTGTTATAATAAAAACTCCCTTATGAAAAGTGTTTTCGTCCCTAGGGAGTAAATGCTTCATTTCTGTCCCGCGTTTGACGCCATAGAAACCGACTTCTACTCCCGGACGTGTAAAAACGCTATTATTAATATTGAACTATTGACGTTCAATTCGCGTAGATAAAAACAGCTTTATTTTGTTTTTCAGCAGAACTGGATTTAGGTTGAATTTAGGTGAGTGAATTGAATGAAACGATTTCATGTTTTTATAATACCAATATATTAGTCAGCAACTTGATATATTATGAAATTGTATATATCGAAAGTTCCAGAACTGTCGCGAATAGTCTCCGATAAGGAAATCGTTCATTTTTATAATGAATAATAACGAAAACAATGCAATTAAACGTTATCAACACCAGTGTCATGTGAAAATTATCAATTAAATAGGTGATAATACTACAAGTCGTAAAAATATACTAACAAAAGTACTGTCAACTTACAATGTCACTAAACATCGGTACCGCTATAAATAAAACAAAAATTGAAAAAAATCGTTAAAAACAAGTTGCCGTAAATGTGTTGTTTATCGCAAACTGCCACACAGAAAAACGTTCCAATGAGTCACTCATTAAAATGTCAGGGTCAATATCGCTGATATTCGTAGCTTGTAACCAGCGACAATCAGCATACATTGTTAAATATTCGGTGTTATGGTAACACAAAAACAAAACAAAAAAACAGTCATAAACAAAAATTCAATCGATAGTTGATAATCGGAGTTGTTTTGTTTTGTACGCAAAAGGAGAACAAATAAATGAAACGCGACGAATTAAATCTGGTTGTGTACGTCTGACTTCCTTTTCCTGTCCGTCAGTGTGTGAAGGTCGCAGGCGGCTCTGAAAACCGACGAAGTTGACATTCTCGACTTCCTGGTCGCCATGTTCTCCGTCGTGTTGGTGCTCCTGCATGAAGCCATAGTGTGGGTGGACGCATTTCGTTACCCCGTCAACATGTGAAATGTCTGCCACATGAAATGTCGATACGGTAATTAGAGCTTTGTTGTGCTTCCATTGCGGTGGTCCAGGCTTCATATTTAGAAGCACGGCGATTACCTGGTATTTGCATCTTGCAATTGACAGGGTAAATGTTTCTAATGACAATATTTCGACCCAAAATTTTGTATCAAATTTAACTATACCGTATGGATGTGTTGTTGGCGCTGATTTTGGCCTTGGAGATATTTTTGGTACAGAATGTGGCAACACTGGCTATGTAGGAAATAAATTTAATTGAAGTGGATCATTTTGTTTATTCATGATAAGGTCGCATTGAAATTAATTAAACATTTGTACGAAGATTATTTCTAGGAGATAGTGTGTATGGTTTTGGTTGTTATTCACATAACTTGTCGGCATTTTCATCGACCGCTCCATGGGCGTACGTAAATGACGGGCTGTTTGTTCATTGCAAGCAGAATAATAACAAAAGCTTCATCATTTCATTAAGCGGCCAATTCTACTATGCATATCATCAATTATCCTCCATTCGGTACAACTTATTGCACCTGTTCCGTCGTCAATGTGTACATATATTCAAAATAGACGTTCTCACGTCATACCCTCTGATGGGGCCAGTAAACAAGATGCACCTGTGTTGGCATGGCAACAAAATGCATCAATACGCGCGCTATTTTTTGTCCAAAACGATTTAGGTTAAACACGTTACCAAATACCAGCACCGATACCAATGACGTTGTCATACTGTGGAGGATGAGTGAAGAGCCCACGGGATCTGTGGACATTCTTGACATCTATCCAGCAGATCTGTCCACCTCGCAGTGTCCTATACAACTTTAAAAACATTAATTCGTTGTTTGTTGGATCTGTGAGTTTATGCGTTTTGTGAACCCGCCGCTCCGTGAAGAAAATTTACTCGTTAGTAATGAATAAAATGCCGGAATTGTAAGTTGGCCGTGTACACTTTCGTGGATACATATGTTGTTTGTCTGGGAATTTTTAACTGTTGATGCATATAGTATTTTTGTTTTCCCGTTAAAGAAAAATGTGCTTTAATATATTTAAGCTAACGGCATACATCGACGTATGAAGAACATTTATGATTCAATACAGATTTGATCGTTCTTTGCCTGGTCGAAAAATCGACTTTTCCTGCAGTTATATAAGTAAATTCGTCTAGAAAAATATTTACTCTTTTTATGAAAGTTTTTTCACAAAAGATAAAAACAAATAAATTACGCCCACCATGTTGTGATCTAAGATGAATAAAATTAGCGAGATATTTTGGTAGCAAAAAAAAAAATAAAAACTCGTATAGAAAATATTTGTGTTGGACCGCTCAACCGTTCATTACGATATTAAATATTTACAGTGTGTCTGGGCAAAGCCTAGTGGTGAAAACAAACTTAATACAGCCCTGGAATGAACCTGTACCCTTCAAGAACGTCCTTATTATCGATGAGATAATTTGAACATACTTATGGTACGAGATGTTGTGTACGGTTCGGACGAAGGATGCCAATTTTTTGTTTTCTATTTGATTTCGTGCATGCCCTTTGAACGACCTTGGTAATGTCACTTTAAACTCGAGTCCAACTCTGGTTCTGGCCCAGTGGATGACTTGGGTAGGCGGTGATCTCCGCCAAGCAGTCTGTATTACCTGTTCATACCTATATTTAACCCCATGCCTTAGATAATCTTGCGTAGGTACACAAATACATACGTATAGACTAGATATATCTTCGCGTGTACTATTTACCACCTTTGACGTAAATACGCTTACAAAGAATTCAACGATCATTAAGATCACAAAAAACAATTTGCAGATATGCCAATTTTTTTTTATGATATTCTAGAATTTTCCCGTCAAATAATTGCTCTACTTTAAATAGCTTCGTTAATTAGCGAATCCTGTTTCATAAATTAGCGTCTATTGAAATATTTTATGGAAATAACATTTAGAATTTAAATTGGCGATAGCTGAATGAATTAAATTCAAGCTGACCTGGTATTTTAGTTTTTCATTTGGTGAAGTATAATTTTGTGTGGGGTCTGTGTGACGCATGATTGTGTTGGGCATGGCATATGTGAATCTTGCATGTGGACGACACGTTTTACATCTTACTCGGCTCAGCTGTTTGCATATTGCATGTGCGTAATTATTGTGTAAAAGCATTGGCGTTATACTCTGTTCTCAATTACGTGACAGCCGGCCTGTACCGCATGTGGATGTGCATGCTAGTTGGGATGTGGACTGTGCAGCTACCTACTGTACCATTGCTGCTGTTGTTGGACGGCTATATTTATGCGTACGGAGGCACTTCACATCGCAGACAATTAGATAAATCATCCTAGCTGAAGTCGGGTTGCTCTTGAACCGGCCGATCGAGTGCATTTTACCCACTTCTCTTAGTTGGCCACTTATTTTCGAATCTGACACTTGTGCAACAACTACAGCAATTTTGTGTTCACAATTTGGCGAACTAAAACAGTTATTATTCAATCAGCAATGTATAGTATGTTCTTTATTTTCAGATAATAACGTAGACTCTTTTTACTATGACAATAAATTCCCTGATTCTCTTTCCAAATTATCCCATGACGCCAATGTCTTTAGAATCTTATGTAAGAATCTGTATGCCTTCATAACTTCCGATATTCATAACTAAAGACATTACCATTGCTTAGATTTGCCGTGATTTGTTACATTGATTCTAATTCCAAATCTGCCATGTACGTTTCTGCGGGGGCTGGATCTCGGGTTCCATTTGCAGCGAGTAGCACAGATAGTATTACCTGCTGGACATGGTGCCATATTTCGTGCACGGGACTTCCACGAAACACGTTTTTTCCCACCGTATTAATAGATTTTTGGCAAGCTCCACTATCGGCTGGGGGCAACGACAGTATCAAGTCGACAAACGCTGTGTGAGATTCTATTTTCTAGCCTCGCCCATGTTCACGGGGTCGGCCCCCACTTTGAACTTGGACTCGGCCGCCACTGGAACTCTCTCACGCGCGTGCGCGAATTTTATAATAATATTTCGAAAATACTAGTTCTTGTCTTATTTCACTTGACGTAAAGCACCGCCTACTATTTGGATTTTCCGCTGGTCATTTGAGTAAAAATAACAAAGAATAAAATATTCGATCTTGTGTGTGTGACACTTGGCACCTGTTGTTTTTCAGTTTTGGAATTTGAGTTATTTGTGCTATCCGTACATCATTGCTACATTTTTCGCATATTACAGTTGAATAAATTATTTAATAAATAACACTTTACTGTGAAGTTTTAACTTCAATTGATATTAATTAACCGTTTCCGCACGTAGCAAAAACTTGTTTCATTAAGGTTTTACAGCAATGTAGATACGTATATTATATTTAGACTTAAATACAGCTGTCATAATTTCAATTTGATAAATTTCCATGTTAGCGAGAGTATGGTAGGTTCGTGAGAGAAATAATATTCTAGAATATATCTACCATGTGTCGGTAAAGCGTACGAGTTGTGAAGCGTTTTGTAAATTTAGAGATTACGACGTCTCTGTAGCTGTACTGTGCACTGGGCACCTGAGCTAATTTTATCAAGAGTCCCCCCGTTTGATAAACATCATTTTTTCATCGTATTTGTGGGCTTGTTTGTAAGCGCTGACCCAAATACTTGTGTATCCATCTCTAATGGTATCAAGTTCCAATCAAGTTTACATAGAATATTGCAAATTGTCCCTCGCATTAACGGCCGTGTAGACTAGAATGATCTTTCGCCAAATGACTTTTGAATGACAATCGGCAACGCTAAAGTATTTTTAACTATTAGTAAGAAAATTTACCAAAGTTGCCAGATGACACAGGTCAAAAATGGTTTGGGCGTTTGTAAATAATTTGAAGATATATTGACGACTATAGCATATATGTATAAACAACTTTTATGAATAAAATATTAAAAGTAGGTACATACTAGTCAAAATGCTGTAACACATTATAACCGTTTACAATTGGCAACACATTATCTATTTCCTTTGAAAGTACCTACTATTGTTCATCACGAAATTGTAATTGCTAATTATGGTAGATGCATTTTAGCACGACGATACCTGTTACTTAACATCATCACTTTGTTTTATCTGTGTAGAGGTTGTGTTTGGAAAACTTCATCTTGTTGGCTCATCTGTGGGGCTGCATTGTTTGTTAATTTTTAATTGTTCATTGCGCAACGACTGAGAAAGACGCGTCTCGACCGGCAAGTGACGGGAACACGGTTAAGACGCAACTTCGTGCGTTGGAATCGGTAATGTGGCTGATTTTAATTCTCCTTGTGGTATATGCAAATGGCGATAAATATAGCAGAGACTAGAACAATGAAAACGAGACAGTTGGCGCAACCTGATTCATCTAGGCGTCTATGGAAAAATATAGAAGCGAAAGTTACTTGGTTTTTTGTAGGAAGATGGTTACCGATGGCTCAATTAGTGTCAGTGAAATCATACCTGATGAAACGTATTACAGAATGAAATTTTATTATTCACAATGATGAAATTCACACATGTTTTATATTGTATAAACATATTTATTCTATTGAAAAATGGAAAGTTACGTCCAATAACATCGTATAACTTCAGTTTAAATTATTTTCGCAGAAAACAGAATCTAGTACATATACTTTCAGCCAGGTATCCTAATTTTTCATCAAATAAAATATTAATTCCAAGTTAACAAATTCCTCTGGTCTGTATATTTTAACTGTACGATCCCCAAAAAACCAGCGACGATGATCGTAAATCGTTGTACGAAACGTAGGGTTGACTGAGCACCTTGTTTAAAATTGCATTTGGTAATATCGCAGTGGTTCATGGTCAAGGCGTTATGTAACTGGTCAGAATTGAGTTCGTTCACACTTTGCAAACCATTTCGCCGGTGTCTCACAGCCGACAAACCATTAACCTGAATGTGTAACCAAGCGCCAGCAATGAACAAGTCTATGTACGAACGTGTACGTGCATGTTTGTAAGATTCACCAGCAGACAAGTGCACAGGGAATATTCAGTGCCGGATATCGGTTTGTCTCTTAAATTACCCCGCCACCTAATGGATCGCTTTGCGTGTGCGTGTGCTTGTGTTCACTGGCGTGCTCCTGTTGCACACTCTGTTCGTGTACTTCACGTGCGGCTGCACTTAAACCTGATTGAGCCGATGGCAAACAGCCACCATCTCACCATCGGGCATCATTTGCTAAAGTGCGGTTTTGTAAACCAGTGCATGTCTCGTAAAATAATACAATGTTGCCGAGGTCGACAAATGGTATCACTTCTGGTTCCCTTAGATCGACTGTACAGACGTATCGCAAAATAAGTTTATAAATACTTCAAGCATCAACATCGCGCTGTGTTATCGTTGTGTATGATTTTATATATTTGCCGATAACTAATTAAACTATTTTCTATTTTCAGTCGTTACAACTTGTTTATGCTCGATCCTCTATCTTCTGAACAGATTTCAGTCGCAATTACTACTTGTGTGTTTTGGTATTTATGTATTTAAACTAAAAATTGGAAACATTCGATAGCAGCATCGTGACAAGGTTGAGATATCGGTGCATTTGTTCGCTGCGCAATAAATAACGTATTCATGCAAATTTATTTCTCCATTTGTGCGGTTGTGTACTTACGGATATGACAGCGATAATGACTTCAACAAATCGTGCCTCGCTATTATTTACTTTCTTATACTTCTTGCGCTTGATAACGTATGGAATATTTCTAAAACTACGTGTTAAAACTACCTGTTGATATTTTAGATATATTTACATCTCGAGTATAAAGTAAAAATTACCCATTCTACAATTATTGTTTGCAGTATCTTTTATTACGAGATATCGGCAATGAAGATACTGTTGTTACATAGAAGTCTGATTCGATTGTACAAAGTATTGCGATCACCTGGCAGGACAGGTATTTGTAGATGATCAAACACTCGGATCACGATTTGCCATCAATAAAGTGTATGTGTGCGTGTTATAATTGGTGTGAGTCGCATGCGGTCGCGTCGAGCACGTTGTGCATTATGAAATAGACGCCCATCTTCGTGTTCATTGTCTCACGTCGTCACGGGTTGACGCTCTGCCTGCATTTGACATGTTAAGTGTGTGTGTATATATATATATATATATATATATAAGTAGAAGAAAGGGCAGTTTTAGCCCGCCACCCGCTGGCGCCAGACTTAATGAGGTAATTAGAAAGTATCGATTTCTAATGGGGTAATTAGAAAGTATCGATTTCTAATGACATTTTTGGAATTTGTGTTTTTCTCTAATTATATCTTGTATACGTATACGAGGGGTATTTGTAGGTAATTAGAAAGTATCGATTTCTAATGACATTTTTGGAATTTGTGCTTTTCTTTAATTATATCTTGTATACGTATACGAGGGGTATTTGTATATATAACTTTGCAGAGTGCAAGGGTAAGTCAAATTAAAACCAATCTCACTAAGAACAACAACAACAGTACGCTGCACTAATCCAAGTAAGTATTATTCTATTGTGTTAATGCTAAGCTGTTATTATTCTATTATGTTAATACTAAATATTTTTCTGTTGTGTAGAAATGAATCTTGAAGCATTGAACACCATCGGTGGATTGACGAGTGAGAAGCCTGTCATGAAGATCAAGGAATTGACACTTAACGAAAACTATCATATGTTATGTATGAAACGCATCACAACAAGCTACGGGAAACGCATACTTGTTGAACTTGAAGAATTTGTTGTATTTCTTCCTGCCCGATTCGCCCATATTACGGAGGATGATTGCGAGAAGTTCAACACTGATCAAAATAAATATGCTTTGGTGTACAAAGGGGAGAAGGCCTGCTCAAATAAAAATAAAACTGTGTTAGTTGAATTTATTAAAATGGAATAATTGTGGCTAAATAAATAATGATAATATGAAATTCTTATGTTATGTCTTATTCATGTCCCCATCACAGCATTATCTTTATATAGTATGTATCGCGTAAATAACTTGTTGTTGTCATTTATGAAATTATGAAGTTGAAAATAAAAATAATAATGATACTATGAAATTATGTCTTATTCCTCTCTCTCTCTCTCTAGTCCATCACAACATTGTCTGTAGAATACTATGTAAAATATATATATAAGGAAGATTATGAAAACTTGCTGCTGCGGTCATTTATGATTTGTTAAAAGTTACGTGATTATTCCTAAGAAGGAGAACCATTTGCGGTTATATGGAATAGAAGTATTTAGTATATCGCTTTTAAAAATATTCATGTAATGTATATTTCAAGTAATCGTACAAGTTTGTATGGAGTGGAATTATTGCCAAGTATTTAATACAGAGTGAGACAATGTCAATCATTTGTGTATGGGATAGAATTATTCTCAAGTGCTATGAAATTGTCTTATTTCTTATCCGATTAAATGTAATCTGCAAGAATAAACTGAATTTTCAGTCAGTGTACCGAGAAAATTAAACTGTCTTGGGAATATGACTGTTACTAAGTAAATGACTACCTGAGTTGAATTTTGATGTAGAATTAAACTGTCATGGAAATATGACTGTAATTAGCCAAATGAGGGTTAATTACTATTACAGCTTTCACATTGGTGATTCTAAGAAAAAACCCCCACGCTAGGGCTCATAGGATGTATATATATATACACTCGATGTCCAGGACATAATCAGTACAGTTTTACACTTACATTTTAACGCAACATGAATTCTATTCCGATCATCGTGAGTGACGCAGAAGAGGAAGTAGTACTTGCTACTTCGAGGCAGGCAGTGATGAAGAGAAGAAGAGTACGAGAAATATTCGGCTCCGATTGTGAGGACGAGTTCGTTACTACTCCTCGTAGGAAGAGGTCGAGGATCGAGGCCCCGAAAATAGAAGTACGTAAAGTAGAAATTATCAGGCCAGCACGTCCGACTGTGGCAGCGCCAGCATCCACGGCACCATCGCCAGTAGCACCAGCCAAGGTACCAACGCCGGAGACAGCAGTAGCAGGACCATCCAGGCCTCCCTCACCACCACCACCATCAGCCGCCCAGTATTTCGAGGAGTTTTGTGCCCTAGACTACTGTGTACCCACCCCGGAACGAGCTGTCACACCAGGTCTCACTAAGGCTGAGCTCCTGGACTATGACCAGGACGCACAGCCACAGTTCGACGCTGACGAAGTGGCGTTGATGGGTGACGACCGAGTTTTTGCGGAATTGCCCTCATT
Source organism: Carabus problematicus (assembly GCA_963422195.1). NCBI lineage: Eukaryota > Metazoa > Arthropoda > Insecta > Coleoptera > Carabidae > Carabus > Carabus problematicus. The sequence continues at coordinate 3,019,460 of OY728588.1, read as the reverse complement.
TAACGTTCTTTGTGATGCGGCGGTGGTGAGTAACGGATTCAAATTACAGGAAGAATATTATTCTCCAAAAGATAACAACAACAGACTATTAAAGTGCGCGTACGCTGTGGTAGACGTGAATTCTCGAAAATTTCTGTCGGTAGGATTCAATCCTCTGAAGAGGTTTAGGCCAACAGTATGTTTAACTTTCGAAAAGGCATCACTAGAGGTAAACGATCACCTAAAAATGATGCATGATCTACGCGTAATAAAACGTATGCTAGTCAAAACGGTTGGACGTAACGATCGTATGCTCTTGACGTGTGCTAACCTACAAGCGACGTTGGTCGCTAATAAACAAGTAAGAATATCGGTGAACAACATCAGCCCGAGGAGTTTAAAGCCTCATCAACTTGTTATATTAGCGGGGGACGAGATAGACCGCATACTGGAGAGTGAGGATTTTATAACATCAAAAATAAAATATTTGCGAGAAAATAGCGATCTCCAAAGGAAATATCTGCAACTACTGCAGAGCTGTGCGGTGCGAGTAGTAAAAACATATTTAGCTGATTCTATGCTTAAGGAAACACTCCGTCAAGAGATTTTAAGTGTGAAGGATAATTTTTTGAGTGATTGCTGGTGGGAGATGTTTATATATTATAGTTTTAAGTTGCAATTTGATGCACGAAATGTATTAATGCATATAAAGAGGAAAGATGAATTAGTAGTAGATGTTCAATAAAAACATATTTATATAAAAAAAATAAAAAATTTATCTGTTTTATTCATGTAAAATAATGTTGATACATCACCTTTACATTCCTGTCATTTAAGATGAAATTATTATTACTAAATAAATTTACAAATTCATACATTGCATATCCATTTATCCTAAACCAAAGAAATACTAAACAGTATTGTCCGCAGACTGTAGAAAAGTAATTCTGTAACTGTGTGGTGTTATATGTCCATCTTTGTGTGTTTCTACACATGAAATGTAAATGGTGGAGACTCAGTTTCTGTGGCGGTCTTCCGTATGAGTCAAAATATTCCCCATAACCGTTCCGGTCAATGAAGATGGCTGTCCAATGTGTCCCGGGTTTTGTATGTACATCCGTATTGGTTACAATTATACAGGGGTAGTTTACACGCAGCGGTAGTGTGTCGGCAGCATACACTCCGTAATGGCCGCTTTTGAATTCTGTGCGAAGTATTTTTTCAATAGTTGTAGAATTCATTGTACCAAGTTTTTAAAATGACGACGTTTTCACTGGCACATGCCATACGCGAATGAGCATACGGTATACGACACTTGTGATTTCCAGTCTGTAGTTTACTTATTGATGGGCACCCCAAATCACTTAAATCTTGTACGTCATTCCTCAGTAGTAGATTCTGCAGTCGCTTCTTCTTTTCAGCGCCCTTTACAAATATTTTTTCTATATCTGTAGTAATAATACTGTGTATTATCTTAGTTAAATCCTTGTATTCTACGAAGCCGTGGTCCCAGTCCAAACCATGGTGATAATCTCGTAGCCAGGTCACTTGAGCGCGCACGGAAGACGACAAGTACTCTCTAGCGAATGGTGGTTTGAACAGGAAGTTATGAAAATACTCACTATTCAACGATATTATAGCTAGTTCTTTAATTATAAACTCTCTACCACTACCATAAAAGCCTTGAATATCGATGATTACCATTTTCGTTGAAAGTTTAAATAAAACTAACAATTTTCCATAAACTCATTTATTTATATTAACTGCTAAAATCTACAATAACATTCCTATTTTTATCTATTTCTATTATATTATCAAATTCAGCGTAAATAAGACAATTAACGGTTTGAGAAAGTGCTTCCTCAAAATGAACTTCAAGTCGTAGAGATCCATGACGTGTTAAATTCCAGTGGGACATCATGTTGGCAGATAAGTCGGGTGTCAGGTCAAATGCCGCCAGACAAAAGCCGTCAGGGTAATTTTCCCTCTCAATCTGGTTACCCTCGTTGGAGAAGTGTATACCAAGCCCCGAGAATAATGTATTGTACATTTGTACATAAGACTTTTTGGAAAAATTCGGCTGTAGCGGTTTGGCCGGTAACTGTTGTCCATTCACGCATAGTGCAAGATAATTAATTTTATAGTGATGAAAATTGAACGGATTACTACTATAATCCCCATTGAATGCTTTATTTGAGACGAATCCTATAATACATCTCTTTGGAAGTTGACCCAGATAGATATTATCCATGCACTTGTTTTGAATTCCCGACGCAATAGTAATGGCCTTACATTCGACTCTAGTAATCGGATATTTGGCGGTTGTCGTTGCTAGCGCAGAATTATGCGCTAACAGGACGCTAGGGTTAATTTTCATTCTACGCACCATTAGTGTAGCTTCTTTTATTTGAACTTTAAAATTCGCCGAATCAGCCTGTAAACTGAAACTGTCTCTTGAACGGACAAGACGGAGTCTCATCTCAACACCGTTTATTAAAAATTTTTCTTGATTAAACAAATCAACGTGTAAGTGGCCCAGCATATCAATATCGCTACTTAGTTCACTGTACGCTTTTCGCTTTACGAGCCCCTTATTTGCACCACCAGTAAGATCGTCAAGTTTACCGGCCGTATCAACATACCATAAGCCAGCTGTTAGATGGGATTTTTTAGCATCACCGCCATAGTTTAACAATGTTTCAATGTAAGCTCGATAGGCGTATGTGTTGTTTGGTGGTGAAACTAGCTTCTGATTCATATAAATATCAATTTGACTGAAGAGCGAATGAAGTAAGTTATTTATCGGTGCTACGTTTTCATTCTCCTTCAGCGGGGTGTTGTCAGCGTGAATTACGCAAGCCTTCAGGTACAACATAGTTTGAGATAAGTCAAGATAATCATCTCCTTGACCGGGGATTACAAATTCTATGGGTGCATCGTCGGTGAGAGAAGAAAGAGGTTTATAATTAACCCATTGACCACTTTCGATACTAGTCTGTGTTGGAGGTATAGCGAATAAGTCGAGCTCTGATTTGACACATTCACACGATTGAGGATGTAGGAAAGCCATGTTAATCGAATATATCACTACGCTTCTTCTTCTTCTTCTTGCTGCGTGTACGCGACTGAACGCGTTTAACTGTTTTACGCCCCTTTTTATAGCCTGACCCCGTTAATAGTGTATCAATTTTATTCTCGGCTTTTCGCTTCAGATTCCCTCCCGCTTCAGTGAGGCGCGATTTAAAAATTTCCTTAACCGGACGGTCTTGATGTAGATCCCCCAGAATGTTAACGCCTGTACGCATTGCCTCTTTCCCCACTGTACTAACACCTCTCTTGATTAACGGCATGATACTTCTGAATAATCCACTAAAGAAACTACCGACACCATGGCCCCGTTGATGAGCGGCTCCTCTGAATACCACGCCGCCTATACCAGAGCCTGCTTGGCCGTTGTAATATGTTAAATACGGACACGGTTTCATTGTATGCGTCTCCGTCTAAAGTGAAGTTTAACGCATAGAGTCCCAAACTGGAATGGTATTGCATGGCCCTTATCATCCCTTATATCTATTTCCACGTTTTGAAATTCGCGTTTCAGCACGGGGATGTAATGTGGTGCTGTATATGTAACCATTTTATTCGTCCCATAGAGATATTTTGTCGTATCTACATGTACCACTCTCAATAGGGGAGTTATGACGTCACCTACAAGTTGTGGCATAACAATGTCGCAGTAAACGAACATTTGATGTGGTATACCGAGTAATAGGTGGTGTGGATTACGTGCTAGCTCGTTTTTAAATAAATTAGTTTGCGGCTCGTAACCCAGTTGAAGGGATAATTTAGGCGATAGTTTCAATGAAAATATTTTGAAAATATAATTTTTGATGTCCTTAATTTTCACCGTAACCCGGTTCAATTCCGTATCATAAGTGAAAGATGTATAAATATCTAAATCTTTATTCTCGTTCAACTCACGTATCACATCGTTTATGCTGTCGTAATTCCCAGCGGGGATTCGTGTTTTCTTCTTAACAGTTGTTGAACTATTTTCATCCTTCAGCGTATAATAAATAATATTTTCGTGGTCGTTTACGGTGTAGAATGAGTTGGGATATTGAATTTCGACTAGAGCCGCTTCCCATTGGCCATCCAGTTTTAATTGTTGTGGTAATTGTGTAATAAAATTGGTAGTCTTATTATCGGGAAAATATTGCATCGAGCTATTACTTGGTAACGTAATGTAAAAAGCGTCCTCTTCCACGTTCATGATTAAATATAATTTATATTGCTCGCGGGAATCCAGGTATCGAATTTTTTGCTATATCCTCTCCAGCGGACGAGCACCTGCTTTCTACGACCGCAACCACGTGTGTCAACTATTTTATCTATTTTATACGTGGTATCAGGCTTCACGAGTACTTTCTGTAGTTCCTGCGTATAAAAAACTCCGTCGATTTCTTCCTCATTCAAATCTTGTAGTTTAAACACTGGTGGAGTTCTCCTCAGTACGGCTGTAATTTTGAATATTTCCTCAGACCAGTTCGCTTCGTACCCCTTTTTAAATACATGTTTCTCTCTTGATATACGAACGAGATCTCCTTGTTTAAAACTTACACGATGCGATTTTGCTGTTTCTTCTGCCCCATACTGATTTCGCCATACTTGCAATACATTTGTATCACGCACATTCTTTGGAGCAAAACTTGTTGATGAATGTATAGTACTATTGTATGCTGATACAAGATTCTGTAGCACGTCGATATAACGAAATGTATTATTCCGCGTAAAATATCGATACATTCTTGTTTTTAAAGTTCTATTTAGACGTTCTACGAAGCAGGCTTTAACATCGGGGTTTTTCGTAACATAATATTTTATATCATTCTTCTTTAAAAATTCTTGTACACTGTTTGCAATAAATTCTGATCCCTTATCCGTTTGTAAATATACAGGTTTACGTTTACTTTCGTTAAAGATCTTATCAAATGCAGAAATAACTGTTACAGGCTTCTTATCCATTAGTGGTTCTGCCCAGGCAAAACGGCTAAACACGTCAATTACCGTCAATATATATTTATAACCATCATTATGACGGGCTAGACTTCGCATGTCATTAAGGTCTGCCTGGAATAGATCATTAATGTTGGACACTCGGTATTTATTTCGGGGAAATCTTTTTCTAACCGGCTTATGTAATGTATATGCATCTTGAGCACTTAACCACTGTTTAACGCTTCTGCCACTAATGCTACCCTTCACAGCCTTTATAAGATTAGAGGCTCCAGAAAAACTGGCAGCATGTTTAGGATTAAAGTAAATGCCTGTCAATTTATTATTATTATTCTCTTGTTTAGAAGCGGAATTTTCTCCATTTATTTTTGACTGCTGATATTGATGTTTCCGCCTCGTCATTATGTCTCCGCTGTTTGCGACTGTATATTTTATATGATATAGTCGGTCGCATGAATTCCCTTCTACGTGGATTCCCTATTAATTCCTCCGGGATGTTGATATTTTTCAAAGCGGTCGAGAACTTTTGCCACCCTACAGGACTTGAATGTTTACGCGGTCTCAACACGTCACCGATTAAGTCTGTAATGTTTGAGTGCGGCATTTCAACATTATTAATACTAACACGGCCGAGTTTATTCCATGTGACACTCTTGTTGGCCAATAATCGCTGCAACAAAAGTTTTGCTTTGGATCGATATGTTTTCGGGAGCGTATTTATAATACCCGATGTATCATCATCATCTTCGATTTCTACTTCTTCTTCTTCGTCAGGAGTGAGGTTCTCTTCAGTTATTGGCAATTGTAAGGGGGCACGTTGTTGACTCTTAAAATGTAAATAACGTTGCAGTGTTTGTTGATATAACATCCATTTTTCATGATCGGGGATTCTAGAATTTAACACCTTTTTCATATCGTTATCTAGCTGTGAAGTTATATCACCGGTTTCTATATTACTTTGTTTAAGTCGTTCTATTGCCTCAGGGGCTATTAAAACCATTTTTCTAGCATGCTCCATCACTGTTTAAACAAACTACTCAACACACCCGTGAGTAATGGGGCCAATAGAAACGGTAAGAATGCTCCGCCGGATTGAACCAAGATTTGCTTCTTCTTCTTCCAACCCTCGCCACTTTTCGCAATGTTTCTCAAGGTCTTCTTATAACGTAAAAGACGAGCTCGCTGGATTTTATTAATACGAACTTTACCGCTTAAAATATTATATGTACACTCGCATATACAGCGTACAGTATTAGAATCAGCACTTTTCAGCAGAGCGTTTCGATGTTGTGGTTTAAGTTTTAATAGTGCGTGAAGTAATGCGGCGTTCTTAATGACAGTACTAGACATGTTTAGAACAGCAGTGTTTACGTAATAATCTGGGGCAGATGTTTGTCACCGTATTTATATGCTTTTTTAGGGATATATACATACATAAGTCCCCCGTGTGATGTTCTAAAGCGCGCCCACTCGGGTGTTGATTGTTTCAAATCAAAGATTAAATAACCATGTGGATCTGATGTAGCATCATTATAAGCCTCTTGAATAAATTTTGTATTTTCCGGACAAATTTGACGTGACAAATGTGATATTTGTGCTTTATCACGTGGATTTTTAAAATAAATAATATAATTGGCATTAAGTGATATATCTCTCTGTCCTTTGCCTTGGTGAAATAAATTCTGCGTTATAAAGAAAACCGACATATTTCTATGATGACTATCCTTTGTAAATATATCAACTATTCGTGAATCGGCTTCGCGCATTAAATCGTCAATTATAATTAATTGTGCAGTTTTCCCGTCAAAATTTTCCATATCAGGAAGACCTTCAACAAATTTCACGTTAGGTATTTTACTGTATAAGTCTTGCCATACCCCATAACACCATGTTATTTGTGGAAATACAGTATCGCATAATTCATTTATGTTGCGAAGGAAGTCCGTAACGAAATATGATTTTCCACTTCCGGATGGACCGGCCACGATTGCACTAAAAGGATGCTGGAATTTCATGTTTAACCACAATGAAGAGTAAAACTCGAATGTAAGAATTTACTAAAGCATGTTTATTTTATATTGAAAAAAAAAAAAGAAAAAAAAAAAAAAAAAGTATGTATGTACACATACGTACATACATACACACACACACATACCTTATATTACTTATTCTACTTACATACAAAAATATACACATACATAAACTTATTCTATTTACACATATTTACTCTATTCTAATCTTAACCGTTTGTATCCATAAGGTAGTGAATCTAACGAACCCACACGCCGACGTTTAGTAAAACAAATGTTAAATTTTTTACTTTCGCGACGTGTCACTACATTATGGTCTTCACTACACCTAATATTGTCGGCTGTTATCACTGGCACTGGTAGCGGATCCTCACTTAGAATTATATCTCTCATCGAGTTAAAGTTTATAATTTTCGAGTTTGCATAATTTAAAGTGAATCCCTTCACTTTACACACATACTTATACTCGTTTTGGGACGGAGAATACACTTTGTATGCATAGTTTTTTGGACCACCACAGACAAATTCAGTAATATAGCTACCTGATCCATAACACTCCAGCTCATCTGTTAAATCCCCGAGATAATTTCCGACAGGAGGTTCATATTGACCCGGAGCATGCTTGTATATTACTGAATCTGTGTCGTAATACAAAACTTGTTTACCAAGGGGCTGTAGATGGTCCAGTAGACGCAGACGAGCTTGTGCGGTGGTATATGCCGCAATAGCAACATTTACTGTGGCTAACGGTTCCATTGAATCCTCCAAATACCGCCAGTTCACGTACATCACCTTGTCGCCGGCAGGTACCAGATGGTTCACGACTACGGCAGGGTTCTCCAACAGCTCAAACAATTCAACGGGCTCAGCTACTACCGTCGTGCGGATCTTGTTCTCCGATTGAGCAAATTTACCTGCAATGAAATCAATTAGAAACATATAAACGTATGAAAGAATGAATATACATACCCCAAAACGAGTTAAGCATAAGCTTCGCCAAAGACCGTCGTCCGGCATTTTTCTCGATCCGACTAGGGTCCAACTCGACTCCCTCATTCGTCAGATACTCAGTCACGTATCTCTGTCTATCCTCAGCACTAATACAGACCGACGGGTAACCAGTGGCTTCCTGCTTCATCTTCAAAAAAGCATTTATGTACTCGACAAAGAGACCTCCGGTTTTGTTCTCTTTGTCGTACACACTAATGTCATAGCGCCACACTTCAAACACTTCCAGCACTCGGTACCCTGACTGAACTGCCCTCCGCAGTTCATCAGCTACCCAGGTACCCGTAAAACGGCGCTCGTCATCGGTATGTGTGCACTCTGTTTGACGTAATTCGTCACAACACCTGCGACACAGTACAAACATTAGTTTTCCATGAGCTCGACGTGGAAGAATCGGGTGTAGCAAGCGGGTTGGCGGCAGCACTAGACATTTAATAAGCCCCTCAACATTGTCTATGTTGTTGTTAGAGCCTAACAACGCGTTACAATCAGCACCGACAAAAATTTCCGGGTGACCAACTGGAAATTTACCATACTTGCACACCCATGGATAGAGCGAGCATACGTCCACATACTTGATCTTCTCTCCACGGGGTGCCTTATGGTAAAGTGTACAATTTCCAGTTCGGCCTCCGAAAAACGCATCACGGGGTTCCAGTGGAGAATAGTTTATAAGGAAGTGATTTTCTACAAACTCGCATAGCTCGGGATTACACTTCTTTTCTTTCAAAAAGTCGCACTCCCACTTTTCCACGACGGTGTAGCCGAGCTCCCGTAACTTCTTTGTTTTAGCAGCTGTCCTCTGGAATCGAGAGTTTATTGTCTCCTGAGGGTTATTCATTATGGCCTGGTCACGGTTTGTTCGGAAGCATACATCATGACCGTGGTAATAGCACCCGTGAAACTCAAAGACTGTTTTATCGGGAGCAAAAAATCCGTCTACCGTCATATTAGGCCCTAAAACAGCCTCACCACCGCGCGCCGAATGTTGAATTTGGATCTCTCTGATCTTCTCCTCCCAGAGTAACCATTCAAGGGCGATTTTAGACTGATTGTCACGTAGTCGATAGCCGCGCTCAGGGATCAAACCTATAGTCTTTGACCGCAAGAATCGTCGGCGGAACACTTTGTTACACGCTGACGCTATAGTAACGGCTTCTGTAAAGGGGCACACTTCACAATCTTTAATAAAGGTCTTTCTGAATTTTATACACGCCCTACGTAAAATATCTACGTCCGATATGCAGTATTCCACTATCTCTTTCTGCATATTGAACACGTAATTATCGCGCACTTTCTCCTCATACCATCGCATGAACTGCTCGCGCGGCTCGCTGTGCATGGTATCGGCACCGTAAAAATTCGTATGCGGAATTGGCCCTACGTACGAGCTGTTTTCCGTCGTATTAAAAAAATGTGGAAAATACCCTTTCTTTGAAGAAGCCGGTAAATCCAAAGCTTTCACCAAGCTACTCAGTGACATTGGCAGAAAGTTTATCGAATCAATAAATCTTACATTATCCACTTCCAGTAGCATGATTTTCGTCCCATTCATGATAAGCTTTGGTCTGATTGTACGCGTTTCCGTGAGATAACGCAAAACAAATTGAAAATCAAAACCTTTGCCATTATGGGCTATACATGTTACTGTCTTAAACGACCGGCGTGGTAGAGTAGCATATTCAACAAAGTTCTGCACACTGCTTTTACTGAACACATGCTGCCGGATCCCACAATTATCGCACATTGTTTTCATATTATTATTGTCCGTACACTTGGGACATGACTGCTGCGCTACACACAAATTTACTTCATGCAGCTTATCAGTTCCAACACTTTTTTCCTGCCTCGTCTCAAAGTCAAAATATATAAACAAGTGCTGTTCCTCATCGGCCGCGGTCTTCTTCACACTTTTTTTAATGTAACACTCGTGTCCTATACCCTTGTACTCATCGCACGTTTTGCAATACACGGTGTTGCATATGTGCGCTCTATTTGATTGTACCACATAAGTTTTAAAGCACTGTGTACACTTTTTAAGTTTTTGACAAAGCGAGTTTATATGGTTCTTTAAACACTGATCTCCACGGAACTCGCGATCACAATTTTTACATAATACCTCAATAACACCGCGTGGACATGGTGGCGCGCGTTGACAACACGGACAGGTATTTTCACACCTGTGTTGCCCTATTTGATTATACCCAGTATGACACGGCTCGCAAAAGTATGACTTGGAAAAAGCAGCCGTTAAGCTTTTGATCACTGAATAGTGGGAACCATGATGTAGAAGATTTAAGCGTGGCAAATCTTTATTTTTATTCCCCTCGAAAATTACCGTCCCGTGACTGTCGTATTGATAAACAACAATATTAAAGTCTGTAAGATGCTTTTGAAATTCCGAGAGCTCGGGGATTCCACATCCTTCCCGGGGTATATTTACTTGGGCCTCAGCTATAAGGTTGCGACATTCTCGATCCTGAAGGGAATTGCTATTTTTCACAAGTTGTTTTAATTCAATGTTCTTCTCTGTCACAGCTTTCGCGATTACCAACGCGCGAGGTAGGCATAAATTGTCAGTATTGTTTATATCTATTACCCCGTATTTCCTCCGGCAGAAATCGGCGTATTTCACTCCGCGACACGATAGTTTTTTCCCATTGCCCGAACCCACGGGCACACTCACTCGCGTCATCACAACCTGCATGTTTCCACTGGCAAATAGTTCAGAATTACTCTGCAGTATTTTTGATATCGCGTCCCACACTACATCGATATGCATCTGATCTGCACGACGGAAACTAATCCACGCAGGACCTAACTCGCACTGAGGAGTATACATGACTAGTCCGACCTGATCCGATGCTGGCACAGTTTTTAAAATATATGTCAACAATTCTTCCATACCCTCTTTGAACCACTCCACTGGATTCACGTCTGCAGGCGGGTCTGACATACGGAAGGTTACACGGCGTCCTACCATTTTGAACCGTTTAACATGGCACGACTCGTCAGCAGCAATATTGAAACGTAGCGGCATTTCAACATCTTCGTCGTCGTCCGTGGCTCCGCGCTGTTGAACTCTTGGATTAAAACCGCATCCTAGCTGAGAAATCCCGGTAACAGCTGGTAACGCGTCCAGCTCATCTTGTAATAACTTCTCGCAATGTGTGAAAAACGCATTGAAATTGTCATCCGTTCCGTCACTTTCAACTGGCTTCGACTCATCTGAATTCAACGCATCACTCAGTATATTTTCACATTCATTAAAAAATGCATGAAAATCTTCATCTGAAGGCTGATACACAAACTCTTGAGACATGGTTACTTTGACACTCACAGTAAACTAAGTATCGCAGTCACAGTTCCGCTTGTTTAAATACTAACTCAGGTACATATTGAAAAGGATAGGTGTATCTCTCGTTCCTTGTTAATTATCACCCTAAATCAAAGTTTCTGAGAAATAGAAATTTTGTTTAGAACGTATTATCATTAGCTAAATGACAATTTTAAGCCCAGTACCGATCTTTACATAACGAAGGTAGGAGGTTAGGAATGACTAGGTACAAATGACAAGAATATACAATTTCATATTATTTAGTTCCATTCTATCCAAGCAATAATTCCACTCCATTTAAACCTGTTAGATTACAGACACTTGGAATGTACATTACAGTGGCTTACAATTATAACATAAACGGGGTATTCTTCAGTATATACAGATACTTAGCAGTAATATTTCAAAATAATAACACATAAATTTAAACCGAGTAAATATAAATAATATTCAGCAGGGCAATAATTCCACTCCATTTAAACCTGTTAGATTACAGACACTTGGAATGTACATTACAGTGGCTTACAATTATAACATAAACGGGGTATTCTTCAGTATATACAGATACTTAGCAGTAATATTTCAAAATAATAACACATAAATTTAAACCGAGTAAATATAAATAATATTCAGCAGGTTGGATGTCAGTGTTTCTACATAGCACATACGCTGATGAATGTCTCTCTCTCTCTCTCTCTCTCTCTCTCTCTCTCTCTCTCTGTACTATAGTTACAGAAATTCAACAAATATGAATAGCATTGTCCCTCTTTCTCTCTCTCTTTCTTAGCAAATAATTCTAACCCAAATGGATTACAATTCTACCCAGGTAACGAATACACATAAGAATGTAAAATTCATATATTTTTTTTTTTTTATTTTCAACTTTATCCACAAGAAGCTTCGACTTAATATTAAGTACAGTGAATACAAACGTGGTATAATCTAAATACATCAACGAATATAAATTCCATATTATGTTCAACTTTATTCTACAGAAAATGACAGCAAGTTTCCACTTAATGTTAAGTACAATGAAGGTCATTACCTTCATTAAATACTTAGCAATAATTCCACGACATACAAATGAGGTATACTTTAACGAATACACATAAGAATATAAATTTCATGTTCAACTTTATTCTTACATACATAATATGCCTACAACAAGTTTCCATACTCATTTACTCAATACATATTATGTACAGCGACAATGTTGTGAAGGGGGAGACAGAGAGAGAGAGAGGAATAAGACATAACATAAGAATTTCATATTATCATTATTTATTTAGTCGGTATAGAATATACAGTTATTCCATTTAATAAACTTAACTAACACAGTTTATACACTATTATTATTTATCACAAAATAATAGGAATATACATTTACTCAGTTTTACATTTGACAATTTCTACCATTACAGTTTTATCAATGTCCGAGCCGGCCTTCAACCTTTCCCCCATGTATATCAATGCATATTTATTTTCCCCGTTGAAATGTTCACATTCTTTTTCGGAAATATAGGTGGTGTACCGTTTGGGAAGGATCACGACATAGTCTTCTAGCTCAACAAGAATTCGCTCCCCGTAGCTTGTTGCAACATACTCCATTCTTGATAGCGGATAGATTTTTTCATGCTGCAGGTCTTTGATTTCCATGAAAGGTTTGTCACTTGTTACCTCCTCGACGGTGTTCAATGCTTCAAGATTCATTTCTGCACAACGCAATAGAATAATAATAATTAAACACAATAGAATAATAATAATTAAACACAATAGAATAATACTTACTTGGATTAGTGCAACGTACTGTTGTTCTTGGTGAGATTGGTTTTAATATGACTTACCCTTGCACTCTGCAAAGTTATATATACAAATACCCCTCGTATATATACGTATACAAGATATAATTAGAGAAAAGCACAAATTGCAAAAATGTCATTAGAAATCGATACTTTCTAATTACCCCATTAGAAATCGATTCTTTCTAATTACCTACAAATACCCCTCGTATACGTATACAAGATATAATTAGAGAAAAACACAAATTCCAAAAATGTCATTAGAAATCGATACTTTCTAATTACCCCATTAGAAATCGATACTTTCTAATTACCTCATTAAGTCTGGCGCCAGCGGGTGGCGGGCTAAAACTGCCCTTTCTTCTACTTATATATATATATATATATATATATATATATATATATATATATATATATATATATTTATATATATATATATATATATTCCTATACATACATTGTAGATTTATATAACCCGTTTCTGCGATCTTGCTTACAGTACATTTGCATTGTTACCATTATTATAAACACAAAATTAACAAACGATTCTCAAACTACAACGCAACAATGTTGAGCACCGACAATGTCTAATAGCTATTGTAATTGTCAATCCACGATCATTAGAACATTTATTACCATGTCACAAGAAGAACTTTTTCAAGAAATTCCCCCACAAATGATTCGTTCAATGTCACAAATCGATAATGAAATGAGGTTATTATATAAATATTGTCATACAAATTACTATTTATCCACAAGTTAACATTTACATATTCATATATAATTACCGCAAGAGCACGTGTTAATTGGCTGAATTGCGATGCTGGTTTTACAATTACATAATATGAAGTATAATCAGAATTGTGACCAAAACAATACAAAAAATAAAATTTATTTTTTATAAATGCACGCGAAGTGGACAGGTGTTCCACTGGCTTTATTTCACTTTGAGTGTTGACTACTTCTGTCCGAAATAATTTGCAAGGTCTGTCTATTTTTGTTTAAATTTATGTCGACTTCTTAACTAAAGATTTGTGAGCTTCTGGAAACAAATGATAAATGTATCGTTATGTTTAACAGTCGGAACACAGCATTCTATTACACAATATTAATTACATTGTTTATTTCTAAATACATTATTCAGGTCTATTTCAAAGCAGGCTAATATTGTCGTTTTAATAGCGGGAATTAAAAGTTATAAGCATGTTTGTAGGGTCATTACAGTGAGGTAATCGTTGTTCGGAAATGTAAACAATAATTAACTTTATCGTGGATGTTTGTGAATTTAAACATTTGTTTGTTTGTTTTTTTATGAATTATTTCAATCTTTAAATAGCACACTTCATTGAAGGACAAATTATACTACGTTTGATTAAACGTAGGAAGAAAACAGCAAATATATTTATGACATGAATACATGTGCATCTGTTTAGGATGATATACTTACACATTTATTTTAAGAGTAAATTACGTTACGCTGTAATGATTCTCTATTCTCGGTTTGATCAAATGATCTACATTTGCTGATGTGTTGGAGGCTCTTATGTGACAAGATAAATGGATATGTACTCAGTTCTTGTGGATTGATATAAATGACCCAATTTTCATACGTTACAACCTTGTTTCAGCCGATAAATGGGTCATACATTTTTCTGTATAACCTAACAGATTTAATATTATCAAATAGCAAAACAGCACATAATATAGATATTATCAAATGTGTATTTTTGTTCTTATTATTTCCCCCTCTTATTTATTCTTCCTAAATACCACAGTGATAACTGTTTTTTTTTTTACTGAAAAATTAATTCAATCGTTATCAGTCGTTTAGAGACACATTATTCGTTCGTTTAATCTATTTCATTGGCGACACCACGGGTCTCATAACAAACATGCAAAAACCGTTGTCTGCGTTAATCAACGGGCGAGGTCGCATTTCGCATCGTAACACCGCGCACACACACACGGCGGACAAGCATTGGTGAAATGAATTTCACATGTGTCGCGGTGATAGCGCGCGCTCGGTGACACTATCTTGATATGTTGTCTCTATAAATAGACCCGTCCGAGAAATATAACGCCATTCCGTGGAAACAGGGCAATAATTCTAGGAAATAATGTTCACCTTGTACCGAACCATAAGCGCAGATAACGATTAGTTGTCTATCGCATATATATATATATATATATATATATATATATATATATATATATATGTGTGTGTGTGTGTGTGTGTGTGTGTGTGTGTGTGTGTGTGTCCCACTCCCACTTCGGCACATACGGATCGCTCCGTTGCACGCCCCGCCATTACACAGAATGAAGTGTTTGTTTGACCAAACGACATATGTGTTTGTTTAGGTGTGTAATTTTTTTATCGGTTTTATTATGTGCTTACAAAACCATTCCATTAGGTATAATTCTCCACGGTAATATCGATAATTCTACATTCGGACACAAGCTTCATAATTTGATTATTACTGGCGATGTATGAATATTTTTAGGAAGTTTTAGTTGGATACAAGGTTTTACATGTCAACACTTGAATATATTAAGATTAGCTGTGTGTTGTTGAATAAATATTGCAATAGGAGTATATAATATAGGTTCTATGATATGCTGCGTGTCTTGGCATTGTGAATTATTACATCTGTTTCGGAACAACCTGTAGATAATAATATATCACCACCACTAGCTGGGTTATTGTTTGACTATTTTCTCGGTCTGTAAATATTTGTTTGCTATTGTTAATTTACATCTGTAGACGAATGGATACCATGATAATTGGGTCTCGTGTGATGGGTGTGTTACTAACGCTTATGTAATACTATTTATTATAATGTAGAGTGTGTGTACACAAGGAGCGTACGATAGATATATAGTATTGTCCTTGTGTTTGCTAGTTTCTCGACTTGAATTTTTACAGACACTAATGAAATTGAATATGTACAAAGACGCCACTCGTAAGGCGAACATTAAAAGCGTGTTTTTTTCGCGAGGAACTCTCGTAAACACTACGGAATTGAACAAACAACTACCACTTATAGAATTTATTCAAATTTGTTAGTTTATTTTTAGTCGGTTGTTCGTACATAATTAATTCGAAGGCAGACATCTTTTTACTTAGGCAGACGGTAAATATAAATTAATAATGACTTTAATTGTTACAACAGTAATGTGTGAATAATTTGCATATAGTATACATATTTTGTGCTATTTTTATTAAGAAGTCAATAAATATTTTAAGTGTTTAATTGGTTGAAACTGAACACAAGTATTTATGATTACATTTACGTGTCATTTACAAGGGATAAATGCGCTTTAACACTTATATTCAACACTAGATTCCATCCGGATTTCTCTTACTTGCTTCTCACGCTATACTCGGCTTAAATAAATATTAATCCTATGTGAAAGAAACGAAGGAAAAATTACTTTCGCAAATATTCCTTTTCTGAACTTGTATTTCTTTTCCACCTTGAAAAGTAAGTGCTACGTGTTGTGTGTTGGCCTTGAGTAAGATTGTGAATTATAACGTGTTTTTGCACCGTCGAAATACGTGGGCGATTTTTATTTGTCACACAAATATTTAGGACAAAATAAAATTTAAAAATAGATTTTATTTCCATTGTTCTCGCACGTAAACAAATAATTTCTGAATTTTTCTACACAGGGTTGGGGTGGCATATTGCCAGGGAAAAATTAAACTTTATCCTCAAAATAGTGACCTGTATTTTCGAATTATTTGATGTGATGATACAAGTGTGAACAACGATGTTTCTTGGTCGTTTAACATTCAGATGAATTATGAGTTTAGCTGGTGTTTGAACATGTACAATATGTCTTCTACGTCATTATTGGCATTGCAATGCGAGGTACTGCATTAAGATGTTTGTTGTGGCAATGACCAGTACGAATCGTACTGTTTTATATTGGCAACATTTGTAGTGATTACAAATCCAGAAGGCTATCGATAACATGAATTTTAACTGACCGTTTGAAGGTTCATATATGTAGATGCTTTTCAGTATGTTTTTATTGTAGCTTAAAATGTTCGTTGTCAGTGAATTGTTTAACAGTATTTAAAGTAATGATGTAATCATCGGAATATATGCTTTCTATATATGCACTTGTATTTATTAAGGAATTATGAATGAATAAACGTTGCAAGACTCTGAATTTATAGTCGCCGTATGCAACATCAGTAACGTTTAGTTGCGTGTCTGTTTGCAATAGAGTCAGCGAGCGCTGTTATTACAACACGTATAACGCACGAAGTGTAAGTGTATACTAACCTTTAAGTTCAATTCCATGCAATTTACCAACACGACTATCTGCAAGGCAACGAGAGAATTTGCATTTGAAGCAGTGTGCAATGATTTACAATTGTGAAGATAATTTTAATACTATAAACTGCAAGTGTAAATTTTAGTTTGTGGCCGCGACGTAACGTTAAATGTTACATTGTACTATGCAAAAGCCTGTTTTACATTTCCTCCATTAGTCTTCTGCGTTTGGAATGAATTCATTAGGTAATATGAATAATAAAAGGGAAATGTGTGTGTGTTTGGAAATGGACGGGCGTCTAGGGAAATGTGAAACGGATTCCTAGAATTTTACGTGATACGAAACGCTAAAGAACATTCCACTTTCTACACTGACAGAAATTATTCAACCAGCTTAATGATTTAATTTTCAATCTTCATTTTTCAAATGAAGTTAAAATATCCTCTTCGCTCTGTTTTCTGTTTCGAAATGTGTCCTGACCCGGCCAAGAAACACAGAATTAAGTTCATCCAACGCAATGTTTGTTGGCGAATCTCTGAAAGCTTGAGCAATTGACAGGCGTGCCCTTGGGATCTGGTAGAGGGAATGCTCGGTTCAAGTTCAGACTCGTTCAAGGTACAGGGCTGGTGAATATTAACACGGGCGGCACGGATATTTTTAACCTTAGCGTGATGAACGTCACGTCACCTGGATGTGCGTGCCGTTACAGAAATAGGCGAACACTGAACACTATTATGTCATATCGTTCTGGATGACAGTTCCATTCGGCAACTTGTGTAACTTTGATGTTTTCATAATAATCATTCGTTGCTTTTTTGTTTTTTCTCTGTTTTTTTTTTTTTTTTTCTGAAAGCAAACCATCCGAACGCCTAGATCAAAGTATACGCCGATGTTTAAATTGTAGCGTACATCAGCAACTACTTCCGGTATATCTCTCTCGTCGAATTATACACATCTCACGTAACGAAAGTACACTACATTTCTACTTCTTTTGAAATAAACATGAAAATATGTTTTGATGAATTGAAAATGAAAATACTGAAAAGCGAATATATAAATATTATTATTGTTGTGTGAAAATAATCATATTTTCTCTGGATATTTTGTAATATTTAGTAGTAAATATAAGATACAATTTCGTATACTGTGGTAAAGTATATGTATGTGAGAGAAAATCGATGAAGCACTGTATGAATGCCGCTCCACTAATGACATCCTCCATAAATACGTAGCTAATTTGTATACGTCGTCGTTCATTAAAAATATAATAAGGTTTCTAAATATAACGTTGCACAGCGGCATTGTGCTAAGCAAAAATAAAATCGATATTATTTTTTACCATGCTGTTCCAAACATCAGATTAATGAATGAACAATAGCTGTGTTTCTTGAAGGAAGACTTTTTTTTTTGAAAATTATGAAAGTGCAATTTATTATTAATAGTGCGTGTCTAAATTGAGCTGTTCTCATCCATATATGCGGTACAATAAATTTCCGAAGAGATTATTTTTCAACCTAAACCGAAAAAAAAAAATTCTCTAACCTCACGTGCCGGTCATTCGTCATCGGATTAAAATTTAATATCCGTCCGGACGCGGTGTGCACTGGGTAGAGATTTATGCGCAGCCATAATGAGAAATCTCGCGATAAAAAACAAAAACAGATATATAATGCGAATGGAAAATGTCACCCTTGGATGCGCTGCGACCAGATTGGTGGTGTGTCGTCGATGTCGAGCACCTGATGGTGTCCTTACTAGAGGATTAAAAATACACACGATCGGTATGCATATGTTATGTGTGCCAAGTCTCACTGCATTGCATTTTTAATCGTTACCGAAGATCGTGCGGACGAATGAACGCACACTTTTCCTTTCATCGGCGCTACGCGAGGTTGATGAACCCGCGTTCGCTGTGAATTTCAGCTTGGATTTTGCAATTTTAATGTGATCGCTGTCACGTAACAAGCCTGTGTGCTTCTGTATGTGTGTGTTGTCTCTGTCCGTCGTTGATCGATTACACACTCGATAGCGTACTTGCTGCTAAGCTTGCTCACTCGCTGCATTTGTTTCTAGGTTATTAACGCCTTGTCGTACGGTTTGTCCTGAAGTCAGCTGACGCGATGCACAGTTTCCTTTTGTTTATCACGGCGGACAGAAGCCGCCATCAATAATTGATAGCAATGTCATGCTGTCGCTCACGCCGTCAATTTTTGTGATTATTGTCCGAATCCATGATGGATTTATAGCATGCGGAATGACGGGAACGCATTAAATTGTTATTTGTATTTTGTTGAATGTTGCAGAAGTTTTCTTGCTAGCGTGTTTACGCATTCTACTGTAACTTTGCATATTCATCGGGTTACTTGAACAAAGTTTGTGTAACAACTCCCACCCTTACAGCTTGGAGTGGTCCAGTAAAACAAAGAAAATTAGTTGTACAATGTCGATATTAAGATAGCTAGATGAAATTGTGTATACATATTCATGAAACAATCCTACCCTTCCACACACTCCAACAATGTTTGAGAATAATAGATTTTTCATTGTAGCACTTTAAAACACGTAAATAATTCCCACAATTATAACATAAGTTGATATATTTATTTGTGAAATTTCTGTTTTAGAAATGAAAATTTCAAATAATATTGTAAGGCTTACTTGAATTGCCGTGATTAATGTCTGAAAATGATGAATCGGTTGTGACGAATGTAACGGAATGTTCTCAGTGTTTGACAGTCGACATATTAATATCAAGTCCTTCATTTAAATTCGATATTCTCGTGCGGTTGTCAGTTTAAAACATTCAGATCATTTATTTTGAAGGACAAAACATCAGTTTACGTGTTGAAAGTTGAATGACTTTTGCCACGAGTAAGGTGATTTATTTTGAAGGAAAACTCATAAAATATTCATAGTTTTTGGATCTGAGCCAATCGATTTTGTATTTTCAGTCAATTAATATACCAGACTACCTAGAAAAATGTTAATTAGGAATTTGTAATGAACTATGATAAAATTTTTGTGTAAACATTTCTCCCCTGAGTTCATCGCGCATATTTGCATCAAGTGAGTTGTATCCAAAAGTGTCATTTTTTTCTTACTTATTCGAACATAATTTTCCTCAAGTTATGTTAATGTCTGAATTCATAGTCGCTGAATACGTTTATGTAAAGGTTTGACCCAAATTCTCGTGAATTATATTTTTGAATGTAAATTATTTTTGTCGTAAGTATATCGACTTTATTCGCTGCCGCACAGAAATCGTCTTTTCACATCCAAGTCGTTGAGATGATTTAATTGTTTTCGGATATCCAACAAACACGGATATTATTCGAACATTTCTGCTGTAGAACACTTTATTCTGTACAACACAAAGATGATCCTTTTTTAGACGACGTAATATCTTGTCTCTGCTGATGAAAACACGCGTCTACTTATGATGAAAAATCGTCATAGTAACAGTTTTTTTCGTGTTGTTTGTAGCGAGATCCTTCTTTGTACGCGTCCTTGGACGAGGTTAAAATAAGCATTTCCATTTTATTGTACACGTGCATCGTTCTTTAATTGGGGCCACGCGAATTCAAAATAAAACATTGTAGTTAGTCTCGTTGTTTACGCTGCTGTGCCAGAAGGCATTTTGAATAACTCGCATCATTGCTAGAGGAAAATATACAGGAAAGTCAGATTCATTTGTTATCCGGTGGAAAATAATGTTCCTTACCGGAAACTGTGTCCGCGCATTACGTTTTCATGTTTGTGTAAGGAAAATAATAATCAAGATATATTATTACACAATGTCCTTGCTACTATTGCATATTTTCTATTGTTTACTAAACGTATTCATAGAAAAATTTGCACATGACATTATCGGATATTACAGTAGGTCATTCGTGAATAATTATTCGTTTTAATATTATTGTATACATTTTATTGTTCTGGATAATTTCTAGAAAATATTACCATACCAGCAACAAGAACCATTTGCAACTTAATCCTGACCATGGCAATAATTTTACGAGTCCGTTATGCATATTTTCTCAGTTAGGTGTTGAAGTTTTCAGTTACCGTTATAGTGTGTAATAAATATTGACTGCTAAGCTATATATGTTAGAGTCTGTGCTGTGTATATATGTATGTGCGTTGTGTTATGTATATATATACCTACTGAAGTTTATGAATTGTTGCAGTCATTAATTCCAACAATAGATTTTAACGTCGACATAACTCTGCCACATATGTAAACAAGTTTTATACGTTATTGGGTATATAACATAGCTGCTATTCATCTATAGCTATTGTATTTTTAGCGACATGTTTTTCACAACAGTGCAACTGGTACACATAATGTTTTCATACTACTATTTTAGTTACTCAAGCCATGATCGAAGCTTGTGCTTGGCGTGGGTAGCCACGTATGTTATAGACTTTATTCAGTTTGGCAATGGCAAAATAAATATTGCGCAATCTCGGTATTATACCTAAAGTTGATGCGGCAACATGCCGTACTTCCGAGCCAACAATCTCTGGTTTGTTTTCGAAGAAACATGTTTAGAAATCGAATACTTTTGTTGTGTCGCCCGCAAAGTCGAAGGACCTATTTGACTAATTGGAGCTGAAGTACTGAAGTGTTGTGTTCACTTATAAAATGGTAGAAGTGACGCACAATCTTCTGATAATAATCTTTACAACTTGTAAGATATATCTATTTATTACTGTTATATGTGTTGAACATGCATAGATAACTAAATAACAGCTTACAGGAATAAAAATACCAAAGTACCGAATAGATTAATAAAGTAGGGCAATGAGTGCTGTTTATTAGGTGCATGGAAGATGTGTGTGTGTGTGTGTGTGTGTGGAGTGTGATATTGTACAGAACAGCACACCCAGTATACAGCAGACACATGTTCAGCACGACACATATATTAGCTATAGCTCCACTTCCTACATACGATAACTTAGACGCTCCGACAGTTCCAGGGTCATCGACAAACAAGCACAGATCAATCCTAATCGTATGAGCACCACGCTTACTGCTAAAAATAAATACTAGTTGTGATTTGTTTTCACAATCGTCTTGTGATAACGCGCATCTACATTTCAAAAACATTGTGCCATCCGATTTTCGCGTTTTAGATATAATTACTAAACTTGTGCATGAGCTTCGAATGTGAGCACTTCGTTATGCAAGGAACAGATAACATGTGGATAACACAGATAACTCTTCATATATATTTTTTAAAAAATTATATCACTGGAATTCATAAATTATGCAATATTAAGTTTAAAATATTTTTATGATAATTGCGTAGTAGTTTTACGTTTATTTATGTGAGTATTTGTGATAAAAGGTCATTGATTATATTTTAATTTGATGTATAAATATAACGTACATATTACATTCCTATTCATTCATACGAATCAAATATTTGCTGCAAAATCAGATTTAAGTATAAATATATAATTGACGATATATTCGCCATAAAGATGTGATCGTTGAACGTAATTTTCAATTTTAGATCATTGACTAACATCGGTGTTGGTTTTATTTTAAATTTATACGAAACGTTACAGCATTTTGCCTTCCAAGTTTCGTTGTTTATGATACGAAAATATTATTGCTATTAACAATTTTTATGTAGCTCTCAGCATGAAGTGAAGTTGTTTACTGCCACCATACATACGCTAAAATAATATACAACCAACCTTAAAACACGCAGACCATCTGCAAATATAAAAGATGCAAATATTTGCTTTAGTAGACCTGCCCAGTAAAAATATTTTACACTTACATGCATTCTTCTCTCCATACGAGACGACGAGTTCATAAAATTCGCAACAGATGGTGCGCAATGATTTTATTATTAAATATGAAAGCATATCATTTTGCATGAATTACACACATAGTCTTATAAAATGTACACTAATTAAAACTATCGTTCATGTGTATGATTTATATGCAGAAGTAATTGAGCTATCTTAATCATATAACGGAAAGATTTCATTAGTTCATTAAAATTTATTCCAAATACTTTCACCGATAATTTATGCATTTGCTATAACTGAATCGGATAGGATCGTTCGATATGTATCTTGACGCTCATGAATTCGATTTAAATGGACATTTATTATTGGTTTGTGCTAATTACAGGTTCGGAGGTGTTGTAATTAATAAGCTACTTTGTGTTTTGTTTATACGAATGACTCACTGATAGGATTCTATATCATTTTTCAATTTAATAATTTTTTATAACTAAAAATCCGTGACTCGTATCATGTTAAAAGACCAAAGGGAAAATGTAATATTAGAGTTTTAATTATTAAATTAGGGCTTCAATTTATCTTAATCCAGATCTGTGAATATTATAAATGGCTCATACCGTCATGCTATGTATATATAGAATATATACAATATTTGTTTTATCTGTTATATAATGTAATATATTAATTAAACTGATAACCGAAGTTCTAGACTATTTTAAACTTGAATCTGCACGCGCATTTTGATGTCCTTGTGTGCATCTTATCATGGGCACAGATTCTTAGCGATGTCTGTGCCGCAATGTCTTATCACTATTTACTTTTTTGTTAACTGAAGGCCATTTTGGTGATGTAATGCGCATAGGGAATTCGTCATTCGCAGAAGTGGATTGTATAATACGAGTATATGGCTAGTTGAGACTGCTTGGAACCGCAAACACTTTTTTTACTTCACTTTTAAACTGGTTTACACGATTCGTGTGTTTGCCAAATTAGTTACACAAAAAAGAACTGTGATGTAATTTGCTGCAATATATTTAGCTTATTGCATTTACTTTTAGTAGTATTAAAACATTTTTGCTTTTATTTCATACATATTTTTTTGTTGAATTGAGTAGTTAGTTCGTCGTTCTTGCGGTTCAAAACACTGTTCAATTTGTTCTGAATTCTTTTTTACCGAATAATCCCGCTGGCAAAGTTTTCGGATATATCTTATGTATGTAGATTCGGCAAATGGTGAATATGCATTCAAGTTGTAATAAAACAATAATGTTCGATTGAGTAAATCTAGCAAATGCACGTTTTCGCGTGTAGACTCTGTATTTGGCTGGCATTTTGTGCGCGCGGAAATAGGTTTTGCGAGTGGCAAATCCCAGTGAGATTTTGAAGAGCTGCAGAATTTGACGTATTTATAAAGGACGGCGAATTCCGTAGCGGAAATCTAAGCGATTCGCCGTGCACGAATCTATTCTATCCGAAGGGCTCACGGATTCTGACATCGTTCTTGCAACGTACCACTGACATTCTCTGCCGCTGTACCTACTTCCATATAACCCCTCTACGGCCCTGTTCGTCTCCTACCAATCGTCCTATATCTCTAGTACAGGCATTGACGGCAAATTTCAATTTTAAACCCATCTTTCGCATCGTGTTCCGCATTGAGATTATATTCAGCAGTGTTCACGTTGTTCCTTCATGTCAGTCATACCATCCACGGTAGAATAGGGAGTGGCGGGGTAGCGGGCAATATCTCTCCGTTATATATTTATGAATAATAATGCCCGAGAAAATTCCAACGTGAAAAGTTATTCTGTTCGTTTCTCACTCGGCCGCGTAATTCGTGTGCGGATTCGTAATTGAGAAATATCGCTCAAGGAAATTACCTAGTAGTTCTTCTTCGTCGTCTTCTTCTTCTTCTTCTTCTTCTTCTTGTTCGCCACGGCGTTTCTCATTTCCCTATTTGGTAATTGACTGATTTATCACACTCATTTATAACGGATACAAATTAGTATTGATATTTTCATATAATGAGTATGCTTGGGATTTGTGGCTAAATATGGAAATATTAATTTATAGCTTGCACACTGAAATTATAAAATTATTTTCTAACGATGAATGATCATTTTAAGATTTATGGAACATAAATTAGGAGTAGCGAGGAATCGAGTGTAATGAAAATTGCTTTTATCTTTCACAGTTAAAATTATATAAATTTTTAATTCGCTCACTTTTCGCGGCACGGAACTTTACACTGGTTGCAGAATTTTAATTGCGAATTCAAAGTTAAAATTACACTTTACGTCTTTGGATAATTATATAGTGTCTTTGCTTAACTTTTATCATTAGAAATTGTTCTTGGAATTCGGTTGGACGTGATGAGTATTATATTCCGAAAGTGCGGAACTGACAAATGTAAGAATTATATCTTTATATTATTGACCGTTCCTTTCAGCATTTGAATACGAGTTCGCCCTCGCTAGTCATCAGGTCCCTTTTCATTCTGTCTTTTATGGTTGGGCATATCCATAAAGCGACAGTCAGTTCGGGGCGGACGGATAAAATTATTCCGAGACCAGCTCATCCGCACGATTTGCCCACGGCATAAAGACGAAACGAACGGGTGACTCTCGAAAGCTGATTCTCCGCGCTGCTACACCGATAAGGACGGACTTGGAACGGTCCACTATCAACGACATACACAGTCGGACATGTCCTGCTTGTTATCACCGTTGCACGTACGTCCTAGATGCTATCGGTCGACTTTCTCCACATGAGAAATGTGTTTGTTTTTGAATCTGGCGCTGGGCTATGAAACAGGTCCATTGCATACAGCAGTTCAGTTCATTAGGTAGAATTCTCAGATCATTATCAAGTTTATTTCTAATTCGTAGGGGTTATAAAATTTATCTATTAGAGAACATAAATTATGAAATGAAGCTTTCAACAACGACATGGATATTTTAATTTTTCTAGCTAGATTTAAATTGTGATATAAACTGTACCTATTTTAATTCTATATTTTTCTATTTTTGAGAATCATAACTCATGAAACGTCCAGCTTGCTATTGCGCAGAAAGAAATATTCGCTAATAAAGAGTTTCTCGTCTGTTGCAAGACAAAATATCTTCTGGACGGCGTTTTCTTCGTACATATATGATTTTAAGAATGACATGGTGACAATTTATGTTGTAGTTCGTTTTGTCATTACTGTCGGCTCCGTTACACAGATTTATTGTATCTGATCTGGCTAGATGCTAGGTGTTTGAATGGTGATCTATTTATTGAACTGCACGTATTTCGTGATCAGTAATAATTTCGAAAATTTATCGATAATATTCCGTAATGGTACAGGAATTTTAATTATCGTTTATTAAAGAATTGCCGAATCAGTTTCGTGTTTCTGACTTTTCACATTCCAGGATACTACGTGAAATTTGTATTAATCTTCAGAATTTTTTCTTTTCTCTTTATGTCAGATTAAGATGAATGTTGTGTAAGTAATTCTTTTAAGATTAGAATTATAATGTATAATTCTTCTGTAGGAAAACTTATTCATATGTTCATAGTTGTGTATGCTACTCTATAATTACCCGGTTTAAAAATGCATGAAAGCGTATTTAAATAATACTAACTATATGCATTTACGCCAATAAATCATGGCGTAATTATAATGCGGTACCCATATGCGATAAACATTTTTAAATACATTTTCTAACTTCCGATATTTCATATAATTATACTAAGATTACTGTGTTGCTTTCCTGTTTTTTTTTTTTTTTTGCTGTGAATGTTAATTCAATGCTTTATCTATAGTTTACAATTATAGTTGGTGGTAATAAAAGCATCAATTATTATTATCTGTAATATGCTTACTGTTGTTTTTACATAAACTGTATCTTCGGCGATAGTAAAATCTTGTTGAGCGTACGTCAGTAAATATGTTCGTATATTTACTTCGATGTCGTCAACAGACGCTGTGTCAACATGTAACGAACCGAAAGTAATTGATACCTAATTAAATACACCTTTCTGCGTCAGTACATGCACGTATTCGACCAGTTGTTGCTCGGTTGGCCCGGCCAGGACGCGTCCATTTCGTACACTCACATTTGATTTATCGAATTTAAACATACTTACGTATTTACGGCCGCGGAAGATGACGCGAACAACAGATATTTCATGCACGTGTCTGCTGTGAATTTTTGACAGTGAGTAAATAACAAGTATCTACAAAAACATGTTTTAACTGTGTTTTGTTTCATTTCACAAATAAGATATCTTTGAGCTGTACTAATTTTACATTTATATACACATTAAAATTAAGTGCCTGTTTTTTGTTTTGTAATGGCGGATTAAATATTTTGATAACAAGTTTTGAATAGAAATTTGTCGCTGGAAATGTAATTGGCATATAAGTAGTAAGATGATGATGGCAGGTAAAGTTACTCTATGTATAGTGGTTATTTATGGTTGATATGTAGTTTGTGGTTTGTCATGACTTTGACATTTCGTGCTACGGTGCTATCTTGGTCTGTTTGCGACGTGACTCTATGGATATAATGGACAATTTAAAGCACACGCTCACCGATACAAAGTAATGATACGATTTTCAGACAAATGTCAAATTATCAATGTTATTAACGGTGAGCCCTGGAATGGCTTATCATTAAGACGACTGTTACCCTTTAAACGTGACTTTGAAATACGACACTCGTGTTTCTCTATAACATCTACTAATACCTGTACAATATAATATATTTATATTTATATATATATATATATATATATATATATATATATATATATATATATATATATATATATGTATATACCGGGTGTGTGTGCGCTTGCAATTCTCAGCGCGGTCCGTCTAATTTTAACTACTCGCCGTCCGGACTCGAAGATATATTTGTGCGTTCTCTGAATTAATCTGACAATGAAAAATCTCCGATTCCTAGACTACGTGAAGCTTGCCTGGATATATTTATACTCTGTGTTTAGATTATCGAACAGGGGGAATTATGATTTTTCTCCACTATTTATTTTCGTCCACATTGCTTGTGCAACTCGGGAAATGTGCATTTTTCTTCCTTGTGAAATTCAACACGACGTTGGCATATCTAACTGACGGTAGCATCTCTCGCAGTCCTTGATCTAGTTCCATTTACATTTCTATGACTAGCGAATTTTCTCGCCGAATCAAGTAAGCGCCATCACATCGTCATGTTACATCTGCAACGATAGCAGATTCACGTTCCCATAGAAAAAAATGTTTACGTCACTCAGAACAATTGTGCTCCGTGACATATTCCAGCAGCACTGGCCTCTGTAAAGGTTAATTAGATCACTGTCACACTGCATCACGGCATTATGTAAATTTTAAAACACACAACGTCCATGCAAAGATTACATGTAGTTTAATCTCTATTTTTATGGTTCACGTGTGAAACCAAACAAATGATATAATAGTTTTTTGTTTTTAGTGTGCATTTGTTCTGAAAATAATTTTATGTGCTTGTTTTAGTACAACTTTTGACAATGTTTTTTTTTTTTTTGAATGGTTACTATATCGGTTACAAAGGTGAATACTTCCCAGTTACTTTCGATCATGTAATAATATTTTCGAGTATCATCAACTTGTTAAATAACATCTGAAGGCCACATGTGGTATGTTGATAGCCCAAGGTGAATCTAATTAATCCAATCTAGTATAATAATTTTCAATCAACGATACCAGCGATACTGGCTCATGTTTTATTCAAAGCTCCTTTGACGTTTGACATGTTTTTGACAGGGTAATTTTTAATGATGTCTATATAAAATTACAGTCCTATTCACAGTATATTCGGAGACGTCAATCGATGCCAGTAGCTGGAGCCGGCACGTTATAAATGAAGTTTGAGGAACTTCTGAATGTAAACAAAGCATTCATGTCAGTTTGAATTTCGTGTATAATTATTGATCTCTCTGGTAGCTGCTCTGCTGTCAGCTCTGGTGTATATATTTATTTTCTTTTTTTTTTCATTGCTTCCTTGTACATTTTATGCTTTTTCAATTTCTACCGACTGACTTTACAAGCCGATTGTGTTCGGTTATCAAGTATACCGAGATCAAATTGCGAGCATATTTGTTTTCTGCCATAAACGATACGGGTTCGCATTTCAGACTTTTATGTACACCTATAAACTGTGACCCGTGTCGTTTGCGTCGCCATGTTGTGCAGTTTAAATCGAAGTTTAAGTGCCAATACGGTACCGGTTACTCTTGCTACATTTTCTCCGTTTCCCCAATGACTGAGTTACCGAAATGTAATGTTATTGCGCTGGTTTGGAATAAAACAATACTATCCACCTAGCGTGCTACTTGTTAAACTAAGTATTTGCACATTAATAGGTATTTAGTGGACATTTCGGTTTTTGTAATTATGACACCTGGGTCATCCGGTGTCGGAATGATCGGATGAAACAGTCGGAAACAGAGAAAGCACCCATAGTGTAGGTACCTTTCTCCGTATGTATCTGCTGTTCACTTGCACGACCGGCCATTGAACCCGCAACCTTTACCATCTGCCAATTTATAATCTATATTCGTAACACCACTAATTGCATTTGGTATCGCTCCAGGTTTATAGATGATGCAGATAACTGGAAGTGGATCGGGCATTTTGGAAACTATAACGATATTGGAAAAGCATAACCCGTTAGAGATAATAATAATCTACATACAATGGCCCCCGAACCAAACAATTCAGTCAAACATGGAAGTAATTCAAAGATATCTTCGCCGATATTATACAAAAATATCTAATAGTTTAGCCATTTTGTACAACTGTACGATTCAACAATATTCACTTGAAATAACGCATATTTATAGCAGAGAATTCATATAATTTGTGCCGAGCACTGACCGGACATGCAGTGCAAATGTTTAATAAGATTGTTCTGTTTCGCGTCTTGATATCGGGCCAATGAAAACAACGATACCGGACAATTCTTTATCCTGATTGGCAACGTGTCAAGTACATGCAGTAGGTGCTGCCTGCTGGCAGTGTTGCCAACTCTCCATCGATGCATCTTCATTTCCTGTCCGGTTTATTAATAAGTTATACGACTGCATATAAAATGCACTGTATCATACACTAATTTTCCGTTGTTTGTACACACGCATACATTAGAATGGTCAGTTAAATTTTAATAGTTCTATTTGTAGGTAGCTATGTATACTTTACGTATAATACACGATGCATCATGCAGATTTATATACTATTGTTCAGTTGGGGTTTTCTTAGAACTTATGTGGCAGTAATAATTAAATGGCTTGGCTAATAATTTCATTTTGTTGCCAGATAAATTTGGTATAGTGTATCCATAGATATAAGAACTTGACTAAACGCAGCATGCTATTAACAGAGGATTATCCCAAATTATACGACACAGTAAATGAATAAAAAGCAGAGCTGTATTCAGAAATTTATAAATACATTTTGAAAAATAACAACAAAAATATGATATACATCTTAACAATAATAATACAAATTAACATAAATAAATGTAATATTCAATAAATTATTATTACGTCTTAATTATAGACAAAATGTCTCTTGTCTTTCCCGCTAAGAGCATTACAAATGTACCTGAATACCGCCACTACTAGTAGTTTATGGCCTCTCCTGCTGTGAAGGGTACCACCCTACCTATTAAGGAATCATGTCAAGTTCTTATATCTATGGATAGACTATATAACCGCGCAAATGGGTCATCATAACACTTACGGGTGATATCATTAATTTTAGTTTTTGGAAAACTGGTGGCTTTATCGCTGAGGTAGTTGAACTGTAATTGCATTATAAATTACCGTCGACTTGTGCTGATGTATGCATTTTACAATTTGCTGCACCAAAGTGCACAAATTAGCTTATGAAGCTCTATATATATCTTTAATTTATTGAACCTATGTATTACGACATCTATGTCAGTTTCACGACTTGTGCAGCAAGTATCACACATCTGCATACAAAACGTATTGTAATCTGAATTGCATATTCATTGTACGAATTAAATCATCTTCAGCATGTCCACACGATCATTTTATAACTGGATTACGGCCTACACAAGCCCTAACATCCACCATCACAGATCCGTGGCGTGTACTGGCACACCTCTACGTAATGATGGCGCTGATGTAACACGCGATAAATTCGAACTAGTATTAGGCGACATTATAAAATTTCTTATTTATGCAAATGTATAAGATTTCAGAAACATTTTTTTTTTGTTGGTTAATATTTCGTCGTGATAATGGCGTGTGTGTCTAATCGGTAAACAGAGTCTCAAGACTGTCTTGTAATCATATCTATCAACGATTTTATGAGGCTGACGAAATCTGTAATAACAAACAGGTATGAAGGAAAATATTGTACATACATGCTACAGGCAAAGCAACAATACTAATACTGAATTTTGCTAACATTCATCTAGCCACAATCCTAACTCAATGTTCCTGTTCAATGATGTTAAATTGTTATTCTTGATCTGGGCACAGTCATAGTTTCAATCCAGTCAGAACACCCGGTATCCGTGCTATTAAACGTTATCAGCTGTTCGCATTATCACAGGACTCATTTTAAAGTGATGAATACTCCAGTAAATGGTTGCATTGTTTGAGAACGTTTCATAATAACGTGGCGTTGTGCAACTACACGCGAGAAGTACTCGCCTGTCACTGGAACAATGGAGCACATCTGTGCAAAACAAAGTCGTAAATATGCCTCCGCGCCCGGCATATTTCTTACTTATACATTTTTCGTAAACTCGGCCGCGACGCACGTTGTAAATATTCTCGGATTATACGTGTGTGTGTATGAGAAAACGATGTGCCGTGTTTGTTCTGTCACAGACACACCGTTATTTTCTGTTTGTTAGCTTGTTTTTGTCAATGTTTTAAGATTTTTTTTTATTTGAATCTCCTTCCGTCAAGTCAAGTTTCTGTTATTATCTCGATGGGATATCATATATTATTGTTGTTTTGTTTGATATTTTCGAAATCTTGGGTGAATTACAATGAAACAGAGCTTGTTTTTGCGTTTGAAACTTTTTCTTTACATTGTTCTTAAATGTACTTATTGCGTTATCACACAGTGTAAATCATTCAAACTATACACATACATTTGCAAGCCGAGTAACTGCTCATGTTTAATACATGCATAGTTATATACCGGTACGTATTGCACGTTGCCTAATCACGCGGGCACTGTATGTCGGATCGCATGTAATGATCCTGCACTTAATCTCGTTACCGAGGATAACGGCCGTGCGCGTGTATTTATTTGAACGTTACGCACTCTGGAACGGTTGTTTCGTGTCGAGTTTCGAGTTTCAGTCGGGCGTAAATGCGTGCCGTTACGGATTACGGCGGTATTAAAATGAGAGATTAATTATAACTTCTAGTCCAGTTTTGACACGTCGCTACCAACATTTCGGGTTAACGGCTAGCATAAAACTTGCAGAAACTTGGCAAATGTAATTGTACGTGACTGAAAATAGCACTATGATGTTGTATGCACACACCACTAAAACTTACAAGTCTACAATGACACACATATTACACATTTAATTTTCATAATCGACATTACATATTTTTATCTCGAACAGCACTGAAATAAACACCGTAATCAGTCATTATATAATTTACTAAATATACACAATATCGTGTTATTGCCAAATCATACTGAGATAAATGTTCGTTTATCAATTTATTTTGATTGTATGTAAGTCATGACATTTTAGAGCAGAGCGAAGCATATTTACAATTCGTTGTATTTATAAAACAATAACGAACGTCAATAGCGTGGTCTTACGTTTTTATTTGTTTTGACGGACGCCATGTTTGCTTCAGGCCCGTATTCACACAAGTCCGATAATCGTTATCTGGGGGTCAAAAGGTACGAATGATGACAATATTTATTATTCCGTTGCATCACTGAGTTTAAAACCAATTTTTTCCCCCATCATTATCTCGTATGAAATCCGTAACCTCACTAACCTATAGTTCATTTGGGCACTGATTATCGACATATGTGTTCGTAGTCCGCTGTTTGTTTACTGCTGGTTTCCTGTGCAAGTGTCGGATGAACTGTGTGTGTGTGTGTGTGTATTTGAATGGACCAGCCCCCGAGCTGTGTAGATATTTGGTTGTTATGTAGGAAGTATCCAGTTACTGATATGGAGCTCCATCGCATCGGTACGATGCCTACATTACCTGCAGACAATCTGTTTACAGGGAAATTCAAGTCTTGCGAAGTCCTTCAATAACCTTCTTTATTTGATTTGCCCGTTTGTTTTGGGGAAAATAGGCTGAAACTCTAGAATTTACACAAGAGTTTGTTGTGGTACAATTTTTTTTTTATTGAGTTTTGTTGTTTCAATATTACCCAGATCAGATAACATGTACGATAAAAGTAAATAATGTTTAATGCGGGAATGTTGTTGGCGAAACTGGTAAGGATTCAGATAGCTGAAGTATTGTACGTAGCAAACTCTTCATACTATAATAATTAACTAGTATAGTTCCAGTACCTACCCGTCTAGATAGCTATACGTGTGATTCATCATTTTGTTCTTAACTTAGTTATGTGACTACATTAATTACTGAACAAGTAACAGTATGTACATAGAATAACAAGTCAAAAAACCTTGGTATCTTATCGTGCACTTTCGTTCCGATGTAACAAACATTACAAGTCAAACAATCGTAAAGCCACACCATAAGTTTTCATGTTCAAATATTGACATCCGTTCAACAAACACTACAACTTCGGCTTCATGTATAATCTACAATTGAAATATGTACTCTTAATAATTTCACTATTATCTGAACACTTCACGGAGACAAAGCCTAATGCTAGAAACTCAGCACCACGCTTTCATATACGTACATATGTACTCTCTGTTTCACTGATGATGGAAATTGTGAAATTTTCGTTGTTTACTCAAAAGCAAAATGCAAATAAAATACACACAATCGCACACACAAGGCATATGTTTGATTAATTTTTTTTTGTTTCAAATAAAACATAAGATATCAGTATGTACGTAGAATGAAAACACATTTGTGTTACATCTGTTTGTTTCATCATGTAGTTTCTTATAACATGTAGTTGACGAAAAACGGTTTTATGGGCAGCGTGAAAACAAGTTGTTTGGCATAAGAATCACGTACACTTATGCATACATGGTTACTTCACGTTATGTTACAAAATACAGCAATAAAAATATAGCATTTCTATAGCGTCGATATAAAATTATTGGCATCCAAATAACGATTATATTCACAAATTTATTACTATATACATACTGTGTTAAATAAATCAATACGTAAAGGCAATTTATATGCGCTATGTGCGAATAAATATATAGTAAACAACATTTCATGCTAAGCACAAACTATGAAAATCAATTCACGATGAGTTGCTGATCCAAGGCCGTTCAACGGCAACTAAACTCTGACCCGCGAGGTCACAAAGGTCCCGAATAAACATAGTTCCTTACGAATTTGTTATACATTGTGTTTAACTTCGAATAACACGCGTCATCGTTATTACCGGAGATTATTAGTGATTTTAAATCTGTTTACAGCCGACATACTGCGACAAGACATACGGAACTGCAGCTCCGTGTATCATTATGTAATTATCCAACACGGGTATTAGATGTAATATCTTTACTTATTTCTCTGCTTTTTATTTGTGGATAATGATAGTTTTTAGGTGAGTGTAGCCAACCAGATTAGCACAAATGCAAACATGATAACCTACATACGTCAAGCAAATCAGTCTGTTTCACTTCATTTGTATGCAAATTAGCTAGATGATTATTCAAACCCCGTTAAATTAGTATAATAGTCGGTAGTCAGGTCATCAAATTATCGTTATAGAAATTATAGAAGGAAAAAACCTAACTCAGTATTGTAATAGAACATAGTACATAGCTAATATAATGTATGTATGTGTTCTCTTGTATAGGGTCTTCAACCTTCACGGAATAAATTGTACAAAGCTGTACAGACCAAACCACAAACGATAAATATGTACATATGTAGTAGCAATGGAGGAAATTATTTCCAGAAAACCAATTTTTCCCTTTACACATTCGCTGCGTTTTCCTTGGTTGTTACAATTTATCATTTTCTATATTTAAACACGTAGCTTTTCCTGCAGAATCAGTTACAGCGCATGCCCATGCCAGTTGAGAATGATTAATGATGTATCATCTTTTCATTTCAACGTTTACCATTTCCTGTCGATCACGTACGTATGCCAATTGTGACAGGATCCATGTATCGACCCGGCAACAAACAGGTAGATACACGTACATATGTGTTCAGTGTTAGTTATTATCAGACATTACGGTCAAAGGTGTGTCGGGATACGGGCCATTTCTACCGGATGACCACCGGTTGATTTTCGGCAGGCGTGCCTGTTGATAACTGTGTCGATTGCGGGTCTCTGCTAGTTGTTGATGGCGACCCGCGTGTCGTGTTGTTATTCTAGTGCCTTTGTACTAAGGGGAGACGTGTTTGTCATGCACGCTCGTGTTACATGCATGCGACGTGTTGACAACTTCACGCCGCACCCGCACAACAGGGCCGTATCTAGATAAAAAGTAGTGTTTACCATGCATACGAACATTGATCATGTGTTTAATAGTTGTGGGAATCAACACATTTCCCGTTTAATAGTATCCGTTTAGAATAGGCAACTTTCATGGAATTTTTATTTCATTTTTTTTTTCTAAAATCATAAACCTGCGTACTTAAAATGTGATATAATGCAAAGAAACTATTTTTTTTGTTAACTATTTTTGAATAAATTCACTTTGAAATTTGTTTCAAAATTCAAATGTCCCCACCACATGCAAACACGTGTCATTGGTTGTGACGTCACGTATTAGTACGTATTTTAGATTGTATTCTGACAGTTCTACGTTCACTTACTTCTTTGACAAATTGTACAAGTTTGAATAATATCTGAAATGAATAAAACAAAAATACGTAAAGATAAATGTAGAAAATATCGTATTGTGCCATTGTGCAAAAACAATAGTGAAAAGAATCCGGATAAAATACTTTTTCAAGTACCATTGATACTGTCGAAAAGGAGATCGTGAGTGACAGCTACAGGACGAAGCTTGTCGGATTTTTCAGAGAAATCAATTATATTTGTGTACGAGGATAATTTCACAGTACGTATATAGATATTTTATATTGAATACACTAAATTATTTAACTGTAACCACTATAATTGCAGCTAGAAGAAGATATGGAAAATTATATTAAATTTAAATTAACGGGAAGCCAGAAAATTATGAAAGGTGATGTCGTTCCTCATATATTTCATTGTCAACGTAATAGAAAAAGGGCACATTCAAATCCATAATGGGAGGATGATATCAAACGAAGAAGAGAGCAGTTGATAGAAGAAGCGATGAAGACGGCGTCAAGAACTGAACCAGTTCCATCAACTTCTACAGTGGAATATAGCGAGACTGAAGAAAGTATTTGTGTACAAGATAATGATCAAATGTATAAAGATATTGCTATTCAGGTTAAACCAAGTGTCAAACATAAAGTAATTCAGTGTAACATGAGAAGTAAATGTGTTGAAAAAAATGTTCTCCCATAAAATTCGTACCTGTATGTAAACAGAATTATGTCTCTAAAACATGCTTTCGAAATTACTAATAGCGTACAAAGAATAATATACCACAATAACCAAACACAACAGTTAAAGGATAGATATAAATGGTTATACTTGACTACTGTGAAACGATCTACTAATACGTGACGTCACAAGAGAGTGGGGGAAAATTTCATGGATTCTCAAAGGCGCGAACTTTTAGGAAGTTTCTTTAATTTATTCTGGACAAAATAAAGCACAAAAAAAAATTTAAAAAAATATTTTCGTTAATGAGGGTGCATGTGTGACATTTTAAGCGTATTTCAAAATTTCATGAAAGTTGCCTATTATACAAAATATATTTGAGTACACTTTCAAAAGATTATATACTACAACTGTGAAAGTATAACTCTAATCAATTTAGAAATCTAAGTTAGTTGTACCGAAAAAACAATGTTTTTAATTGTGTGTATTGACGATAATTTATGCAAGACTTTACTGTCTTTAGTTTAAGAAATCGTGAATGATACGGTCCTGTTCGTTAGAATCCTGCATTTGTTTACATGAAAGCGGCAATAGCAGTTAGTTGCCTCTTTCCCTTCCACTTAGTTCATCTACCATATATATGTGCAGGTACATTACATACATATCGATGCAGAGGTCTGGTGGACAATGGCCTCTGGCGGCCTGTTTGATTTTCCCCACCGCACTCCGTCAACATCGGTGTGTTTGATTAATCTGTTGTCGTTGACACATTAGCTATATTGCATTTGTATATGCTACCGTGCTTGTTCTACGGCAACCACCCTGTTTCGGTTCCCACCGATGCTAACTAACCAGTCGCGATGCGGTACATCTGTGTTTCAAATAGCCGATACGTTTCACCGATACGGCTGGTTTTATCTTCCAGTTGACTTTGGCAGATAGCGAGTAAAGCCAGTTTACAGGGATGTAGAAAAACAAAAAAACCCTATTGTGTTGACTACCAACCGTACATGAAAAAGATTCATTATTACCATTTTAATATAAAAATAAACACTCACAAAATACGGGTCGTTTTTTCTCATTTGTTTACTTTTGTAAAGATAACATTCTTTTTTTGTGAACAATAAAATACACTAATGACAGCGATTGAAACACCTGAAAATATTAAAACGTGCTATTAGACCGCAATTATCCGCAGACATTTACTAATCTATTCTAATTCATATGCACTGCCTTTGTTGACGAACCTGTCAACAGCATATGCAGGCACTCGAATAGTCTCTACATCCGATTATTCAACGTCTGTTAGTATTATTCTAGTTCTTTACTTGTGACAGCAAATATTAACGCGATATTTGAGTACGATGTCGAGTGCAGTAATGCAGCACTTATGCGTTTTGCCTTGATAAAATATCACTTCATTATCAGTCGTCACATTCTATCAGGGAGATTTTCACAGCATAATGAAATGATGGACAAAAATAATTATCTTCACGTTGTTGAAATGAAAGTTTTCTTTGATGTTTTTATTCAGATTGAAATGATCTCTCACTTAGAATATAAGAATTTATGAAGTCTGACTATTGGAATTACACAGTACGATATCTGATTGAAACGTAACAACTTTATTGGCGTCTGATTAAGTGCACTGCACGCAAATAATATATCCCGAGTGCCAATTACATAATTCGAGCAATTTACACGTTACGTGCACGAATTTTGCATAATTTCAAAACGTTTCTAAGCATACTAAAGACATCGAATAGTATTTTGTCACGCATGATTAGAAATATGGGTAAACAAAGTATTGGAACAAAAAAAAAATGTCAGGTAAAACGTGGGTATCATAGTGATATTTATATTAAGCAACTCTAATCGACTTCATTATGCTCTCATGTATAACAAACATATCAAATATTGTTTGTTGCGCAAAGTCTGCAATGAATTTGCGGGCCAACGAACTAAATATGAACCAGTGGTTGAAAATAGACTCATCGAATGATAAAAGTTATCGGATTATGTTACTTTATATGTTGTAATTATCATACAGTACATTTGATACCGCACACAAGTTCTAAATCCCCGAAGGAATCAGTTATTGTTGATGACGTGTGCGCGCGCATGTTGTTGATAAACAATGTTATCTGCATGTACAGAAATAGCACTTCTTCGCTCGTTCGCTCAACATCGATGTTATTTAACATTTACAAAATCTTGTTTTTCTGATGTAATTTTCTTTTTTCCTGTTTATTTTCACTGTTGCAACTGTAAACAAGCAGCTCAGTGGGAGAGGAAGTGAATATCGTCCATTGTTAGCTGAAAATATATCGCGCAACACACATAAATAAGTACAAAAATACAAGAGTCTGGCTAGTAACATGATATCACGACACGATGTAACTTATAAATAAACTGTTATCAGCGCATCATACACTGAAATGTTTTTAAAATTCATATAATAAACACGCGTGTTTATTTTTAGAAAACAACTTGATATCTAATATGGTTTATCAAAGAAACCTGTTTCATATCTGGAAAAATAATGTCAACCTACACAACAACAATTCTCTCTAGTCGGAATAGAATAAATATTAACGATGTTGTAGAAAAAATGCTTTTCAAATTTGATAAACAACGAACAGTAAATTATGATACAGAACAAAGAAGAAAAAAGAAAGAGTAGTCATTAATATCATTAAATAACAAGTCCGCGCCTAGCGTATCATTAATATCCACCGCACTTCCCCGCAGCTAATTATTTGTTCAACCATTACGATACAGAGCACGTGAGTTTCGTGACATCACGCATCCGAATTCACCCTTAACCGGGGATTGTGCTGATGACCGGTACGGTCACGAAGAGTAACCGCTACCAGTCATTACTGCCCGTCCTGGTACATTCGGATTACTTGTATCTAGCCTACCATTACAATACTGATAGCGCCGAATACTAACGTTGAGTTAATCGTTCTTGTGTGTGGGTGTGTTTCCTATATTTGTTAACGTATAAACACGGTACGTGTCATTCAACACGTATACGACACCGCAACCATTGATGTTGTTTATTTTCTGTTTTGTAAGGCCCGTAATGGGTAATTTTTGTGACCTCCATTTGGCGGAAAAACAAGAAAACAAAATGCTCCCATATTAAGTAGCAGGACTGATATGTTGACGCTAATTTTACGATCGTGCGAGATATCATTTCTCGGTGAAATAAGAAAGTGAATTTTGTTGCAGCGCACACCGTATATTAAATTAATTATTGGTTCGATTTTATAAAAGTGGCGCTTGTCAGTATAAGAAAGTAACCGAGGTTGATGGGATATTCTAACATCAGTGTTAGTATTACAAAGACGTTTTCATTGTAGTGTTTAATTTGCATGCACGATTCTTTCAATGGCTGTGTGTGTACTTATGATAAAGGTTAAATTGTACTTTAACTGATGATGATGATAATTGAAACCCTCTGCTAAGCTAATATAATAGTAATTTCAAGTTCAGTGCCCTTCCGCCATTGCATTCACTTATGACGGCCCGCTGTCAACCTACACGAGATGTTGCATTAAACATTATCATATTTATCTTTTAACACGTCCGACATATTCTCATAATTAGAAATTGTAGGTAGAATATCTCCAAACAAGGAACACGGTTTGCTGTATATGTAACACTGAAAATAAGTCATTTCAAATCAACTAATCGCTCATATTCATTATGTGTAATTGCACTGTATTATGTAAATGTTGCCCAAAATTAGTTTCTTTAATCAAATGTGACACAGTTTTCGTTGTATTACTGTGCATAAAGTTAAAAATATATGTAATTGTTGTTGATTAAATAATTGTTTGTGCACCTGACTGTTATTAGGAAATCAGTAAACAAACATTAAAAACAAATTTATAATTGATTATTTTTATAGACATAAGTCAGACCACTCTGAATTATCTGTTAGTCATATTTACAGATAAGATATTTTTCTTTATTGATTTATCTAGCAATTTTACATATTGTTTATGTGACAAACACAGTTATGCAGTATGACAAACAAGAAATCTATGTTTGATCCGATTTTTATTTGTTCTTCGCACAACAAACGCTTACCTTAAATGATTATACGTGTTATCGATCATTATATTGATTGTATTTGATTAGATTTCACACGGTAGTGAGTAACAAACAACTATGTTTGCCTTGCGATTAATAAATACAGTGATGAAATGTTAATTAATTATTTAAATACATGTATATTCTTCGGTGGCGATGTCCTCAGTTGTTTTGAACTGACAGCGATGTTACGTCACATACTTGGACGCATATCATTGGTCATACGAGTGGGCACTGTATCACCCCTACTCTCTCATTGGCTACGACAATGGAACATTCGACTTATGACAAGTGATCACATGACTTGAAGTTGTTGTTTTGTCACATTCACTTGTATTATAATTTTATCACGCCATCTATTTATAAACGTGTGTTACTTTTGATAACAATAGTTCACCTTTATGGATATGATAAGTGTATTTTGTAGTTTTAATCTTGAGCACTTTTTGGATTAGAGAAATTAGCATTTTTTTTTAATGGCAATCGTGCATTTCGTAGGCTTTGATTACGTTCACTGGCGTAGAGTATAAAAGTATAAATGTCGAGTGTTTGGTCTAAAGTGCCGTAAATAAGAAAATAATCTGGCTATTAATATGCAGCGCACAAGGTAACGAATGGTTAAGTTCATACGGTGCTCCGTTGGTTGCCAGCCATTTAATACAACGCCTTGGGAACAAAGTGTGTCAGAAAAACCGAAACGCTATAGGTACACAAATGTAATATAGCATACGCACGAAATTCTATTTTCCTCGATTAAATTTATCTCCTGTAAAACATTATAAACGACTTGGTGCAATCGTGTCCTTTAAATAATCGTCGTTTCGTTCAGTTGCTGGCCACGAACTCAAATTATGGACTGGTCGTAAACGTAAAGAATTATAACATCGATATAATCTCATAAATAATATTAGATGATGCATTCATTACAGACTACACAACTGTATTAACCAAAAACATATTTATGGTTTAATTGGATTGAAAGTCGTATTTTTGTTTTAACATTTATGTGAACCTAATTTAAATGTAAGAAATTTCAGTTATTATCTAAATCTCGGTGAAGGTTATCCACTATTTTGTTAATAATATTCCAATGAATGATATTGGAAACAAGTTATGAATTTATAATATCGGGAGAGAGAAAATATCGCATCTACATAATTCGGCACATTTTGACGATTATTGCTAACAATTTAATAATGCAATGACAATGACGAATAATGAGGTGATAACGTTACATTTTGTAACTGAACGCGGCTTGCTACATCAGCATGTAATCATATTTCGAGGTCACTCGGTTTCAGAACCGTTCAAATAAAATTACCCAGACACTAACAGGTCACCGATGTCACTTATTATTATTATTATTGATCCATCGATAGAAAAATTGTATCCGATTTACATTTATAAATATACAGATCAAAATTACAAATTTATATTTACACTAATTTTATTTCAGTAATGATTTCTAAATGAATAAATACATTTTGTATAAATTGAAAATTATATATCGTGTATTTCGAATCGTAGATGTGTTATTTTAGAAATACATGTTGTTTAATATTTAATTTAAAACATACACATTTACATAGTTTTATAACATGATGTTCCTACAAGTTTGTATATGTATTTTATTCAGGAATTTTTGTCCATGCTAAATATGGATGGCATAAAGAGATTCAATTATTTCCGAAATTGCAATTACTTTCAACATTATAATAACTGGTTATCAAGTCCAGTGAAGAGCCTTGCAAATACGGTGTCAGCCTGTCGTGAAATGCTACCCACTGCAGTTGTTGAAATTAAAAATTATAATGTACGGTATTGAATTGCAAATGGTCGCATTTATAAATTTTTAATTTGTTTTCGTTGCATAACAGGGCCACTGCTGGTTTTTATCGTAAATGGCAATACGATGCACGTTGTACAGGGGCGGTTCAAGGAGGTGATTCTCTATTTATATTACACATAAATATAGTGCGATTTGAATATTACTTAAAACTGTAGATACTTCCGTTTAGATTTTGGAGCATTGCATATATACGTATTGGTAATGAATTTACTATTGGATTATTTTACCGGTAGGATATTTGTTACGGTTAGTGCTGTTCACAGTGATGTGCGGTCCTGTGGGTGTGTTCGTGCAGCATTTGCCACGTATTCATTAGCGCACGTTGCCGGGCCGGCTGCTGTATCGAGGATAAATCAGCACGCGGCGTTATTTGAACGTGCATGAGTTTATTTCTGTTTCGGTCGAGCGCAAGATCCCAACGGGACGTTTTATTGTAAACTTTATCTAAAAATACATAAATCATAGCCGCGCTAACCACTGTTGCTGCTGCTCTTTCTCCAATCCTCCGACAGAACATACGCACACACACACACACACACGTACTGTTATATACGTGTATGTACATATTTGTAAATCGTGTGCATATGCAGTTGTTCAAATATCCAAACAGACCCATGTCCGACTGACAACTTGTTTATATTAGCGCTTGAACCCGGTTTATGTTAAGTCGCTGCTTTAGGTGATTTAAAAACGACGCTAAACAAATGCTAAACCCGATCAACAGCTAAGAGTCTAGTCGTCAGACCAATTTATATTTCCGAACTCGCACGAACAAGTAGGTCCGAAATGTGCGTAATCGGGAAGTCGTGGAACCACATTAATTATTATTACATTTAGAGTTGGGTAGGGTAGGGTAGGCTAGGGTA
This sequence comes from Carabus problematicus, assembly GCA_963422195.1. NCBI lineage: Eukaryota > Metazoa > Arthropoda > Insecta > Coleoptera > Carabidae > Carabus > Carabus problematicus. The sequence continues at coordinate 2,975,771 of OY728588.1, read as the reverse complement.
GGTTAGCCGGCGGGTAGGGTAGGAGTGTATTATTAAGTAGGGTAGGGTAAAATAGCCAAATCTATAAATTGTACTAACAGCAAATGTATTGCGCACAACTTTAGCACAACGTTACGAACTAAGAACAGGCATGCTCGTATCACGTCGTATTATTTCGTAAACAGACATCGTGTATCTTCGAAAATAAATTGGTCTGACGACTAGACTCTTGTGATCAACAGTGCTGCCCTCCTCGTTAAAGAACTCTACACGGCGGATACGTAAATTGAGAAATCATAACGACAGAATTACGATCACATGAACATAGTTGTAAATAGATGGAATTTTATCGATCAAAGGAAAATGTTAATTTCACAGTTTTTACTAATGGAAAATTGTATTAATAAAAGTATTATTAAAGTTTTGATTTTTTTCCTCTCACTACAACCTATATTTGGTTACAATTTCAGCACTCCATAAAAACTTGGTAAAACTTTTTCATATCTTTTATAGAGAATAGCATAGAAGTATTTGTTTGCGTAGAAAATATTTCATGGATATTAAACATTGTTTGCGTAGAAAATATTTCATGGATATTAAACATAATTTTTTCAAACTATAAAAAAAGCTGAATACTGTAGTACATATTTGTAACAAATAAACATAAAAAGCCAATAAAGCCTAGATGGTATCAGTGTGGTACGGCATTTTCAATATACGTAATGTGTGTTTTTTTTTTTATGCTAGGGAAATACAGGATTTATGGAACAAAACTTTGTGCAATAAAGATCTAAAGTGTGCTAGGCTAGTGAAAGAAGAAAAAATACGATATTTCTATAGAAATATTCGTCAAGTTGAGTAAATATACACGACGATGTAGTTTCGTTACAAGCGAAGTAAAAATGCTGATACGCGATACGAAATTTAAATTTTTATTAGCAATGTGTCTATATTCAATACGTATTTATGTGGAATACATATATTGATTAGCGTTCTGTAGGAGAATCAAGTATAAATATATTATGAGATATTTCACTAGCTTATGTATGTATGTGTGGTTTTAGCAGATAGACTTTTAGCTTTTATAGTAATAAGGCAATTAGGTAAATGTATCATGGCGCATCACGTGATGTTTCTATTGGAAATGTTACTGTTTTATGAGGGCGGTTTTGTAATCTTTACGGACGCTGTGTACTTGGGGTGATGTGCACTTTTATTGGTAACGTGAGATTAATAACGCCAAAAGAGGGCTTTATTAGGGCACGGTAATTGCCCTCCCCTTCAACTAGCATCAAATATACATAAATTAACGTTTTTTATGTAGCTTTTTTACCACCATTGAATGCTGAAAAATACGACTAATGCAGTATTTAATGCAATATTTATCGTGGCAATTTTATTAATAAAAAACATCCAATATCATGGATTTCTGAAATACACAAGCAGCAATCAATTACCGTAAATATGCATTTTTACAGCAGACTAGAAAATTTCTAATGACCGAACACAATACGTTTATTAAAGTTATGATTATAAATAATTGTGCACATAGTTTTTTTTTTTTAATATGAAACTATGAATGTTTCCGCCTGATTCATGTGAGTTCACAGGGCATTACATTTAATAGCACACTATTGTAATGTAATGCGAATTCTGTCCTAATGAAGCAAGTATGCAGCCAGATTGTGGTCTCTCAACGTGGAATTACATATCGCGCGTATGTACTAACATTCCTCAACAAATATTTCCGTAACCATTTTAATTTATCTGTAGGGGATAGTGATGTATTCTCAGTTAAACAAGATTCAACTTAAAAATCCCTATCGCGTTAGAAAATATTTGAAGTTAAACATTTACTAACACCGATGCAAGTAAATATTTATACTGATAGATACTTATGTACACCAACGTATGGAATATTCTCTCGCTGGTTACTAAGTGATTCTGATAACGTGATAATTATACGAGTTCAGTGGAACTGAAATCAAAGTAGTTTTTCGTTACAGGATTTCCGTATTAATCTAACTCTTTATTAACTTTCTTGCCATCACGTTCTTGTCATTAAAATCTAACTGCACTTCTCTAATGATACCAGCAGGACTCGAGTTCATTGGTGATATGCCAATTCGTTTTACAAATGGATACACAATAACAAGTTGTTATTAAATTGTGATCAATTATATTACGCTTCTACTGCAACAGTGTCGACTCGTCAGAGAACAGTACGGAATCATTCTTCTTGTACTTGTGCAGACTATTCACAAAAGCTATTACAATGTTACGTGCAATTGGCGAAAATAGATATATATTTAACCTAAGTGTTATATTGACAAGGTTCGTAAGATAGGATGTGGTTAAACAAAATACAAATATAGGTCATTGATAGTTCTGTTCCTTTTGTCCAGTTGGCGTAAATCGGGTAGCGACCCGTTTGGTTGGCAGGTACATACTCGCAAGGTGTATTGTTATAATAAACAGTTGTCAGTAGATCATACATTCACGGTACTAGTTGTATGAACTAGTGAATCTGTAGCAGTAATGGCATATCATACAGTAGTTAGACACATCCATCCATAGATTATTCGGGAAGTATAATAATTTTTAATTACAGAGATTCTTAGTAGTATGTAGTTTGATGATGAATGGAAGCAGAAGATTAACAACCGATTTGACATAATTTCTCGTTTGGAAGCTTCAGCTACCTGGCATTGTTATTACCATGCAACCCGTTTATTTTCCAAGGTTTCTAAAGCCAGCCATCTCTCTTCTTGTATCTTAAATAAACCCACCGTCGTCGTACCGTAGCAGTTGCAACCTACGTTCCAAGCCGCTGCTCAGCTGACTGCCATGTCGGAGAATAGCACTGGCACGTATGTGCGGTATAATATTGTACGGCACCACTCCCATATGTTTTATACCACTCGCCCAGTTTTCTTGTTTGCTTTTTTCTTCTGTTTGCTCATCGATGCATGGCACTCTGAGACGTACAACTCACATCTCCGTCCTTGTTCCCCCTGTATATGTTCATCCTGTTCTGACACGCACGGGAACTGGGCGATAGCGAATATCGATGTATTATCATGTTACCATATTTAATTACGGGACGGGCAGTGATTTTTTTTTAGTCCTTCAACGATTAAACTCATTTTCTTCGCTGTTGGATTTTTTTTTGTCCTTGTTTTGTGTTTTGTTTTCTTTGTTTTCCGTTGTTTTAGTTTTGTTTTTGTAATGGGCCGTGTCTAATCCGATTCGTGCCTGTATATATTCGAAATGCAAATGTTCATCAAATTAAATGAGTTGAGAAATGAATGATCGCTCGCTTTGGAACGGAAGTTTCACGTTAGCGTCATTGGTTTTATTTCGCGAGATCTTTCACGAGATTGTTTCAAGATCGCCAGCCGTGAACCGTGACTGACGCCATTTTTCACTTGATTTACTTGCATATGAAATAGAGGGTATCTTTAGATGGTACTAATCGCTGATGTAATTGCTTGACTGTAATGCACGTAACATGAAGAGGAGGGTCTCGAAAGATTGCCATTCAACCAGGCATCGAATCATAAACAATATTACAAAATTCCAGTTGAAACTGTGGCATATAGCCTGTTTGTGTTGTTCCCGTAAATGAGGCTTTATTGTAGAAAGTGTCCAGTTGTTTTCCATCCGTCTCCTCAGAGAACCAGTGTGTTCATAAATATTGTTCTAAAGTGAAACGTGTTTTCTGATTACACTACTAGCATATTCTTCGACAGTTCTGAAGGGCTGCATATGCATTCAACACTTTTAATCCTACCAGCTAGCTTGACATTGTATCTATTCACACTGCAACCGGATATCTCTTGCACGACACGTCGAATTAATATGCTGCTGTTGTCGCCTGTTTATTAGACGATCTCATGCAACTAACAATGAGACTTATCAATTGCCGTCCTCCTCTTGTCCTGCTGTTTCAGTCGACAGACGTTCTTCGTCCACTACATTGTTCCCGTGGCCGGTTGAATTAATGACGGCTTTTCCCAGTCATTTCCAACGAGCGTCGTTGTGTTTTTCTTTTCGTCGACGACCGTCACATCTGCTGTTCATCACCATTCCACGGAGCCGACTGTTTTCACCGACTATTCACCCGTCAATATATGGCAAGCGATTGGTGTACGTGCCGCTAACACAGACCCAACTACTGGTATTCCTAACAGTAATGGTCGGCTGAAACCAATGCTTGCTCTGTTTCCTGAATGCAAACACGGCGAATTGAAAATGTGACGTTTCCAATTACAAAGATTGTGAGTAGGTCCTAGTTATCAGATACCACATAGTAAAATTAAATTGTAAATAGCACATTTACCAGTATCATTTCTAAAATTGGAAATTTAATTAAATTTCCAAGTTCTTTCCCTTAGTTATGACATGTAAATGCATCTGATTTTTGTAGTAATTTAACAAATGTTAGTGTTGCTCATATCGCATGAGGCATACTCTAAATTTAGTATTTGCGGCATTTTTGTTTCACTAATGATTTACTGATGCAACCAAACGATCTCGTTGCTGGTTTGGCAAATGGTGTACAACATGTGTAAACATCGTGCCAAACTAAATTTGAAAATTATCTAAGCGACAAAAATAGGTATCGTTTTGTAATTTGAATTTAATGTATGTATGTACCGGGATAATTACACCTGATTTAGCGTGATTCGCCATGTGCCATTTGGAATGCGGCTAATGCGAGGCAGCTAAATAAGCTAATAACAGGGTTGTACTTCTTGGAAATGTATTTTGACGTGGCTGTTATTACAGGGTGGTTATTAATTTTTGTTCCATTTTTAGCTTGTCAGGATGAAACAATAGTTTCAGTAGAGGCTATGTTTAACATAATTTATGAATATTTGCGTGTTTGTTTTTTTTTTAAATAAGCTCCAATATAATGTATTACAAGTATCAGTATACGAAGTTATTTATACTCATATGAATTTACATGGCTACATTTCCTTTCATGTTTAATGAACCATTAGATTGATATGTTGATAATAATACAGTTAGCTTCTCTTTCTTCCATAATACATTATCAGTAATCTTGCAGTGGTCGAGAGGTAATATTATCCGGAAACTATGCACACGGGACGTATATGGCCACTGAGCACGTTATCAACGTATCACATTCGGCTCAAACGCGCTTCTAATATACGGCCTTGTTTACCTAATAAATTATACACCGTGGAAATGCTATATTCCAACATCGCCGGACCAACGCGCTCAGGTTCCTGATGACTCCGATGAAAACCGATTCCTTATCTCGTACACGGATCGTGTGAATTCGTCGACTCGCTCGGACATTAGAGAAGTGAAATGTAGAAAAGTTATTTTTAAAAAACAAAACTGCTGTCCAATGCACACACACACACACACACAGCCAGCTCCCGTGTTGATTTTTGTCTCGAGAAACCTCGTGCTCCCGGCCATGTATTATTCTGGGGAGCGTAGAGAATTTAAATCCAAAATTGATACCCATAACCCTTTATTTTGGTGGTCACTAGTAAGATTGCCGCCGCTGGCGCTACTGATGGAGACGCCGAGACTTGGTTTAGTAATTTATTAGTGCTATTACGTGAGATTTTAAATATTTTTTTTAATTATTAGTGGATTTTCCTATTTGCATTCGCAATTGAATTTATGATACACACTGTATAAGTATAACGTTGAGCAGAGTGAAATTGGATGAAAATTGTTTTTATCCATTTACGTAGTTACACACAAAAAAATGTGTATCTCTAAGAAACACACACGCTGAACTGTGTGAGAGTAATTAATTATGCTTGCTTTTTTCCATTCTGAATGTCGAGTTCATTAGACTGTTAATGAAAAATAAAATAACTGTTCATACCGATGCAATACAAAATATTTAATGCATAAAACGTCATTTTTTTCTTACGTATTCGTACTGTATTTCCAGTTAGTAAACTGTTGGATCAGTCTGGTTAAATGTTACTTATCCAGGTGTGATAAATACAAATCACAGAACTTTGTTCTTTTCGGTAGTGTGTAAAACTAGGAATGTATACAGACATACATGCCTGCAGCTCATCGACGTATGTGCAAGTCTGAATATATCACAAATTATTATTTATCTAGATTCACTTTTAAAATCCTAGGTGCCTAGGTCGCAAACAAAACAACAAATTTAAAACAAGTGTGCATACATTTTCTCGTGTTGACAAAAGCAAAGCAAACTAAGCCGACTATAAATGCATTGATCTTCTTTTGTTCAATTTTTATTTAAAAAATATTTTTTTCTCCAATGGTCTTACATAATTTTTCAAAATAAAAAATATGGAAAAATATTGTTCCATTTCCTGCATATGCATGAAAATTTTGAATACAATTGAATAAAAAATAACGCCGAAAAAAAATAAAAACTGAAAAAAAATTGGAAAATATTTTTTTTCTCGAGTACAAGGGAAAATTTTCAAAAATAAAATGTTTCTTGCACAACTAGACCATAACACGTATCTGCAAAAAAAATTTCGTGAAAATCCGTTGGGTAGTTTAGGAGATCTAGGTGGAACAAAAAAATCTCGTACGAGCGAGCGAGCGAGCGAGCGGACGAGCGACATACATACGGACATATGTTGTAATAGTCATTTCGTGGTCCAGGGGGTCTGTCCGGGATTTCTGTGCAAAAATTTTTGAAATCGGAAGATGCTACAGACATCGTACCGAACACTATAGCTCTTCGACAGGAGGTCGATGAGCTAAAAAGCGGTGTGATTACGGAAACTTTTGGTTCGCAAAACAAGGAACTACGCGATTCGTTGGTTTTGTTTTTTCTCACATAAAAAAAAAAATAGAGAAAAAGCGAAATTAAAATTTTAATGACGGCAGAAGTCAAGCAAGCGTGGAGAGCAGCACACAACAGTAACCTATTTCTGTTACTTGCACGCACAGCGTGCACAGCTGAGCGCAGAGTCTGAGTGACCGAGACGGAGAGTTGGGTTTGCGTTAGCGCTGCTAGTGCTAGTGATGTGATGCTCTCTGTGCTGCACCGTGACTGTACCCGCTCGACCAGTCACTTTCTACACGTACTGTACTTCTGACAGATCTGCTTGTTTTGTTGCTGCATCTGATCGTAGAACCAGTCTTGCCCTTGGACCACTGTGTTACGCTAGCTCCTCTTGCTGCTAGCTTTATCATGATCAAGCACGGTGTACGGTGTGCACGGTGATGGCCCCTTCACTGCTCCACCACATCCCTGCTTCGCCCCGGCTGAGCTCTCTTCCTCGCCTGAAGGCACCCCGCCCACACTTGCACCCATTTCAGCATCATTGTTTTACTTTGTACTCTGCACGCTGTACGCTTGTACTAGAATTGTCGGATCAACTTCATCGCGCACTGCAGGCCATTATCTTTTTCTTCCTTCAGCAACAGCTACACAGGCAAGCAGCCAAACACACACACACACACACACACACACACACACACACACACACACACACACACACACACACACACACACACACACACACACACACACACACACACACACACACACACACACACACACACACACACACACACACACACACACACACACACACACACACACACACACACACACACACACACACACACACACACACACACACACACACACACACACACACACACACACACACACACACACACACACACACACACACACACACACACACACACACACACACACACACACACACACACACACACACACACACACACACACACACACACACACACACACACACACACACACACACACACACACACACACACACACACACACACACACACACACACACACACACACACACACACACACACACACACACACACACACACACACACACACACACACACACACACACACACACACACACACACACACACACACACACACACACACACACACACACACACACACACACACACACACACACACACACACACACACACACACACACACACACACACACACACACACACACACACACACACACACACACACACACACACACACACACACACACACACACACACACACACACACACACACACACACACACACACACACACACACACACACACACACACACACACACACACACACACACACACACACACACACACACACACACACACACACACACACACACACACACACACACACACACACACACACACACACACACACACACACACACACACACACACACACACACACACACACACACACACACACACACACACACACACACACACACACACACACACACACACACACACACACACACACACACACACACACACACACACACACACACACACACACACACACACACACACACACACACACACACACACACACACACACACACACACACACACACACACACACACACACACACACACACACACACACACACACACACACACACACACACACACACACACACACACACACACACACACACACACACACACACACACACACACACACACACACACACACACACACACACACACACACACACACACACACACACACACACACACACACACACACACACACACACACACACACACACACACACACACACACACACACACACACACACACACACACACACACACACACACACACACACACACACACACACACACACACACACACACACACACACACACACACACACACACACACACACACACACACACACACACACACACACACACACACACACACACACACACACACACACACACACACACACACACACACACACACACACACACACACACACACACACACACACACACACACACACACACACACACACACACACACACACACACACACACACACACACACACACACACACACACACACACACACACACACACACACACACACACACACACACACACACACACACACACACACACACACACACACACACACACACACACACACACACACACACACACACACACACACACACACACACACACACACACACACACACACACACACACACACACACACACACACACACACACACACACACACACACACACACACACACACACACACACACACACACACACACACACACACACACACACACACACACACACACACACACACACACACACACACACACACACACACACACACACACACACACACACACACACACACACACACACACACACACACACACACACACACACACACACACACACACACACACACACACACACACACACACACACACACACACACACACACACACACACACACACACACACACACACACACACACACACACACACACACACACACACACACACACACACACACACACACACACACACACACACACACACACACACACACACACACACACACCACACACCATAACACTGTAATCATACGAACACATCGTGTAAACGGGACTATAAGATGGATCAAATGCTAACAAAAAATTATAATTTTGATAAATGAACCTACAGTTTTCGTAACATAAAAAAATTATTGGCCTGTAAATTATATAGGATCTTTTTTGGTCGTTCCAGTCTGAAACTATCCCTGTGGTTTTTTGTTTCCAACAAATTCATTTAGAAAGAATAATATCTATATAATGGTTAGAATTGTTCGTGATTGAATGAAAGACGGTAGGACATGCATTTATAGGTTGATATTCTGTCCGTGATTCGTATTTCTATTTTCCGTCTGCAAAATCCAATGCCTTTTGTTCCATTTCACTGACGTTCAATTGGCCTTAACTGTGTGCGTGACTCCTGGAGTACTTGATCCTGTTTCCTGTGCCGCGTGTACTGTTTCACTTGTTCTTCCGTTCCTCCTTGTCTTCATTCATCCACGTTTAGGTTAGTTTTTCGTTGCTTAATTGGCAATCAGTTTGCTCTTGTGTTCATCGAGTACTCTGCTTTCCTCGGCACCGGCAATTTTAACTCCAAGACCAGGCACCTTTATCTTAAAAGATCGTGTACAGCATAAATAAGATTGCGCAAGATCTTCGTACGTTTAGGGAATTGTTCTTTGGGTCGGACGGTGTCTGAAAACCAAAGGGAGTTGTAAATTAGGTTTATTACGATAATTAAATAGGCTTCGGTGCTCTTAAAAACAAGTTTCACCTTCAAACTCTAACGGGAAATGTTCTACAGTTAAAATTGTCCATTGCTCAACAAGATTAATTTACGTGCTGTCGATTAGATGCAGTTATAAATATATCAATGACATGCTATCGATCGAAATTTCCGTACAACGATTAATATATGAGTACCACGTTCAAATTTGGGTCATGTCAGTTTGGCCTAACATTAATTTTATCACATTGCAAGCTTTAAAAATTAATTATGTTTATTTTGTATCGTTTTAATACTTTTGAAAATCAATAAAATAGCTAAGAAAATTTATATTTTTTTCTAATTAGTTCATTTCAGATAACAACTAGTAATAAACGTACCCTAATAAAACTGCTTTGTATATATGTTAACCCTCTTCATTTTATTATTTGGTTATTTTAATATTTATTACCCGGTTACCGGTACACACATAATTATACTTAATTACTGTGTGGTAGTTATCTCCGACAGGATCTTCTCGTTTCCGTTTAAACCTGTTCCAGGATTACAGATATATTTAGTGTAATATTATTATATTATCTTGTCCTCAAGGTTACGTAAAATGATTCATTTGATACCGGATTTGGGTGCAGTGGTTCCGGTAAATGTTCTCACAAAATATATCACGTAGAGCGCAGTGTAAATGACATAGGTTTATTATTTAAAAGAACATTGTGTCGATATACTTATATTCGTATAAGGTTTTTATATGTTTATACTTTGATGTTGCAATTATTTTTTGCAATTACGTGTAGCATGTTTAGTGATGGTGAATTTCGGTGAGCACTCGCCGTACATATTGTATTAGACGAGGGTTAGCGTGAAGTTTTGGTACACGTCAATGTCACATGCTGGGTTGAGATGAGAGCCTGTACGTACCTGTGCTACAGGTTACTTGTGCGAGATACTGGCGGCAGGGGGGCGATGGAGGTGGGGGAAGTAAACGTGACTTGTATTTGAACCCTTCACCGCACCGTACCGCAGGGCACTCGTGACCCCATCATCTCGATAGAGCACGCGCTGTCGGGATAATGATCAGTCCCGCCCGCCACCGCCCGTACCTCGTCTCACCATCACCTGAGTCCAGCACTTGAACACAGAGAAACACAAGCTCTTTTCTGTATTTCACTGGCCGTATATCCAGCCTTTGCACATCAGTGAATCCAAACATGTTTTCAACTATACCCAATAGTTGTATCAATGAGATTAGGGTACACTTCATGCAAAGACTGTTACGTCTCGCTGTGCTCCACGACTGCAAATACTTTCTAATTTTGCTAGCTATTGTCTGATTCAATTTCGGTTTTCAGGGTTAGAATAAAGACATCTGAAGGATATGCGATGCAGTATGCTTTCTGCAATATAGTGTATATAGTGTGTTTTGGCAGCACTGATGTAATGCTGATGTGTGGTTGCCGGTAACTAGTGCCCGGTCCGACCTTATCTAAGACTGCCCGGTCATTTCAAGCTTATCACGGTGTCAGTATAAATTACTGCTGCAGGCTAATGGAACACTAATAAATATTTAAAGGACTGCGATGTAGTAGTTACGTGGACTGGTAATATGGGAACAACACCATCCTATCTTACTCTACCCTACCCTACCCTACCCTACTTAACCATGTACACACCAGTTGTGCGTCTGTACGCGTTGTTCCTGAGTTGTCCCGCTGATGAAATTAACAAAGTTTCACCGTGTGCAGTCGAAGAACACTCTGCAGGGACATTTGCAAAATGGTCTTTTAAATTTTCATGTTCACATAGGTGCCTCGGGACGGGTTCATTGTTAAATTTGGTCAGTCTGTTGGGAGACACAAATTCACTTTAATATTTCGGACAGTCTCTCAATGGCTGCTATGTGATGATTAGCAGCACATGCGTGGCATAATTATGTTACACCTAATAAATGTTTTGTCTGTCTTTTCCAAACGGATTCGTCTTAGAATCGGATATGAAACCTTGACACTGGGCTCAATGCAGACCCAATTTCTAGTGCAGCATAACTTATAATTTAGTAGATAAGGCCAGGATGGCCGTAAAGACAAATTGTTTCGTCCTTGGCCATTGAGGAGCTTTCTATAACATTAGTTTTCATTACCTTCTCAATTGCTGCTTTCTTTATGCATCATCTTACGCCATCGCCTTTATGAAATCAATGGTAATGTTTTTTGGAAAATTAATGTAATAAATTTGAAATACCAAATACGGGAGAAGTTTTTGCGTTGGGTGTTTTTTATGATGATGATTATATTTGACGTGTGTAAATCGTCAGGCGTGTACAGATATACTGTGTGCTGAGCAACATTTGTGTTCAGTTAATTAATATTTCATGAAGTATTTATTAGTCATACACAATAAAACACGCGAGTTTTTCAAAACAACAAGTGAACACGATTCGGCTACGCTTCGTGAAATTTTTAAAAGTGAATCTTTTTAAGGTCGACAAAGTTATTATCATTTGTTTTCCACATTATAATTTTTTGTTTTATCGTTTGATCTTACGGCGTAACGTAATTTGTGCGTATAATTTATTACAGTAAATTTATAATGCATTATGTGTGTTTCGTCGAGGTTTTAGGTGTTTATAATCGGTTTGTATTTTATAATGTTCATGTGTTATTTTCACATGGGATCTAATTGGACAGAACTGTCGAATGATGTGACTAAATATATATGTATGCATTATCATTTATTTTTTCTGTGTTATTTATGCATTACTTTTCTATGTACATCAATATTACTGTAATTAACATTACAAACTGTCATTTTTTTTATAGATATTCGATCACCACTCACTATTAATGTTTCGGTTCATTAGCTACCAACTCAACAATAACAACAACAACAAAAAAACTGTCAAATGCAATCACAACAAAAACAATTTTAATTAAACTTAGAAAAACTTGCTTGTAAGGTTATAAGCAACATAAAGTATAGGTGATAAAACAGGTAGTAGTTGCCGTCATGTATCAAACACACCACTCCTAATAGTTAACATATTATATAACTACTAGATTCTCAATTAATTATATGTGTATAATATATATATAAATAAATTACTTTGTTTTATTTTCACGTGCTTTGTTTTATACCAAAGCTACATGTTTCGTCAACATTGTGACATCTTCAGGCAAATTAATTAATTAATTAATTATGGATTTTCACAAAGTTAATGAAAATGCTATTTTATACTATATTCTCGTAACATTTAGCACGGATTTCTCTCGGCACCCTTGATACAATTATAATACATTACATACTTGTATAAATTAATATTGACAAGAGAAAAAATCTGGTGTGGTCACCACACTACTTTCTTATACTCAATTTAAATTGGCACATATTTGACATTTCAAATGCGTATTTCTGTAAATATTTTGTCTTTGTTTTGTTTACACAGCATATATGATATTTTAAATACATGCCAATATATAAATACATTTTACTCAAAATTGGATAAAGATAGAGCAAAAATGCATAGAATATTTAATATCTTAAGCTTATTGTTATCTATAACTTTTATTTCAAAACTTTTTCCATATCCCTTTCAGTTTCTGTAATAATTCACAATGTTCCATTTTGTTCTTCAGTAAACTTCCTCTTCCGGTTGTGCGATTATGCTAGAAATCTAATCAGCTCTTCATATAATCAAAAAACTTTTAAATACGAAGTTTCATTGTCCTGTCTTTGTTCGTTTTGAAGATAATGAACATACAGACACACATCCACACATCCACACATCCACACATCCCCACATCCACACATCCCCACATCCACACACACAGAAGTCATGGCGAAAATAGTCAAAACGTGTTCAGGGGACCTCAAAACATGTATTTCCATCAAAATCTCGCAATCGAAATTTTTCATGATTCCTATACTTTCTTTATACTATGTATAAGAAAGTAAAAATGTTTCAACACTTTTATCGCACATGAAAACTAAATCATAAAAAAGGGTAAATCATGGATGGGTTGGGCCGAACGAGACGGCGGATCATACGCGACTATGACTGATCGGTCGGATTACTTTCTATTTCGTCCGTAGGCGGCAGCACTGTGCTCGATGTCGTGGTGAACTGATGATGAGATTTACACGACTAGATCTGTGCATTGTTGTCCCGCGATACTTTCTTCCAATTGTGTCCAGAGTATCTCTAGATGCAACTAATAATCATTCAGGTTATGTTAAAATCTGTTAATTTTCATTGTGTTTTTTTTTTTCATTGTACGCTTTTCCACGAAATGAAAAGCAAGTTTCCGTGTATTTGCGTTGCGTTTCAAACGTACGTGCATAAATGCACGTATCTCCGTTTCATAACGAGCGGCCAATTTTAATCGGCCTTGTTGGAAAAACAAAATCGTTCCACATTTTCACTTGAACATTTCTTCAAAGTAGTGCACAAAAATAGACACAGGCTAGATAGTATTACATGTTCTACGGAAAAATGTCAAGTTTTAGAATGGCCATAATAACAATATTTCAAATGATAAATTCAATTAAATCTTAATAGAGCTTCCTTTCACGCTGATATATGCTGTATATTGAATTATAATTATTACGCGAAACGTCAATGATATAAATTGTATCTGTTCTCACCGGAAACAAGGCGTCTTGGACGTTCTGTTAAACGCTATAGTTGTTAAATCATTTTACCATATCTGTTGTGTTGATGTAGATATAATTACTTTATAATTACAATATACAGTTGGCGTTGAAGCGGTCAAGGAAAAATTGAAATAATCAACAGCGGATGAAAAAAATTATTATGAAAGTTCTCGTCTCTGTAAGAATGGCCGTGAAAGTTTGCATCAGTTTATTGTGATCTCTTATGCGACGAGGTGGAGCCATAGCGATGTATGCAGTTTACAAACACATTTTCGCACATTTTCATAGAATTAACTAATTAAAATTAATGGTTACAAATGTGAACTTAAATTGACTAGTTCTCTCTTTCTCTCTCTCTCTCTCTCTCTCTCTCTCTCTCTCTCTCTCTCTCTAGTATTTACGTAATTTATTTTTAATTAATAGAATGGAAAATATTATTTTATATACATTTTATAATGAGAATATATATAATAAAGTGAGGTTAGTATTGACTCGTGTGGTACGTATCTGGAGATGTATATTGGGCAAAATTGTTTCCCCCTCTGACTCTTTTGCCCAATATACATCTCCAGAGAATATATATATATATATATATATATATATATATATATATATATATATATATATATACATATATATATATATATATATATATATATATATACATATATATATATATATATATATATATATATATATATATATATATATATATATATAATATATATTACAAACGAGATGTTGTGTGTATAAAATTCTAAGTTCGAATTTCCGCCAGTAAAAATGCAGTAAATAGTTTCGTAATGTATGGTAGACGAATGTATTTACTTACCAGCCATGTAGAATTTTTTTTTAACAGGTAACATTAAATCAACATTAGCAGATAAATGAAAGGAAATGAATCACCTGCAGAATAAAAACTTAATAGTTCACTTTGCTATTTTTTACTGTGTTTACCAAGTGCTTTACATAATTGGTATTAAAAGAAGGAAAAAATAAACATAACCTAAAAACAAAGTCCCCTATTAACGGGAGCCACTGGGCTTGAAAGTCAATGTAAAAACTAAAAATGGGAACGCTCATGACAGACCTTATTGTACGGCATAGTTTTTTTTTTCCGTCTGTACCATCACGATCTTAAAGCTAAAGTGGTCAGTGGAAATTTACCAGTAGTCGGCCGACTAGATCTCTGGTTGGTTGGTTGGTTGGTTGGTTAGTTCGCAACCTTACTGGTCGGTGCGCTGTGCTCGTTCATTGCACGGTAGCCGATATTTCATGATTAGATGCGCTCTATTTCACATAACAACTATTGTGCGTCAAATAAAAAAAAAACGAATGTTCCGTATCACGCGCTTGCCACAGCCAACTCTGAAATAGCGACCTAGCGTTAATGATGCTGATTTAAACATACACATATGTAAATGTAACACCCCCCCCCTCCTCAGTACCGGCCTGTAATTTACTCTTTTGTCATTATTTTGTAATTTGTTTTAAATTGAGCAGCCAGTGTGTGTTTGATACTTGAAGGCGATAAGCTGATGTTAATATGCACATTAATCATTACAGGCTTTATTCAATTGGGTAATTATGTATAATAAGTAGTGTTCCATGTCCAGACCAATGAAATGATTTTTCTATAGGTGTTATTCAATCGGATCATATCAGGTGCAATTGTACAGAGTTCGGTAGTTTCATTTAATTATCTGCGTTTCGTTATTTTCTCTGGTATACACCGGGTCCTGTATATGACTATAATTTTCTACTATACAGGCTGTCCTATTTAAACGGGCCACTACAGGGATCTCGGAAACTATAAGAGATACAAGGTCGGTTAAATTAGACAAAAGTTGCACATTTATGGGCCGATGTTAATGGCGATTTCATATTTTGAAAATATTGCATGGCTCACTAGATAATGACAAAATTGTGATTTTTTCGAATTTCCATTTTCCATTATAACTCGGAAGGTATTGAATATATTGAAAAATGTTTCAAATAAATATGTTAGCATAGAGAATAGGCTTTTTGAAGAATTTGATGAAATTGTTTTTTACTTTTTTATTTTGGAGATACAGCATGCAAGTTCAATTTTTTAAATAGGAACCATATATAATTTTAGTTTAGTTAAAAAGAGTTATTTTTCCTCTTTACAATGATGTATTTGTTTATATAAATATCTTTTTTAGTTTCGAAGAAAAACTAAAAAGTATGATAAAAAGAATGATTTTCGTAGTATGCCATGAAAATTTGATATAAAACAATTGCATCTAAACATGTTTAGTACATGCAAAACAAATGAAATTCAATAACATTTGATATACGAAACAAAATGCGTTGTGTAAACTGAAAACTATTACACAGATTTTCGTATGAAGCCATATCTACATAAATTATATTTTGTCTATAATCTTTTGTTTACCAAATATTATTGGATTTCAATTGTTTTGCATGTACATAACACATTTAGATGCAATTGTTTTATACCAAATTTTCATGGCACACTACGGAGATCATTCTATTTGCCATACTTTTTAATTATTCTTTAAAACTAAAACAGATATTTATATAAACGAATACACTATTGTAAACAGAAAAAATAG
Source organism: Carabus problematicus (assembly GCA_963422195.1). NCBI lineage: Eukaryota > Metazoa > Arthropoda > Insecta > Coleoptera > Carabidae > Carabus > Carabus problematicus. Next base: position 2,958,411 of record OY728588.1, on the reverse strand, counting down.
CGCTTTCTAGCTAGAGAAAAATTAACTATGGTTTTCATTTAAAAAATTCAACTTGCATGCTGTATCTCCGGAAATATGTATTAAAAAAAATTTTCATCAAATTCATCAAGAACTGTCTTATGTATGCTAAAATATTTATTTGAAACTTTTTTCAATATTTTTTATACTTTGTGAGTTATAACAGAAAATTAAATTTCGAGAAAATCACACTTTTGTCATTATCTAGAGAGCCATGCAATATTTTGAAAAAACTAAATCGCCATTATCATCGGCCCCTAAGTGTGCAACTTTTGTCTAATTTAACCGACCTTGTATCTCTTATAGTTTCCGAGATCCCTGTAGTGGCCCGTTTAAATAGGACACCCTGTATATGTCGCTATTTATATAATAGTACATACATACTATTATCTATATTAAAGAAAGTGTTTACGTGTAGCTAGACTAACACAGATGATGATGAAGAAAAAAGTGGCCAAACATTTCGGTTGTGTCTCTAATGGTGTGATCCAAGTCGTAAAATAACATAAAAACTTATTGACAAAACCATATGTGACCTATTTTTATATTTGTTTAGGACTACATGCTTAAAAAAATATCAGATGTGAAAAAATATTTGGAATAAAGAATATAGTGTGGAATACTTCAAGCTTCATAAAAAAATGCTAATATTATCTCTTGAATATTTAAACATATATAAGAAGGAAATGTTGGCATAAACAACAACCATTGCTTTCATGCATCATTAACAACTTAAAGAATGTCAAAGTTTTAGGTAATATTTTATTCTGCTAGCTGTAAAAAATCTGTAAAAAGCTTGTACCGTCATTGTTCTTAGAACACTACAACTTGTTTCATAATTAAATACTATGCAACCTATGACCTCTAAGCACAAAAGTACTCATTTTACTTACAAAACATAATTATTTTTAGTCATAGTTCTTTAAAATCATA